>JASEVX010000007.1:81176095-81362087 GCA_031761405.1 Serripes groenlandicus
TGCCGCTGAGATATTGGTAAGTGAGTAGCGAACATTGTCAAACCAATGTACTCGTATAACTGCACGAATGCGCACTCTGATTTTGGTGTTTAAGTTTCAATTGCATCTTGGTGTTTTAGTCTCAATTGTATCTTGGTGTTTTAGTTTCAATTGCATCTTGGTGTTTTAGTTTCAATTGTATCTTGGTGTTTTAGTTTCAATTGTATCTTGGTGTTTTAGTATCAATGTTATCTTGGTGTTTTAGTTTCAATTGTATCTTGGTGTTTAAGTGTCAGTTGTGTTTGAGTTTTAATTGTATCTTGGTGTTTGAGTTTCAATTGTATCTTGGTGTTTTATTTCAATTTTATATTGGTGTTTGAGTTTCAATTGTATCTTGGTGTTTGCGTTTCCATTGTATATTGTTGCTTTTATTTCAATTGTATCTTGGTGTTAAGTTTCAATTGTATCTTGGTTTTTTAGTTTCAATTTGGGAAAACCATGATACTCTGATTTTGTTTAAAGTCAAGATAAGGGTTCAATGATTTTGACTTCAATCAGCAACATTTATGTGTTCAATGCTCAACGCTAATCGGATGACTTTTTGTTTTGCTTGATTAAGTGAAGTGGTTATAAGCGTTATTTTTTTTTATATCCGGGTATGTAAAAAAAGGACAATTTGACATTGAATAAAAGTTTACATTTGGCATTATAGAGTTAGGAAATAATTATTGTATAGTCAAATATATTATTCATTTATACAAACAAAGAAATAGCGTAATACCTTATCGGATGAGTGCCATGCTATTTTTTCTAAAGCTTTGATTTATTAGAGTATTGTTTACGTGCTGTATTATGTTGTTTAGCTGAACCTTTGACCTGTCCATTTATTTTTTCTGCATGCCCTTCATGTTGTATATTACATGGTTTTATAAAGTTGACCTTCATTTTAAAATCATAGCCTTTACGCTGTATAATTTGATGTTTGTTAAAGTTGACCTTCATTTAGTAGGCTTGACCTTCATGGCGCATACTATAGGTTTTAAAAGCAGACCTTCATGTAGTCTGATCTGGGTTGTGCGTGTTCATCATCTTGTCTAATCCCATTTGATGACTCTAAAGAACGGAACTTAATTGGAGACATCGGTCAGTTATCTCCCTTTAATACTCTCTACATCTAGCTAGGTCCTATCATTTGGTTTCCTCTGTTTTTATCATTGGTTTCTTTGCACTTGATGGTGCACTTATAATTGCATTTTCTTGGCCAACTGTTTTTAGATTGATTAGTAATTCCACATGTTTTTTCTTTAAACACTGCTATGTAAATTTTCTCTTTGGAATCATCACTTTAATTAACACATTTATGATTAATGTGTACAGAGTAATTGCAATATCTCATTGCGAAATAGCGATAAAGACAAAGGATTCCAACTAAAAGGACCTACCAACTATTTGGTCTTCCTTGGTCTTTATTTGACAAGGGAGATAATATAATTATCATTAATGTCCCTCATTGACATAATAACTTACTATAACAGTATTCAATTTGATAGTAATTGACATAAGTTATTTGCCACACGCAAACAACTTTTGAAAAACATTGTGTAAGAGGGGTATATTGCTTATAAAGAGCTGTTTCTCCTTTAGCCATATTTTCATTTCACTCTATTCAATAACTACATTTTTTTCATTAAAGCAAACTTTAATAATTTGCCGCTATGGTTTGTTTTGTTTTGGAATGGGTTTAGGGCCTATTTTTATGAAAATGGTCGGATTAACGACCGTCTTACCTAGGATCGGCCTTTGGACCGTTGATAAAACGGGCCCAAAAACATGTAGTTAACGTATGCAGTCAGCCAGTGTGTTGTCTATTACAGGATTAGGTTTGTTACAAGTGACCCTGTCCTTCACAGTACTATGGTATCTCATACTGATATGTATCTGGGTCTACTACTATCTATATTCGTCATTCAAGGCCGTGTTGCCATGGACAACGTGTGACAATGAATGGAATACACAATTATGTCGAGGTGAGTAATTTTGACTATAGATGTAAATTTGAGGTAATATTGGGTATGTGTAGATAACGATCAGTTTACCATACCCATGTTATATCTTCCAAATGTATTCTGTATATCAGAATAAATATTATATATTATATATATATATCTCCCCTCTCTCTCTCTCTCTCTCTCATCTCCATCTCTCTCTCCTCTCTCTCTCTCTCTCTCTCTCTCTCTCTCTCTCTCTCATCTCTCTCTCTCTCTCTTTCTCTCTCTGTTTCTCTGTTTCTCTGTCTCTCTGTCTCTCTCTCTGTGTCTCTCTGTGTCCTCTCTGTGTCTGTCTGTCTATCTGTCTGTATATATGTATGTTTGTCTGTCTGTCTGTCTGTCTGTCTGTCTGTCTGTCTGTCTGTCTGTATGTCTGTCTGTCTGTCTGTCTGTCTGCCTGTCTGTGTGTGTGTGTGTGTGTCTCTCTCTCTCTCTCCTCTCTCTCCTCTCTCTCTCTCTCTCTTCTCCTCTCTCTCTCTCTCTCTCTCTCTCTCTCTCTCTCTTTCTCTCTCTGTGAAAGAGACTATGTGTCTTTGTCTCACTCTCTTTGCATATATGTCTGTCTCTGTCTGTATCTCTCTCTTTCTCTGTCTTTGTCTCTCTATGTCTATATGGTTGTATCTGTCTCTGTCTCTCTCTTTATATATGTCTGTCTCTCTCTCTCCCTCCCCCCCTATTATATATATATATATCTCTCTCTCTCTCTCTCTCTCTCCTCTCTCTCTCTCTCTCTCTCTCTCTCTCTCTCTCTCTCTCTCTCTCTCTCTCTCTCTCTCTCTCCCCTATCTCTCTATCTCTCATTCTCTCTCTTTATCTGGGTCTCTCTGTGTGTTTTTCTCTCTCTTTCACTCTCACAATGTTTTCCTTTTTTACCGCAATGTTCGTCGCATATCGTCTGCAGAAGATGCGTCGAATTACATCTACACGTGGTTAACCTATCAAGCTGTAAGTATATTCTTAAGGATACCCCGATACTATTTTAGTTCGTTTCACCGATATGTCTCGTTACCTTTGTTATTGCAAGTGTTTGTTTTTTGAACGCCTTAGGGTGCGTTTGACCGGCTAGGCATGTAAAGTAATTGCAAATTATCAACTCAATAATTAATGCTTTACCCATAAAAATGCCATTATTTTTCTTTGATGTTAAAATGTACGATTTTATTAATAATTCAATTCAATTCACTATTTTTTGATTGGTATATAACACAAACATGTTGTCGCCAAAATTGACATTACTATTGGCGGTTTTATAGTACCAGACATATTTGTTACAATTTTATAATAACCGTTTCCCCAATATGGTACTTTTAGAGTCTTCTACTCTGAGAACATTTGAAGACAAATTTAAAATCACCTCCGACGTTTGAAGAAAGAACTTTGAGGAGTGATAAAAGTAGAAAGTGTTACGACTAAGGCGTCAAATGTCGTCTGCATCGACGCGGGCTGTCAATCATGTGGTTGTGAGTTCGAACCAAAGCTCTGCCAACATTCCTCCCGACGTTTGACAAAAGTCACTGTGGACGATCGTCATTCGTCTTCCATAAATGGCTAACTGTTCAATTCAATTATATGTGGAAAAGCAGCCAGTTGCATGGAAAGAATGTTGTGTGGAGTACTGGCGTGAGAAACCAGGAAACATATGTGTGTGTGAACTGGCCGCCGTGATGTGACTTAAAAACTATTGACAAACGGCGTCAAACCCAAATCAATCAATCAAAAGAAAAACTTAAAAGAACCTGGAACATTAGAAGAAAACACTTTGATAAAATAATACCGCGCAGGCGAACCCGGACATACACTTTTCGCCTCTTGTGATTTTTTCTGTTACAGGAATCATTACTCTATACATCTATCCACCTGCGACGGAATGTGTCCGGCCCGGATTAGCCTGCGCGGACTGCTTAGGCTGATCTGGGTCGATAACATTACGCAGAGGCCATAATGTTGGTTTTCTCGCGAGTCGGCTCAATGATTTACACGTTGCGAAAGAAGTAGAAAGTGTCAAATGTCATCTGCATTGAGGCTTCTGTGTATACTTTGTCGGCCGTCGATGTTCAACGGACTATTTAATTATTACCCTGTGAACCGTCACGTGTAATTTAAATGTCGAAAACATTGTGGCAAAAGGAGAAATTGCACGTTTTTGTGCAATTTCTTCTTTTGTCACAATGTTTTCAAAAAATATGCATACGCACAACGGAACCATGGGTTATAAATTGATTCGCCTTCGTTATTTTACTCACGAGTTGATATTGTGACACATTTATTTTTACTTTTGATCAAGGCAATTATTAGCCCCAACCTATTCTAAAAGCGATGACTCTGTACAAGCAACTGTAGTATAATCTGATAGCCTGAAGAGGCAGTGAACACTGAGATCAGCATGTGACTGTCAGGGAGTATAATTAACTTTCCGAAAAATTAAACCATTTGAACTTTTTGAAACATTCCCTGATACAGAAAACCTTTGACCTTTTAGGCGTCTGTACCAGACAACTGTTTGAAACATTGTCGAGAAATAACAATGTTTCCTCTTACCCGATGTTACCCCAAGTCGTTAACAATTCTAAAACAAAGTAATTCATGCAGTTTCCACGTTATTTTAAATTGTTTTTCTCAATTCTCTGGGAAAACAATTCTTTAAATACATCAGATCAGATAAACATATTTTCTTTACTGAATTTGCTTCTTTGATTACGTTACAGAGTTCTCTTTATTTTAACAACGTACTCAAACGTTCCAGGATCAAAAGTTGATATTGCTTTGAGAAAACCATAAAATAAGTTCAACAGTACAATGACTCTCATTATACTTTATTTCAGTATACGATGAGCCGTTCAGACATGGTTCGGGGGACAATCTCACCCTGTACAACGTATCCGCAACTATGGTGAACCTAACACGTAACAATACCCAGTCGGCGGCATTCGAATTTTGGGAGTAAATACTTCTCACTATCCCTTTTTATTTATTTGTCACTATCTGCGTCTTTCGTCCTTAACCAATGGACAAACAGTATATGTGGAAAAGCAGCCAGTTGCTTGGAAAGTATGTTGTGTTTAGTGCTGGTGTGAGAAAGCAGGAAACCATTGAGAAGGTGAACTGGCCGCCATGATATGACAATTGATATAAAAACGGTGTCTCAAAAAAACCATGGGAACTAATACCATTCGTTTTCATGTACTTTACCGATATATATATATATATATGCATGGAAATACAACCAGTTGCCGAAGTATCATTTTAGCTGATGGATGGATGTAGGAAGGGAAATACATGAATAGATTAATTAGCCGCCATAACATAATGACATGTCGTTATGAAATGTGGTTAAACGTAATAAACCACTTTAACTATTTTACAAAAAAAACCTCTTTTTCTCTCTTAAAACAATATTTTCTATAAATGGAGTTTCTTAGACGGAGAATATGCGAAACTGGCATCGTGTTCGTTAAATTTTGTCGAAACCAGGAACAATATCCATTGCATTCCAGAAGGTCTGGAGCGCTGAGGGAGTAGAAAGGCGAGTGGGGTACTGATGCCAAGTAAATAGGGATGATTATGTTTCAGTATCGATACAGGTTTTAGTATTGTACTACGAGGGGGCGTGGTCAATTGATATCGCGCGATACCAAACGTCACGCATTACGAGCGATGTACCGGTGCCAGTTAAAGCTTAATAACGATACTTTACCCAGGACACCCCGTGATATAATTAAAATACTGCTGAAAGCGTCACAAAACACCTTATACACGAAAGAAACCTAACCTATTTGGTAAGTTGGATTCCCCCCTTACTGTAATATGCCACATAATTGTATCTTTAGGTACCAGGTGATCGGTCGTTCCAGCGGTCTAGAAGACATGGGTCATTTACAACCCCATCTTGTTATCTGTCTTATAATCGCATGGACATTGAATGTACTCGCTGTGATTAATGGAGCAAAAACGCTAGGAAAGGTACGACAGTCTTTGTTGTAGTATTTATTTTTGAACGCAGATGGACCATCATTAAACAGCACACTCATTTACATCACTCCTTTTCAAGCTCAGACTAAAGAGTTTCGAATTGGTAAACCATACGTTGACCATTTGACTTATGTATTTTCTGTTCCTTTAAAGGTTGGTGGAGGGCTTATAAGGTTACTCTTGACCGCCTGTCCGTTGCGTCTGACCGTATATACGATACGAATTGTTTATGTATACTTCATACAGAGGTTTAACGTTTAACGTCAAGGGTTAACGGGAATGTTCGCGTTTTACCAAGGTAAAATGTCAAGGTCAAAAATGCTAAAAGAAGCCGACCTTGTCTTCGAACGAACATCATCACTCTCGTTTGAGCGTGGAATTGTTCATACTTCGTGTAAAGGTTAAGTGTCATAGGAGCTTTGAGAAACTCATGTTCCACTTAGCTAGGTCAAAATATATATGTGTATGCTCATGTTATATTCCTGGATAAGTTACCAGTACTACTGGTCAATTTATCCTGATACCAGTCAGCCGTCATGCTAACCCACAACCATGAGCGTCAAGGAGGGCAGCAGTTTCTTTAATTTGTAAAGTCTGTGGTATAACCAGGCTTCTGATCGAACCTGCTACTTCCTGCACCGAGGACACTCTACCATTACACCACCGAGGAGGTATAAAGCAGGTCAACTTATTCGGTTAACTGTAATTAATTGAGGTTTTTACTTATCTTTGTTTAGGTTGTTTACGTCACAGCCACAGCCCCGTTTCTTTTTCTAGTGATCATGTTTATTCGAGGTATAACGCTAGACGGCGCCATGGACGGAATTATATTCTACTTGAAACCAGACTTTTCGAAACTTTTAACAACACAGGTAAACTATGTATTATAGAGTATATACACAGGTAACCTATGGATTATAGAGTATATACGCAGTTAAACTATGTTTTATATAGTCTTTTCACAGGTAACCTATGTATTATAGAGTCCATACACAGGTAACCTATATACTATATAGTCTTATCACTTGTAATGTATGTATTATAAAGTCTGTTCACAAGTGAATTATGTATCTAACCACTGGTAAATTATGTATAATAGACCAGGTAAACTATGTAGTATAGAGTTTACACATGCAAACTATGTCTTATAGAGAGTTTAATCATAGGTAAACTATGTATTACATAGTGTGTACACTTGTAAGCTATGCATTATATAGTCTGTACACTGGTAAGCTATGTATTGTAGAGCTTAATCACAGGTAAACTATGTATAATGGAGTCTGTACACAGGTACACTATGTATTATAGAGTATGTACACAGGTAAACAATGTCTTATAGAGAGTCTAATAACTGCTTAACTATGTAGTATTGTGTCTTTACACAGGTAAACTATGTATTATAGTGTATTTACATTGGTAAACTATGTATTGTAAAGTCTATACACAGGTTAACTATGTAGTATAGAGTTAATACACAGTTAATATATGTATTATAAATTATGTACACAGGTAAATTATTTATCATAGAGTTTATACATATGGTAAACTATTGATTATATAATCTATTCACAGTTAAACTATGGACTATAGAGTTTATACACAGGTAAACTATGTATTAAGGAGTTTATACACATGTAAACTATGTATTATAGAGTCTATACATAAAAGAACTATGTTCATGTATTAGGGAGTCTCTGCATAAATTAACTATGTATTAAGGAATTTCTGCATAAATTAACTATGTATTAAGGAATCTCTGCATAAATTAACTATGTATTAAAGAGTCTCTTCATAAATTAACTATGTATAAAGGAGTTTGTACACAGGTTATTCTATGAATATAGAGTCTACACATAACAGAACTATGTACATGTATTAGAGAGTCTCTGCATAAATTAACTATGTATTAACGAGTCTCTGCATAACTTAACTGTGTATTAAGGAGTCTCTGCATAAATTAACTATATGTTATAGGAGTTTATACAAAGGTTAACTATGATTATAGGTTATATACAGGTAAACTATGATTATTAAGTCTACACACAGGTGCACTATGAGTATAGAGTATATACGCAGATATACTATGTTTATAGTGATAGTTGGTTTTGAGCATCAAACAAAACGTTTTCTGGGTTGATAAGAATATGATGCTGAAATGTTTCATTTCAATTCAAACAGATGTGGCTGGAGGCTGGAATACAAGTATTCTACTCATTGGGGCCTACCTGGGGTGGTGTTATAACCATGGCGAGCTACAGCAAGTTTCACCAAAAGACTTTCTGGTGAGTTATTTGCCGGACTATTCTTAACGCCAGTGATGCGGAACTCTTCATACAGATGTATGTATGTGTCCACAGGCGTCCGAGTATTCATTTGTGATCATTGTGATAAAAATCACATAAGGCCACGTTAAGATACTAAATAATCTCTCTATACGATCCATATGCTATTATAATAATGACCGTAATGTCTACGTATGAGAACATTTGATAAATCCTACACAGGGCCGTGTTACTATAAATAGCCTCTCTTTATGGTTTATTTACTACATTTTTTATATATAATATCATACAAAATAAGATATGATAAGAAAATGTTAAAATTGTATCACTTCGAGTTGAAATATATTCAACTCAAAACAAACAATTTTTTATTTTATGATAACTGATGATGAAATAATGGAACTATTTGGTGTCTTCGTACCTGTTCACACGCTGACGAATCTGTGTGAATGTATTTGTTTACTACACAATGTCTGACAATGACAATAAGTCTGATTTGTTAAATTTACGGAATACGGAATTATACATGGGTATAGGTAAGATAATGTTGTTATCACATGACAATGCTTGTATCCGATCTAATAATATACCCATTACGTATTTCTTTATATATATAACGTGTGTAGTATAACATGACCGGAAACTAGGAAAATGACGTCATACCTATATCACTCACAGTGTAGGTGATATGGATTATATCTCACTGATAGAACTCGGTATCTCATCGTTCAGCATTAAATAAATACATATATCATGTATTCCACTAGTGGAAGACGAATAATGCTAGTCACACTGACTTTTATTAATCATCGGAAAATAAAACTAGCCGAACCGAATTTCGAACCCACGACCCCTGGATTGATAACCCTCTTCGCTACTAACTGAACTATCGCTGTTCATTAGTAATGTTTTTATGTGTACGATTGTAACAGATACAATTATTTCTACTATCCCATTAGGTCGTCTACCATGTGTGTAATGATAAGTGGGTTTTCATCGTTCTTCAATGGCCTTGTTGTGTTTACTATTCTGGGATTCATGGCTAAAGAGTCCGGATTATCGGTACAGGAGGTCGCAACACAATCAGGTATTCTCGATATTGTTTTAATTGTTGTCGTCAAATTATTTCACCATATTAATGGTTCAAAAGCTCCTTGACACCTCCGATTACTGAGTTAACATAGATTACTGTAAACTAATCTCTAGGCACTGTCCATTTCCTTCTTATTCTAGTATAAGTTAGACATAACAGCACAATGTTGAATTTATTGTTTATTTGTTAATAAATTAATGTGTTAATTTAAAACCATGATATGATATATTTCAAACAATTTAAGACAATGATGCCACCATTTTTATTATTATTATTATTTAAAATAAGATACAGATTTTTCTTTTTATTTGATGTTAGAAGTTGACTCTTAATATAATTATAATTGGTATACAGCTGCCTTGTTTCGATTTTGATATGACATGCATCAAGGAGTGTTTTAACTATTCCACGACCTTATGGTAAAAACAAAGTATTTGAAATAGACCCCCTTTCTGCAAATACAATATTGTGCTTTCAATTCCAATATTATTCAAAATAAGTACTTAAAATAGTGCTATTGTGAAGTGTTTTTGATTATTTTTTGTGACCGGTAAATCCTTGTCCAAATGTAATCTGTGAACTGCAGTAAGCTCCTTGCTGGCAGCACTATCAGTGCTTTGATTTATATTGCCTGGTTTTACCCTGATGTTTACTACTTTACAGGTCCCGGACTCACGTTTGTTGTGTTTCCTATCGCCTTGAGTAAGATGCCATTTCCACAGCTCTGGTCTGTTCTCTTCTTCCTCATGTTGACGACCGTCGTATTTGACAGTATAGTAAGTTTACATGTAGTCAGATGGCATTTTGATAACCTCTGTTCGACAGTATTGTAAGTTTATCACTTTGATTACCATCGTATTCGACAGTGTAGTCAGTTTGCATATAGTCAGGTATCACTTTGACAACCGTCCCGTTGGACAGTATAGTCAGTTTGCATAAAGTCGGATATAACTTTGACTACCGTCGTATTCGACGATATAGTAAATTTGCATATAGTCAGGTATCACTTTGACTACCGTCGTATTTGACAATATAGTAAGTTTGCATATAGTCAGGTATCACTTTGACAACCGTCCCGTTGGACAGTATAGTAAGTTTGCATGTAGTCGTTTATAACTTTGATTACCGTCGTATTCGACAATATAGTAAGTTTGCATGTAGTCGGATATTACTTTGACTACCGTCGTATTCGACAGTATAGTCAGTTTACATGTAGTCGAATATAACTTTCGCTACCATCGTATTCGACAATATAGTAAGTTTGCATGTAGTCAGGTATCACTTTGACAACCGTCCAGTTGGAGAGTATAGTAAGTTTGCATGTGATCAGGTATCACTTTTACTACCGTCGTGTTCGACAGTATAGTAAGTTTACATATAGTCGAATATCACTTTTGCTACCTATTGTAAGTTTTTAAGAAATCGGATATCCCTTTGACAACCGGCGTATTGTCATTTCTCATTTTATAGTCGCATGTCATTTTGACCACCGATGTATTCGACAGCCAGCGCATCCATGCAGTCTAATCTGGCACTGCACTGTTCGCCAATAAGTTATAGATTGTTTCATGAAATGTCTGCAAAGCAGTATTCATTTGGGTCGTTAGCATGGATGCGTGGCGTCTTTTTCTACACGTGTTAAGGTTACGTTTAGGTTGGTTTTCTTGGAGCACCGTTCATGTGATCCATTGAAACAGGTGTAATCTAAACATTAAGAAGATTGAAGTATTTTATTAAAGATGGGCTCCTTGTGTACTTTGCACTGTATTTTAATGTAATAATAACCTTAAATATTTATTGTTTTCTTTTTTTTCAGTTTGGCATGGTCGAAACTATTTCCAGTGGAATAATAGACTTTTCCCCAAAACGTCTAAATTCTAAAAGAATCCTTGTTAACATTTCTGTTGGTGTGTTTATGGCATTACTAGGACTGCCTTTATGTTTAAATGTAAGTAAAATGATTACTCTTAATATTGGATGGTTTAAATTAGCGCGAATATAGGGGATATTTGTTTGTTTTGAGTGGATATGGAATATATCTCAATATTCCATATCCACTCAAAACAAACAACTTTTCTTTTTATTTTATGCTTATTGAAGACGAAAGAATGGAACTATTAAGTGTCTTGGAACCTGTTTACACGCGGACGAATCTGTGTGAATGACTATTCAAACACAGTTTGTCCGCCATATTGAAAAGTTGTAACGAGAAAAAATACGGAACACATCTATTGGATTTATTTGTTTACTACACAATGTCAGACAATGACAATAAGTCCGATGTGTTAAATTTACGGAATACGGAATTATACATTTGTCAAGATAAGTTTATCAGTTTAAGTAAAAAAGTAGTTCCGGCATACCTATATCACTCACAGTGTGGTTGATATCAGTGAGTGATATGGATTTTAGTTCACTGATAGAACACAGTTTTCATTTAGCATAAAATAAAAAAGGTTAAATGCAAATAATGATTACGAATAATATAAAAGAGATTACATAAAGGTGTAAAGCGTCCTTCTCTAACCCTTTTTCAACTACAGACCACTTTAAAGGCCTTATGCAACAGACGACTTTTAAATGCGGAAAGGGGTCGGGGGGGGGGGGGGGGGGGGAATAGTTCAAAACGAACGAATAATGTTTTCTAAAATAGTTTTCATCAATTCAAACTGCACTCCTGATTTAGTTGTTCATACCAAAGCAGACGACTTTAAAGGCCTTTAACCCTTTCCCACATACGACAACTCTGCAAGAGATGACTTTAGTGATTCGATCATGTTATATTACACATGTGACATATAAAGAAATACGTAATGGGTATATGAGATCGGATACAAGCGTTTATAAGAAGTATCTTCAAATCTCCAGAGAAGAAAGCGTTAGACAGTTCAGAGCCAGATTCAACTGATCGAAGTTGCCTGCATGTTGATCTGGTCTACATTGGTGGTAATTTTATTTTTGTTCGGCTATCGTAAATCGAGACTCATTTCTAATCTATTCCAGAGTGGTGTGTACGTCTTCCAACTTGCAGACTGGTACTTTTCCCAATTCGCACTTCTCTTTGGATCACTGTTCGAGTGTATAGCCGTTTGTTGGATTTATGGTAAGGTTAACTCTTTTTCAACATCTCAGACGCATTTTGACGCAACTTCAGTAGAATAGTTTTTGGAAAACACCGTGGCGAAGTACGAAATTGCTCATGGTGTCCAATAGCATTGCTGTGGAAGCAAATCAGTATATATACACTAGTCATAATAACGCTAATGTTGGGTTAACTGGATGTCAAATAACGCCAAATACATCCGCGGCCATGCTGATTTAGAGCCAAAATAGTCCTCAAAACCCCTTTATTTTCGTACCTGGGTGTACCTTCACCAAAATACACTCTTTTCAATGGTATAGGATGTTCCAACTGTGAAATGCTTTAAAAGTGTGACAATCGAGGGTTGGAATGGGTTGATTTGCATGGAAATAAAGAAGATAATTTAATTGGTGTATTGTGACCTATACGTGTTCTTGCTATGTCCTTACAGGTACAGATCAATAATTTAATTGGTATATTGTGACCTATAAGTGTTCTTGCTATGTCCATACAGGTACAGATCAATAATTTAATTGGTATATTGTGACCCTATAAGTGTTCTTGCTATGTCCATACAGTTAGAGATCAATATTTTAATTGGTGTATTGTGACCTATAAGTGTTCTTGCTATGTCCATACAGGTGCAGATCAATAATTTAATTGGTGTATTGTGACCTATAAGTGATATTGCTATGTCCATACAGGTACAGATCAATAATTTAATTGGTGTATTGTGATCTATAAGTGTTCTTGCTATGTCCATACAGGTACAGATCAATACTTTACTTGGTGTACTGTGACCTATATAAGTGTTCTTCCTATGTCCATACAGGTACAGACCGATTCAGTCGAGACATTGCTCTGATGACAGGACGATCCGTGTCTCCCCTGTTACGATGTATGTGGTCGGCAGTGATTCCAGTCTTTATAGTGGTAAGAGGTTTAATTCTTAGTTCCTAATTGAGTTTGATTGATTGGTTGGTGTTTCACGCCGCTTTCAACAATGTTACATATATATCACGGCGTTTCCTGGGTAAGTTACCAGTACTACTGGTCTATTTATTCTCACACTAGACAGTCAGTCGTAGTGCTAACCCCGAAAACCCTGAGCGCCAAGGAGGGCAGCCATTACTACCATTTTTATAAAGTTATTGGTATGACCCGACCGGGATCGAACCCGCGACCTCCCGCACCGAGGTGGATGCTCTATCATTACACCACCTAGGCGGTTTTCTAATTGAGTAATGATATGTATAACTTGACATGTCACGTAAGTAATGGTCGCGGAACTACTTCATCTCAAATGCCTTAAAACGTTCCCACATTTAACAATCCTGCAGTAGACGACTTCAGAAACATGTTTGCGAAACATATCTCTATGAATGAAAGTAAAGTTAATGCACAGGGTTGAAATCATAGTGACAGATCGAAAAAAAGAAATACTTGTTATGAGCAGGGTGACTATAATGATTTATTTCGCCTCCCACGAAATTCTAGCAATTTCATTGGTTAAAGCCTGTCACGTGCACACCCCCTATATTTCTATAGGGGGTGAGTAAATTCCATAGGGGGTGAGTAAATTCAATATGGCTTCTATTCTCAGATCAAGCTGACTGGAAGATTTTTCAGTTGCCTATGTTAAAATAGATCTATATACTGTATAATATCTTGATATTTTTAACAGCGATTTGTTTACAATATATATATCATAACGACTACGAAGTTGAATATCATGCAAAGTAACTTCCCTTTCCATAGAAACAAAAAAATCAATGAATGTAGATCTATAAAAATAATGCATGTCCTACGCTTGTTAATTTTTTTTTTCCCCCTGAGTGGGTCAGTAACAGACCATTTATAACTGATTTATTTCATTAACCACCTTTCATGAACAAAACAAATTGATATTGTTTCATTTCATTATTAAAGTGGGTTTAGTACTAGGAATTTTAAAAATACTGGGACCAAATACTAGGAAAATGACGTCACGTCATCGGTTTGACGTCATAACGCTAGTGATTTGGCGCCAAAACCCGTAAATTTCATTCTAGAAATATTGTAAATGTTAATGTAAATGAAAGAGTATCATTTTTTTTTGCTCATGAAAGGTGGTCGATGAAATAAATCAGTTATTTGGTCTGTTACTGACCCACTACTGAAAAATAGGGGGTATGTTGAATGTATAGGGGGACTCGGCTAACGCCTCGCCCCCTATAAATTCCACATACCCCCTATTTTTCCGTAGTGGGTCAGTAACAGACCAAATAACTAATAGTAATATAGTCACCCTGTTATGAGCAATTTCTCGTTTTGCCATAAAGTTTTCAAAATTCGTCTTCTACAGATGCGTCTAAAAGCGTCTGCATTGGTGAAAGTATAAACCTACACATATAATGGATATTACTACACTGATCACATGGGCACGGCTAGTACTCCTTATGAGCAATTTCTCGTTTTTGTCACAATGTTTTCAAGTGTCGTCTGCTTCAGAATCACCCCTTTGGAAAAAGTGTAAACCTATAACAAGTTTGATATTACTGCACTGATGTTATGGCATTGCGATATTTGATACGGAAATTTGAACATTGATCTTTAGGTATTAGAGGATTGTCGTCAATTATCGCTCGTCATCTTTTACACACGAATTGTACGGACGATTATTACCAATCAACTCCAAACTAGCCTACTTAAGAATAAATATAACAATCGTAAGCGCCCAGTCAAAGCAAATAACGTGGAAATAAATATAATCTTGATCCATGTACATGGAAAAAGAAATAATAATATGGCATAAGACGAATATACTATAATATGGTCATTCCAAATAGAGACTGTTAAGGTTAAAAAACGTGCTATCGGAGGCTTACTTGTTTTGACATATTGTAACAACTATCCAAATAATAACTTCTCAGAGAACATCTCACTGATACGGATATAAACTGTGAATAATGCTCCGAATTAGTGATTGAAAAGTTTATATCGTACCGTTTCAGATCACATTTATGCTAATGCTATCACGGTATTCTCCACCGAGCTATGGCGACGGATATGTTTACAGTTCCGGAGCGATAGCCATTGGAATAGCAGTTGGTTTGTTACCGATCATAGGAATGGTTGGTGTGGCTATTAGGGCACTACTGAAAGCCAAAGGGACATTTAAAGAGGTATACAGTGTTAATCAGATAGCTTTTAAAACTCTAACATAAAATCCCATCATATGAAGAGAGTTTTTGTTACAATAACGAACAGATAACAAAAACACAGGTGAGTCTGTCGACACTCAGCACAGCCGTCCCTGTCCGGACTTAATCCGTCACTGTCCGGACTTTAGCTGTCACTGTCCGGACTTTAGCTGTCACTGTCCGTACTTTATCTGTCACTGTCCGGACTCTAGCTGTCACTGTCCGGACTTTAGCTGTCACTGTCCGGACTTTAGCCGTTACTGTCCGGACTTTAGCCGTCACTGTCCGGACTTTAGCCGTCACTGTCCGGACTTAAGCTGTCACTGTCCGGACTTTTTCTATAAGAGCTAGTATTGTAGCCTTGGACGTTGACCATAACTCGCTAATTTAATATATAATAATTTGACTCTGTAACATCTTAGACCTATATGTTACAATACCGGCTCTGATAGCCGACTAGTTAACGCATCTACTTTGGGAGCCGATGGTCGAACGTTTAGTTTACACTTATTTACATCGTTTGCTAATATTAATCACGCTCGATGTCTGAATCATAGCAACTTAACCAGTACTCGCGCCAGTTGGTAGCCGTTCTGATAAGACCGTTTGGTGGAGCCCAAGCTAGTCATATATTGATACTGAACACCTGCCTGCATGCCAAAAAAAGGATAGGATGTGGGAAGTAAAATGTGTGCAGGATAAAGGTGTCTTATACCTGGCCGATCGTATCACTAGGGATGACAAGTTATATACAGTTCAGCCTGTGATTAAAGACCACCCATGGGAAGAGAACATTCTGGTCTCTGTTCACAGCTAGTCTTTAATTACAGGGTCATTTATGCAGAAAATGAGTCATTGGTACATTAAAAGATTGGTTGCTATAGACAGGGAATTGTTATTAAAAGTTGGTCTTAAGCACAGGTCTGGCTGTACATGTATTATAAACACATTTAGACGATGACATCTGATAAATCACACACAGGGCCGTGTTACTATAAATAGCTTCTCTTTATGGTTTTGGCTTAGGTGGTGGCTCTATCATGTTTTACCATAGAAAAATAATAACAAGATTGGAATCCGCTCTTATATATATCTATAGAGCGTAAATGAAGCTGTACATTTCTTTATTCTTATACATCTAACATTCAGTAAGATTTTTTCAAATGTTTATTAAAATTAAATAGAAAGTGATAAGGCACATTGGATTAATAGTTTAGGCTTACTACAATTTCTTATTGTCTCGGAGTCGAACCCAGGTCTTCCGCTCACAAAGCAGACATCGGCGAAACATGTTTTACACTGTTTGTGAAGTAACAAAATCCCTTTAGTTAAGACAAACAACCATATTGTTACTATATTATTTTTACATTTGCAGAGACTTCGAATTAGCTCTATGCCGGATAAAACATGGCAACCAAATAATAAAAAGGCAAGAGAGCTCTACAGAATGAAACCATACGTGTATCCACTATCTTTCAAAGACCGAATTACCTTGAACTTTCTTGGTAAGAAATCCAATTACGACATGTAATAGGTTCGTACCAAGCAGGGAAAACAACGCGGGATATTTACAATAGTTACAGAACATAACAATTGATAGATCGGAGTTTAACGCAGTTTTCAACGAAACAGAACATAACAATTGATATATCGGAGTTTAACGCAGTTTTCAACGAAACAGAACATAACAATTGATATATCGGAGTTTAACGCAGTTTTCAACGAAACAGAACATAACAATTGATATATCGGAGTATAACGCAGTATTCAACAGTAACAGAACATTACAATTGATATATCGGAGTTTTATTTCAGCATTTACAGATTACGACAATTGATCGATCTCGGCGTTTAACGTATATAAACTGTGAACAATACTCCGAAATTGATATATCGGTGTTTAACGCAGTTTTGCAACAGTTACAGCACATAACAATTGATATATCGGAGTTTAACGCAGTTTTTCAACAGTTACAGAACATAACAATTGATATATCGGAGTTTAACGCAGTTTTCAACAGTTACAGAACATAGCAAGAAATAAAACTAAAGGAATCAGAAATTGTAGGAGCTTACAGCCTTTGACAAAATATTAAACGGTATGTTTACTGTGGCATCACTGATAAATCGCTGGATCATGTTCTTCAATTACAATACACACTGGTAACACCCTCAACGTTTACCCGTGAGGTGAAAACAAATTACCAAAACAGTAATAGGAGACTGTTGAACCATACAGAGTAAACACCGACAAATCAATGGCCGCCGTGATATTCAAATGCAATCGTGATTCAACATACTTCGATTCATATCGGTTTACACCTTTATACAACCATATCGTGGTCTGTATCCAAAGGCATTCATCACCATCATCATTACGGACCTTCGATAAATGAACCATTCATAGTGTATTTGGTGAAGTTTGAGAGTTTTATTGCAAACTTGCACTGAGTACGGCTGCAAGAGGATACAACATGCAGGAATAATTCCTCTTCACTGATCACCATTGAAACGATCGTGATGTGACATCATGTTGTTTTTACAAACTTATGGAACATTGTACCAAAATGCAACTGTGTTGTTTTCTTGTAAATATGTGGGTTTTATATAAAAGTTCATAAGTTCAAGCTCTGTTATGGCCTTGATGTTTATGTCGCCCATATACAATTGAATTGAATTATCCAAGCAAAGTGTGAGAAAAGTCCAAACTCAGTTTTTCAGGGAAAATGTGGTGATACTGCGAATGCTTTCATCGTGGACCTATCGTACTAGTCCAGTAGCACCATAGTATAGTTCATTTTGGTATAGAATATGGGACCCTGCTTTTGTTGACAGCAGTCCTGTTCTACAGCAATCAAGCCCTATAATGCTTCTTCTTCTTCTTCTTCTTCTTCTTCTTCTTCTTCTTCTTCTTCTTCTTCTTCTTCTTCTTCTTCTTCTTCTTCTTCTTCTTCTTCTTCTTCTTCTTCTTCTTCTTCTTCTTCTTCTTCTTCTTCTTCTTCTTCTTCTTCTTCTTCTTCTTCTTCTTCTTCTTCTTCTTCTTCTTCTTCTTCTTCTTCTTCTTCTTCTTCTTCTTCTTCTTCTTCTTCTTCTTCTTCTTCTTCTTCTTCTTCTTCTTCTTCTTCTTCTTCTTCTTCTTCTTCTTCTTCTTCTTCTTCTTCTTCTACATGGGTCACTCTGGAGGGTTATCGTACATGCTAATTGTATTCCATTCTCATTTTAGCACAATGTTTTTCAACTCGATTCATTAATTATAATTTTATTTATATACATGTTCTGTATATGTGCCTAAATTTGCTGCATCTCTAGATATGCTGTATGTGACAGCGTTAAAGTTACTTAATTTACATAGCTTGCGAAACAAATTGCTACATCTTAATTAATCCCGTTCGAGATCATGTTCTTCGATGTATGAAAATTATTTAAATATATTTCATTCCGAGCCTTGTAAAATGAAAAACGATTTGTGTCACCTTGGCGAAGAATTAAAACTCACGCGAGCCTGTGCAGTAAAATCCTTATTTGACTTTCAAACCGTATGTTGTGGCTACTCAAAAGAATCGTCTCAGTGTCTCTTTTGAGTACCTACACCATAGGATTTGATTGAGTAATAAGAGAAATATATGTGGGTAAAAGACCTGTTCACTCCGTCTTATCTAGTCCTCTGTCTTAGGTTCACTTACATAGTTGGATACGTTCAAATTCCTTAGAAAATGATGCACTGGTGGCCGTTAACGCATGTGGACACTTAGCCATTAAATTGTTTTGTTTGTTTTATTGGGGTTTTACGCCGCTTTCAACATTATTTCAGTTGTATCACGGCGCAGCCATTAAATATGTAAGAATGCTGGTTAATTTTCAATATGAGCTTCGGTCAAATATGTTTTATGAAAAATGATTGATTACAATGCATACACATGGAGCTTGATCAGTTCTATAAATGTTTCACACAGTTTAACTTTAATATGTTTCGCGTTTCGTATTTATTTCTCTTAGACCAATATCATGCGGGATATCACACAACAAGCCATTAACCATTGGTTTGGGTTTTATTGGAACATTGCATTTTCTTTGATAATATTTGAATGTCTGTCTTTATATTTGCCTTTCTGACTTTCAATTTATAAAACCCAGTGAACCCTCAGATCCTAAAGGGCATATCTGAAAGGATATTGTCTAAACATGGGCGTTTGCTTGACCCATGGTAACATTTGCTATTCCGTGAAAAAAATTGCATACTTTCAAGTAATATAAACGAGTTTTTCGTCAGGGTGTATAATTCTCATCATGAGCAAATTCTCCATTTGACACAATGTTTTCAGTAAACAGTCGTCAGTTGCAGATTCGTTGAAACATGTCTACATGTGGGAAAAGGTTAACAGATCTAAAATTTTAATTTTAATCAGGATACATAGCTATTGTCACAATACCGCACATGTTTAATCCGGATACATAGCCATTGTCGCTATACCACACATGTTTAATCCGGATACATAGCCATTGTCGCAATACCGCACATGTTTAAACCGGATACGAAGCCATTGTCGCTATACCGCACATGTTCCCTTTATTTCTGGCTATTAATATGTAACCATCCATTCCCCATGTAACACCTGCAATTTAAAAGTAACAAAGTTTACAGTTTATCCGTTTCACATTTACACATAAATCCAGGCCCGAAAAGAGAGACTTGTCACGTCACTACAGCAGACGACTCTTCAAAACATGCCTATATAAGAACTTGGTCATTTTATTACAAAAGTATCTTGTTTTATATTTGTACTACATTTTCATTTAAAAGCATGCATTCTTCAAATGATTTTGAAAAAATTGTTTTCAATACATTCAAGAAAATAATTTTGATTTCTCTAGTTAATCAGTCTGATTTTCTAATAATAATAGAAAAGGGGAAGATTAAAACTACTACTACTCCTACTACTACTACTACTAATAATCATAAAGTAAGTGTATCGTCTGAAAGGCCATACTAGGGACGAACCAATCGCATTTGTCTTTGAAATGAACATGATAACCTAAAGCCTGAACTTTTGCTTTTTTGTTGAAAGTTAACATTTCAAACAAAAACACAATAATGATAATAATAAGTTTGATAAATGGTGTTAATAATGAATATTGATTATGCGAATGGTGTTAATAATGAACATTGATTATGCGAATGGTGCTTATAATGATTACAGTAATATTTTCATAAATAAATAAATAATGATGATAATAAGAATCATGACGAACAGCTTACCCCAGCTATTTTTACATATCCAGTAGTCCTCACCATTCATGGAGCCATAGCCAACAATTTGCAAGGCATGGTCTAATTTATCAGAACTGCACCTTGAATCCTTGTACACTCCGGACTTGTACAGTTGGAATGACGAGTGACCGGCATCGATCAGAGACATTACAGGTTCAATGTATACAGCTTCCTTCAGCGCTTCCTCGTCGCCTTTAGGAACTATTTTACCACCGGCAATCTGAAGATATGGATGAATTCATTAATAAGGTAATCTCCCTTTATCGGCTAGGTACATTTAATATCTGGGAATTCGTAGGTGAAATAGTCCCTAAAAAACGTTGTTTGCGTAGAAATGAGAGTACATGTATGTATACCATCACCAGAATGCATTGAATATATGACATTAAGTTTAAAATCATTGTAAATGTGTATAGGATGCATAGGAAATGATTGATTTGATCGTTTTTAGTATTTTGACCTTGTTTGAAAGTGAAAGTAGAGAATGTGTTCGGGCCCTATTGGTCTAGAATGACGGTAACATTTTCACCGGTTGAATTCTTTCTTGCATAATGTATGACTGCCCATTTTGTGTGGATTGTTTTAAAGCTTAGAGGTAAATCTTTTCACTGATATAAGGTGTTCTACATTTATTTGGTGTATTGTGACCCATATAGTGGGTTAACAATAGACGGATACACATAAATCATTAATATCTTAATATCTTTACAAATATGAAAGATTATCCGAAAATGCTAACACAACGGAACTGCGTTCAGTTGAAAATACGAACGTCGAACGGTAGGAAAAATGCATTTAAAATTGCAGCGACTAAACAGCAGCTGAAGCATGATGTGAATATCTGCGACACTTAGCTAGTTATCGGAAACCAAGACCGTGTTTGAGGCATTCTTTCATATGCCTAACAGAAAATACGTTTAAAGATCAGGCTACATAACTCTAAAAGTGTACTCTATTTTTCAGAATTAGTGCTCAAGTAGCCTATCTGATTGGTCAGAAGCATTTATATGATTGGGGTTTAACGCCGTTTCAACAATTTGTCAATCATATCACGGCGACCAGTTCACCTACTCATATATTTCTTGTTTTGCTCACACTAGTACTCCACACAACATACTTTTCCAAGCAACTGGCTGCTTTTCCACATAGATTGTTAGCCCATTGGTGAGAGACGAATGACGCTTGTCACAGTGACTCACAGTGGTCAGAAGCAAATTCGTTCTTCAAAGTGACCAATCAGAAGCTATATTTGGAGCATCGAGTTCAATGTTTGAGCACTGAGAACGTTTCCAAAGTTTTATAGTTTCGGACAAAAGAATGTCAATATTTTTTCTGTCATATCACGGCGGCCGGTTCACATACTCGTGTTTTTCCTGGCATTCCCATACCAGAACTCGTCACAACTTACTTTCCAAGAAACTGGCTGATTATCCACATATACTGTTAGCCTATTGGTTGAGGACGATTGGCGCTTGTCACAGTGACTTTTTTCTCAGACGTCAGAAAGAATGTTGGCCGAGCTGGGATTTCAACGCACTTATTATGAATTATTTACTATCAAACCAAAGACAAACATCGGACATGATATAATTTACTTAGACTCATCAAATTTAAGAGAATGTGAAGGCTTCGAAATTGTCAAGCGTCAGAAAGAATGTTGACCGAGCTGGGGTTCGAACGTTCTTATTATGAATGATTTAATGTCAGACCAATATTTAAAAATCGGACCTGATATAATTTACTTACAATCATCAAATTTTAGAAAAACGTGAAGGCTTTTTGTCGATTTAGAAAAAAAGTTGTTGAAAAGTGAGAAATTGTTAATTACGAAAAATATCTCTAATTGGCTAAGCTGGTTTTTCTAAATGCATCAATTATCGTTTGAAACAAGGAAAAATTATATGAGCCGTTCCACGAGAAAACCAACATTATGGCCTCTGCGTAATGTATCGACCCAGATCAGCCTGCGCATTCCGCGCAGGTTAATCCGGGACAACACATTCCGTGTCTGGGAGATAGAGGTATAGAGTAATGATTCCTGAAATAGAAAATCCACACGAGGTGAAAAGTGTCTGTCCGGGTTAGCCTGCGCGGCATGCCTGGGATGATCCGGTTCGATACTTTATGCAGAATCCACAATGTTGGTTTTCTCGTGGGACGGCTCATATTTTATTAAAACTAAAGTGTGCTCATTACCGTGGCGACCGCATTGCAGCTGTTGTTCATACATTTCCCCTGGGATTTCGAATAGTCGGCCTCGGAGCACAGGCCTCCAATTCTGTGTATACATTGGAATATATCTGTACTGGCTAAACGTTGCTGATTACAACAATCATGCGTCTCCATGTCACTGAGGGAGAACAGCTTACCAGTCTTGATTATGTAGAAGCTTTCAACACACTCTGGATTAAAGACAACAACAACAACAACATTAAGATCACGTCAATGCGCTAAATATTTAACAGAGTGTCCGTGCATGAGCCGTACCACGAGAAAACCAACATTGTGGACATTGTATCGATTCGGATCAGCTTAAGCATGACGCGCAGGCTAATCCGGACAGACACTTTTCGCCTCATTTGGATTTTCTGTTTTAGGAATCATTACTCTATACCTCTATCCACCTGAGACGGAATGTGTCGGCCCAGATTAGCCTGCGCGGATTGCGCAGGCTGATCTGGGTCGATACGTTATGCAGAGTCCATAATGTTGGGTTTTCTCGTGGAACGGCCTAATTATTGTCTTTTACCAACCCAGTGTGTATATATGAGACAATAGATTTCTTGCAAAACATAGATCACAAAATTCCTAATCACACAATTCCTATTCATAAAAAACCCGTTACCTACATTAATGTTAACAAACACATTTTTTGCCTTTGAATAACTAAAACCTTGTTTAAATTGGATTCATCCATTAATCCGGAACTTGCTGTCAGCAAAATGAATACAGCACACATGCAAACTAACATTCAGGGGTGTTTTCAGATTTACCTAACATGGTCATATGCAACAATTTGTCTTCTGCCGATAACTAAAAAATCGATAATCGGCTATATAGAAATAAGAAGGGACGTTTAACAAATTAGGGAATAACTTTCTTATTTATTAACATATTTCAAGTTCGCATTCAGATTTGGAAAGAACAAAATCTTAGGATTTCAAATATATAAAAGTAAATAATAAGAGACAACATTTTGGTGGGGGAAACATAGATATGAGTCGATCGGACGAATGCTTAAATATGTGGAATGCACCTCAGATAGATAATTACACGTACCTGTTGCAGCGATAGAAAAAGCGTCTCCAAGTTGTCCCTGGTTATGGACGGGTTTCACAGCCCCCTTAACCCTCCAGTCCCAGGAATCCGGGGCAGTGCTTGCTTTTTGGAACACGAGGGGGCTTGATTTGGGTGTGTCAATGAGTATCGATGAGCGAGACATAACCTAAAACGAATAGAAACAAAGGTATAAATACAACGTTTAAAGCAAATGTTGCATTATGTTGTTTGAAAACTTATTACTCGACCGAGTGTTCTCAATGTTAACGAGTATTCATGTAGGTTTATAGTCAAACATAATTGGCGTATTTGCTCCGTGCTCCAGGAAAAACCTAATCATAGGTTGTTTATCACAAGTGTACATTAATATCAGTCTGTGTATCTATAGTTATCGGTCCAAGGTGACACTGATTGTCGAAAGGTTCTTGAAGGTATCTGTTACTTATAAGCGAACATTGCTGATTCAGACTGCACAGATACGCATGGTGATGTGATTGTACGCTGGTCGGCTGGTTGTCCTGAAGCAATGCTCAATAGACCCAACGACCTTACTTTGATCGACAGCTGGTCTGATAGTTATTGTTCAACCATAAACAAGCTGGTGCCTAGCAAGCGCATGCCATATCGCGTCCGCCATGATGTCAGACAAACACCCGAGCTTGTCTAACAACGACAGAAAGTAACAGAAAAAAATAAAAGAAATTCATTATGAATTTGACTGAATCTTACTGAAGTTGTATTGTAAGATAACCCCTCCAACTTTATAAGATGATGACAATTTCTTGTTTGTTTGTCTAACGTAACGACGGTTGTTATGGTGGGCGGGGCTTAACTCAGAAAGTCGTAGGGTCAATTATACTAGAATACAAGAGTTGTTGCAAGATGCAGCCATTGGCGCGGGAATCAGCATTTGATGGCTTAAGAAATACTGTTTGAATCGAAAAACACGAAACCCAACGAAAACAAAAATATCTTTTCCCAACGTGTTGACCTCGATCTCCCAAAATTATTGTAACCATTTGTCTGCGCATGGGCGTCCCCCTTAATATATTCTTAAAATCGCAAAATTTAACACAATTACTTCGCATTCGTGAATATATTTCCATTTTCCTAATGTAACGGGAACGGGGTATAGGTATATGTATACATATCACTTCTAAAGCCTTGCTGTGGAAGCCGGCTTTTATAGCGACGTTGGTAGAGTGGTTGACCTTTGTGTAAAGTTAAGCAACGTTCATCGCGCTAAGTGCCTGGATGGGTGACCCGCGATGGCTTAACGCCGGTACACGTTACAAATGGTGGCAGCGGTGGGTGCTATTAAAAACGTATGATTTTAATTTACATTTTAATTATAAAAAAACTACTCGCATATAAATAGACTGGTTCACTAATCTTAATCTTCTATTGCAAACTCGAACGAGAACCAGTCTATTGACGAACAGCTACGGAAATATCCCAGAGCTGACGGTAAAATACGGCGCATGCGCGATTAACACGGCGCATGCGCAAGCCCATTGCACCAGTGATAGTTTTTTCACAACCAATATATGCACTGGTGCTGATGCACCCGCGCAATAAAGGCATCTCTCGTGGTTAAACTAATAGGAACGTGCATGTCGGATTTTAAAATAAATCATGTACAGTGGACTTGCAATAATTCGAAGTCGAGAAGGACCCGGATATTACTTCGAGACACCGACGTGTTCGAATGATCACTGGATTTATGCAAAATTCATGAGCAATATAGAAATGCTGCTACGCTATTTTCAAAAGTCATATCCGTTTAAGGAAATGGTTTGAGTTAAACGATATATTCGAATATTGCCATGTATGACTCATCGCGAGTCCAATGTTTGTTTATAAACATAGTTAACTCGTCTGTTTGTTCATAAACATAGTTAATTCGTCTGTTTGTTCATAAACATAGTTAATTAGTCTGTTTGTTTATAAACATAGTTAATTCGTATGTTTGTTTATAAACATAGTTAATTCGTCTGTTTGTTTATAAACATAGTTACCTCGTCTGTTTGTTTATAAACATTTGTTACCTCGTCTGTTTGTTTATAAACATAGTTACCTCGTCTGTATATTCATAAACAAAGTCAACTCGTCTGTTTGTTTATAAACATAGTTACCTCGTCTGTTTGTTCATAAACATAGTTACCTCGTCTGTTTGTTCATAAACATAGTTACCTCCTCTGTTTGTTCATAAACATAGTCACCTCGTCTGTTTGTTTATAAAGATAGTTACCTCGTCGGCCAAAGAATTAACCTCCAACTTGAATGTAACATCGGATCTTTTATTGTGCTCTTCAACATAGTTCACGTTCTTTTCCCAAACTGCCCGATGTTTGTGTTCCTCACGAATAGAGCCGTAGGACTTTCCATATTTAGCTTTCCAGATTCCCCAATCATCAATACGAAAGCCATGAATTGATAAGAAAGTAATCGCCAAATAAACCAAAAACACTGATTTTCTTATAGCCATGATTTTCTGTCAGTTGTAACTTATGTCTCTAACTAAATCTAAACTTTCACTGAACGTTATAGTATCCTATATATCTATATAGATTAATCGAATCACAACAAATGGGTTATCATTATATGCGGATGTTTTAAAGGAATGAACTTGGGCGAGACTGTGCTTAAGTGCACTCTGACCAAAGCCTTGAATGTATGCTTACCTGTCAAACATACTTAAATATATGTTTTTACAAAACTCGAAGTAGGACCCCGCTGGTTGCATACTAGTTCTCGCACTGTAATATTAGATTAACAATTATATATTAAGCAATACCCTTTTTTTTCATGCCACGGTTTGATAACAATATTGTATTGTGATTTGCACATGATACACGCGGCATAATAACGTGTGGTTAATCATCATTGGACTGCCGGCAAAAGGAGAAATGGATAATTTTGACTAATAGTCGTCTGTTGTAGAGGCATCAGAAAGTGCTTCAATATTCAGTCCGGTACTTCATGTGCACTTTTGAATTCGTCTACTTGGGAAAACAATCCATGTGAAGGGTGGAAAACTTTGGAAACTTTTTTGTTGTTGTTATTATAAGCCATGAGAGACAAGAACTAATTGCTCCATGTTCCTTCCTTAAATATAACGTGTTCAAAATAACGTTTACTGTAGATGTGTCAAATACATGTCTTTATTAAGAAAGCGTTTGACTACCCCGAGGTATCACATTAGTGACGTCACAGATATGTATTTAGTATTAGGCATTAAATGTGCTAAACTCCATATTAAAGATAGTTTAGTCAAAAATTTAAAACTGTTTAAAAATACTCATGACTTTTAATTGACTGTTTTTAAACATTATTGCTAAAATAGTTTATTATTAAACTATTAATTTATTGCTTTGTTGTCACTTTTAGTAATATTTGCAGAAGTTTCCACATTTTCAAAATTTTGATCTTCATCGGACGTTTGGCACCTTTAATTAACCCTTTCCCTCATACGACAATTCTGCAGCAGACGACTTTGAACATATTTTGTCAAAAAATAGAAAATCTCTATAATTGAATGGATAACCTATGACTAAAAGTGGAAAACATTGTGGCAAAAGGAGAAATTGCTCGTTTTGAGCAATTTCTTCTTTTGTCACTATCTTTTCAAAAAGCCGTCTGCTGCAGAGGCGTCAGAAAGGGTCTATATGAGGGGAAGGGTTAAGAGTATATTAGCCCGAGACGCGACTCGCGTATAGATAACGTTCAGGGGTCAACCACACTTTTCCTTGCGGTTTGATTTCAGTTATTTATCATTTATCATATAGCTAAAAACATCGTTAAATGTGTAATGTTTGTAAACATAAGTTATAGATAATGTATAAGTATTCACACTTCGCAAGGCTACTAATAATTACACGTCTATTTCATCTAATCACCTTTAATTTTCTTTCTCCCTGTTTACACCTTTCAGAGTATTTTTATTTATTTTTTCTAAAAAAGTTGTCCAAAGTCGTCTCAATGAAGGGAACGGTAAGACGTTACGTTCTACTCATATTTGAACAATATGACGATATGACAATCACATGGGGAAAGATATATTGTCACAGGATTTCTTTTAAACCCTACTCCCGTATGTAGACGTATGTTGACGCCCCTGCAGCAGAAATGAACACTGTCTCCTTTCCCACAACATATTCAATTTTATTACATGCCTGTTTATTTTCCGGTGGAAATACACACATATTGACATGCGCAAATACACCACGACAGATTAAAATTCCGTATCTATATGCGGTGTAAATACAAGATTGTGACGTCATACAGTGACGTAACCGGTTTGATGACGATATTAGTACTATTTACTATTAATAAAATGTAAACTCAATAAATTTTCGCTGCTCATAGATTGTAGGTATGTAATAAAAGAAATATTATGTTGTGGGGTGGATAATTGAGTTCGTATTAACGACGCGTAGCGTTGGGAAATCCATATCTTAGCTCGACCTACGGTCTCGTAAGATATCGATTTTCCCACGCTACTTGTCGTGGAATACGAACTCATTTATCCACCCCACAACATAATATTCCGTATATATTCAATAATCAATCTTTCACTTATGGAGACTTCCAACGGTTGTGACTCAATCATTTGTTAAAAGTGGTTAGCCGAGCCCCGGTAGCTCAGTCGGTAGCGACGCGGGTTGTCAATCCAGGGGTTGTTAGTTCGAATCCAAGCTCGGCCAACATTCTTTCCGACGTTTGACAAAACTCACTGTGACCTGCGTCATTCGTCTTTCACCAATGGGCTGTTTTACAGTATATGTTGAAAAGCAGCCAGTTGCTTGGAAAGTATGTTTTGTGGTGTACTGGTGTGGGAAAACCAGGAAACGCATGAGTAGGTGAACTGGTCGCCGTGATATGACTGAAAAATTGTTGAAAACGGCGTTAAACCCCAATAAATCAATCAATCAATCAATCAATAAAAGTGGTCAGCTAAATAGTTGATGTATGTGGTTTATTATATTCCCTTTCTATATTGTCTGATACGAGATCATTTATAACTTTACACACCACCTAGGTTGGTGTAGTTGGTTAGTGCGTCCGTCTCAGGAGATAATGATCAGGGTTCGACCCACGGTCGTGTCATACCAAAGACCTAAAACATAACATGGTAGTAGTTGCTATAGTCCGTGTTGCTCGTGGTTACTTGCGGAGAAAGCATTGCGACTGGAAGCGGTAGTGTCAGGAAAAGATTACCACACAGCAGAGGTCCAGATAAGGAGGGGGTATACAGCTCTTTTTCCCACACAATATCTTTCTTATTTTCCAACCAAATCCAATGTTGTGGGTACTCAAAAGAATTGTCTCATTGAGACAATTCTTTTGAGTACCCACAACATAGGGTTATATGGTCAAATAAGGATTTTAGAACATGCAAAAACGCCCCCATATCTAGAGCTCTGTCACAGTCATGACTGATAGATAATTAAGCGCGGAGTGAACGTTACTGAAAAACTGTTGACAGGTGCGTAGCTTTGCAATAACCAATGTGTAGGCCGTCTCGTGAGAAAAAAAATCTATATTGTGAACTCTGCGTAAAGTATCGACCCGGATCAGCCTAAGCATGATGCCACACAGGCCTACCCGGATAGACACTTTTCGCCTCCTGTGGATTTTCTGTTTCAGGAATAACTACTCTATACATCTATCCCACTAAGACGGAATGTGTCGGCCGGATCAGTCTGCGCGGACAGCGCAGGCTGATCTGGTCGATACATTACGCAGATGTCTATCGCCGCAGTTGCATTTTGGAGCATTTTGATTGGTTGAACGCGGCGTAAAACACCACACAAATGTATGAATAGTATGCAGAGGTCATTTTATAAAATATATTGTTACTCATTTCCCACAATGAGCAATTCCTCCTTTTGCCACACTGTTTTCAACTCTATTCAACAATTACACTTTCATAAGATACTTTCTTTGTTAAGATGTTTTTAGCGTCGTTTGCTGCAGATTTGTCGTATGTAGCAAAGGGTTAATGCCTAGTATAGATGGTTGTGGTTATGCTTTATTTTATTTAAAATTCTATGAATTTTCAATCTTTATGACAGAATTGCATTGCCGCAAAAGTATGCATTTGTCAGATTTAAGTCGTATGCAAGCCGGTGTGGTACAGTCAGTACCAACACGGGGTATGAGTTCGAATCCCAGAACGGCCAACATTCTATCTGTCTTTTGACAATAGTCAATGCGACAAACATCATTTGTATTCCACCAATATGATTACGGTCTAATTTGAATTGCAATCAGTTGCTTGGATTTCTTTTCTTTGTTACTTTATCTTTGGTTTACTGCCGTTTTCAATAATCTCTCAGTCATATCATGGCGACCAGTTCACCTTCTCATTTGTCCTAGCTTTCTAACACCATTACACCTCACAACATGTTACTTTCCAAGCAACCGGCTACTTTTATAGATATACTGTTAGCACATATTGGTGGAAGACGAATGAAGCTTGTCACAGTGAATTTTGTCAAACGTCGGAAAGATTCTTGGCCGAGCTGAGATTCGAACTCACAATCCCTGGATTGACAGCCCGCGTCGCTACCGACCGAGTTACCGATGAAGTACTGGTATGAGAAATCCAGAAAAAACATGGGTAGGTAATCTAGCCGTCGGGATATAATTAAAAAATTGTTCAAAATGGCGTTAAACCCCCAATCAATCAATTAATTAAAGCTGTTTTTCATATGATTTTTGGAGATGGGCTAATTATTGGTGGCTTAACACCAATGACAACAAAGTTCAGTTATTTCACAGTGGTCAGTTCGTAAATTCTCGTTTATACATAGTTTTCTTTCATCAACGCCTTCCATAGGAGTTGCTTCCTTACGATACAGCCACATCGTCGGGAACCAATGACGCATGTCGCAATGACTTTGTTTTTTATTTTATTGGGGTTTTACGCCGTTTTCAACATTATTTCAGTTATATTACGGCGACAGATCACATATTCATGATCCCTGGGTAAACAAACCAATACTAGGCTAGGAAAACGCGCCTTGCCCAAGGGCACTCCACCATGACCGTAGCGCTGCGACTGGGGATCCAACCCGGGACGCCCGGTTCCACATCCCCAACGCTGAATCCTCGACCATGGCAGATTCCTGCATGTCGCAATGACATTTGCCCCCAACAGACGCCATTATAGACGTATTCGGTGCAGACGCCTTTTGAAAACATTATGGAATTAAGAGAATTGGCTTAAACAGGAGTAACGTTTCGATCTTCCACACTATTTTCAACTCTTTATAATAACTATAAATTCCCGTACGCAACGTATTTTCAAAACAACCGATTCAATAATTATCATTATACGGTTAACGGATGCAAATGACAAGGTCTGACAAATGAAGTTATCATATTTGATTTATTACAATTCTAAATCACACGTTTTTTATTCTTCAATATTATAATGTGCAATACATGATTAGATATTGATATTGATATAATCAAAACCTGAGCCAGACCACACGAAAACCGACGCACGTAGGTCGGGAAATAAGTAGAACTCTAAATAAGGGGCACTTTTCATGTTCTAAAATCCTTATTTGATATGCAAACCCTATGTTGTGGGTACTCAAAAGAATCGTCTCAGTGAGACGATTCTTTTGAGTACCAACAATAACGGATTTGGTTGAGTAATGAGATAAATATTGTGGGGAAAAGACATGTTCACTCCCTCTTATCTAGTCCTCCGAAATAAGTGTCAATTGATTTAAATGTCCTTACTTTTACAGAACTCTAGATACGGAGAGCATTTCAAATTCAATTCCAAAAACCCTTTTTTGACACTCAATTCACATGTTGTGGGTACTCAAAAGAATCGTCTTAATAAGACGATTCTTTTGAGTACCCACAGCATAGGGTTTGATTGAATCATCCATACGAGAACTACAGGCGGGTCAAGACTAATTTACTCCCCCTTATCTAGTTCTCTGCTACTATAAAAAGTGTTTTGTTATAATCGTCCTTAAATTTCATCCAGTATGCTCGTCTGACGAGATGACGAGCGGGGAATAACCTGATATGTATGTTCTTTTTTTCTTTTTTTTTAAATTGGGGTTTAACGCCTTTTTTAACAATTTCTCAGTCATATCACGGCGGCCAGTTGACCTACTCCTGTGTTTCCTGGTTTTTCTCACACCAGTACTCCACACAATAATCTTCCCAAGCAACTGGCTGCTTTTCCACATAAACTTAGCGCATTGGGGGAAGACGAATGACGCATGTCGCAATGACTTTTGTCAAACGTCGGAAAGAAAGTTGGCCGAGCCGGGATTCGAACTCACAACCTCTGGATTGACAGCCCGTGTCGTTACCGACTGAGCTACCGGGACTAAATGTACCTATCCTGATTTGGATCTTTCTTCAGCGCAAAAGCCAGAAGGACGGTTTTCGTGTGACGGTCGCCAATTTCAAAGCTGTACGTAACAGTTATCTCATGTGTACATATACACGCATTTTGACGTATCTGCAGCAGACGACTTTCTAAAACATTGTTACAAAAGGACAAAGTGCACATTATGAGCAATTTTTGTCACACTATTTTTAACTTTTATTATTCATTATACTTTTAATTCCAGAGGATTTTCACATGTTTGCATAATTGTATTCAAAGTCATCTGCTGCAAACTAGTTACATGTGTGAAAAGGTTAAAATATATACATGTACATGTATGTTGATTTTCTTAAACTACAAACTCTTTCTGATAATAAAACGTAAAATGGATATGACGTAAAATGTACAAAAATATTATAAATATCTAACAATATTACAATGCCGCAAAGCGTTATTAACTTACACAAAGCGTTTTTCGCCCTATGAGAACGCACCAATATACATTGAAACAAGGATATGTCAAGTTCCATCTGCACAGAACGTTGTCTGATCTAGATCAACATTTATCACTTTGTCATAGACATGCTTAACCCCTTTTCCTCATATAGACTCGTTCTGACGCCTCTGCAGCAGACGGATTTTTGTAAACATAGTGACAAAAGGAGAAATTGCTCAAAACGAGCAATTTCCCCTTTTGCCACAATGTTTTCCACTTTTAGTCATAGGTTAGCCATTCAATTATAGAGATTTGCTATATTTTGACAAAATATGTTCAAAGTCGTCTGCTGCAGAATTGATGTATGATGGAAAGGGTTAAAAAGCTTCTAAAACAACAGCATCAATCACAAATTAAAGTCGATTGACCGGGACAATAAAAGTAAATAGTGTTATCACATAACAATGCGTGTATCCGATGTAATATACCCATTACGTATTTCTTTATATTTGACACGTGTAATATAACATGACCGAATCACTATTTGTGTATTCATTCGCGAATGTTTACAAAATGGCTTAGAACGTGTTTCCGGTAAACAGAAACGTCGCGATAGATGGACGAGGTATCGGGACCATTATCGGTCAAACAAATATATTTTTGTGTGACTAGTTAACAGTCTACTAAGAATTACATGTTGGGACTTTTTTTCTGACAAGATAAAAACAATTTTCTTTTTGTGTTTCGTCATGTGATAAAAAAGAATCTGACATTCGTTGTCATTTCATAAAGTTGTATTAAACTCGTCCAAGAAATTAGTTATTAAGCTCGCCAATGGCTCGCTTAATAACAAATATCTTTAATTCGTTTAATAAATCTTTAAATAAAATGACAACTCATGTCAGATCCTATATAAAAGTGAGGATTTGACACACATATATGATAAACAAGTGACTTTTAGTATAACATAGTAACAGACTCATCCTTCTCCCTCGTACATCTGCATAAGACATATGAGTCATCCCGCGAGAAAACCAAAATTGTGTAATGTATCGATCCAGATCAGCCTTAGCATGACGCGCAGGCTTACCCGGATATACACTTTTCGCCTTCTGTGTATTTTCTGTTTCGGGAATCATTACTCTATACCTCTATCCCCCTGAGACGGAATGTGTCGGCCGGAACAGTCTGCGCGGAGACCACAACGTTGGTTTTCTCGCGGGACGGCCATATTTTGAAGAAATTGTGACCAAAGGAGAAATTGCTCATGGGGACCAATTTCTCCTTTGGCACAATGTTTACAACTTTATTCAAAAATTAAACTCTCTTTTGTTGTCTGGTGTAGATTGGTTGTTCAATACCTAAATACTCGTTAAAGAAGGCAAGATGGATGTCAGCCGAGGGTCTGTTCTCTGGGGCGTATTCCCAAGACCGTTCTATAAGATTGAGCCAGTCTTTTGGCGGCCTTTGCGACAGCCTGGTCGAGGGTCTGAGTCCACCTTTCACGGCCTGTTCGAGTGGCCCGAACAGCTGATGTTGTATGTAATCAGCCGCGTCCCGTCCGTACCACATCTCCCAGAACACGATCGCTAGACCGTAGATGTCCGCCTTGCTGTCATAGTTCTGAGACTGTAAAACAGATGAATTTGTTTGGCTGTTTAACACGACCAATTTCTGCAGCAGACGACTTTGAACATATTTTGTCAAAAAATAGAAAATCTCTGTAATTGAATGGATAACCTACGACTTTTTAAAAAGTGGAAGACATTGTGGCAAAAGGAGAAATTGCTCGTTTTGAGCAATTTCCTCTTTTGTCACTATGTTTTCAAAAAGCCGTCTGCTGCAGAGGCATTCAGAAAGCGTCTATATGAGGGAAAGGGTTAAAATAAACCACAACGAATCAGCACATCGTGTCTTCTATCTCCAATACATAAAACTAATTGTATATGTGGCGTTAACAACAACAGCTGCAACATTGATTGTTTGGTGTTTTACGCCAGAATTAACAATTGGCAGTTATATCACGGCGTTTCCTGGGTAAGTTACCAGTACTACTGGTCTATTTATCATGACACCAGCCAGTCAGTCGTAATGCTAAACCCCGAAACCCCGAGCGATAGTGCAATATTATCAACTCTATCGTAAAGCAGACAACCTATGAAAAGCCATGTGAAGAAATGGGTTAAAATAAGAACATAATCAGATCAACATGAACATCTGTCTTGTCTAATCAGGATGTATACTGTTCCCACCTAAGCTTACAAGCAACCCTGAAGAATAAATCTAAATGGAAGGTTTTTCATATGGCCTGTCTAACGTTGTCATGTCCAGCAAATGACCAACCAGTCGACCAGGGCATTCACCTGGCGACTTTAAAAACATTGAGGTTAAACATATTCAAAACAGTCATAAGTGAAAACAGGTTGACTAGATTTGAAAACGGCGTCGTAAAAGGAGAAATTGATCAATATGAGCAATATTTTATTTTGCCACTCTGTTTTTGAAAGGCATTCGCTGAAGATGTATATGATATGTCTGCACATACAGAAAGAAGCCAATGAGAAAGTATTTACCGCTAGCAAAACTTCCGGCGCCATATACACCGGACTACCGACTATACTGAAGGCGATGTCCACTTTAGGCTTGGCTAGACCAACATCCGTCAGCTTTACTTCTTCATCTTTTGTTACCTGGGGAACAAACGTTTTTAGTATATACATTTATCCTGTCACGTCTAGCAATTTCGACCCGATAACAGGGTGCCGTATATTTCTTTTGATATACGTTAGTTGGTCACGTGATAAGCTGGCGGGCACCTGCTAGCCGGGACTACTTTTTTTAGCAAGCGTCGCTGTAAATTCCAACTTCAATCGATAAACACAGCCAATATCGTCGATAAATTGACAGCGATTTCAGTCGTTTAAATAAATAAATATTTAATTTAACATAATTTAGGATAAATAGAATAATAGGTTGGTGCCGTGGATTGAGAAAGTTTATCTTGCTCGGCACCGATAAATTACTCCGCCTTGCCAGATAAACTTTCTCAATCCACGGCACCAACCTATTATTCTCTATGTCACGGTCTGAACTAAAGACATTGTAACATATATGGGTTCCTCGACAATCGATTTGTTTTGTATGGCATTTTTACGCCGCCTTCTTCAATGTTTCAGTTATATCTCGACCTTTCCTGAGTCAGTTGACAGTATTACTGGTCTATTTAGTCAGTCGCAATGCTAAACTCACAGTAATGGGTGTCAAGGAGGGAAAGACTTTACCATCATTGTTAGTATGACCTTGTCGAGGATCGAACCCGCGATCTCCCGCATCCGTCTCGGACGCGCTACCAGTACACCACCGAGGCGCTCATAATCTTATTGTAATATGCTCATATCAAATATGCTACTATTGTTTGCAAGGAAACGGTGAAGATAAAGAAAAAAATATATAATGAATTTGAAATAATTATACAAAATGCGAAAACAAAGAAAATATATATTTGTGGTACAATGAGGAATTGCAGCTTCAACATGCAAATCAATATATTAGAATGGCAGCAGACTAAATCAGGGGGAGTATTGCCAAGTACACCACTGAGGAGCTCATAAACTTATTGTAATGCTCATATCAAATATGCTATTTCATATCTAATATTGTTTTATGAGGAAACGGTAAAGATACAAAAAAATGAATTTAAAATAATTATTCAAAATGCGAAAAAAAACCACCAACCCCAAAACATTTGTGGTTTAATAAGGAAACGCAGCTTCAACATGCAAATCAACATATTAGAATAGCAGAAGACTAGATAAGGGAGAGTAAACTGGTCTTTATCCCCACAATATCTCTCTTATTATTTAACCTAACCCTATGGTGTTGGTACTCAAAAGAATCATCCCAGTGAGCAGCAGCTAGCGATATTCAGTCTTATTTACTCTACGTAAAAGAAAGGTTGAACGAAAAAAAAAAGATACTTTCACATTAAATAAGTAGGATATAATACTAACCAGTATGTTTTCCAGTTTAATATCTCTGTGTACAAAACCCTTTCTGTGAAGATAATCCAGACCATCGCATAGTTGTTTACAGTAGCGCGCCATAACTGCCATAGCTTTATCCTGCTTTGCGGAATCGGTTGGGAACATATATGGGTTATTGAAGTCCTCATTGATGAATACTTGCTTGAGCGTGAATTTACATATCTCCAGGATCATGACCCACAGCATGTCCTTCTGCCGCTTCTTGTCTCGAAACTTGAAGGTCGCCCCGTAATATTTAACTATGTTTTCGTGGTCAAGTTCTCTGTTAAAAGATGGATAGAGGATATTTGTTTTGAGTTGAGTGGATATGGAATATATCTCATAGAGAAGTGATACAATTAAATATTTTCCCGAGCGCGTAGCGCGAGTGAAAATATTAAAATTGTATCACTTCGAGTTGAAATATATTCCATATCCACTCAAAACAAACACACTTTCTTTTTATTTTATGATAATTGATGATGAAATAATTGAACTATTTGGTGTCTTCGTACCTGTTTACACGCGGACGAATCTGTGTGAATGTATTTGTTTACTACACAATGTCAGACAATGACAATAAGTCCGATTTGTTACATTTACGGAATTCGGAATTATACATGGATATAGATAAGATAAGGTTTTCATCACATGACAATGCTTGTATCCGATCTAATAATATACCAATATACGTATTATTTCTTTATATATATATAATGTGTGTAGTATAACATGACCGGAAACTAGGAAAATGGGTGATATGGATTATATCTCACTGATAGAACTCAGTATCTCATCGTTTATCATTTATTTAATTTTACCTTTAAATTATTAACATTACAATTAACATTTTACCGAACTAACGAGACGTGTTTATGATATATACGACAGTTTGGCTTACCAAGAATATCAAAAGATTCATGTTTATTTATTTATTAGTCAGGACCCGCTCATCACGGGACTCGAACCAGGGATCTTTGACACGAGCGGCCGAAGCTCTACCTCTGCACCACTGTCTTCCAAATGTTTATGATATTAAAGCTTATTGAGCAATTTCTTTTCCAGCATGTTTTCAATATCGCCTGCTTTGCCTCAAAAGTATCGAACTAATCTTTATGAGGACAATATCAAAGTTGCTGAACTACAGAAAATAGAATATTACAGTCAAAGTTTTACAACTGTTCAGGTTTTTTTAAATATAGAAATCATAATTTTGGGACAAAATGAGAGTAACAATTTCACTTTCCAGTACCATAAAAATCTAAATATTGATCGTTTATAAATGCTTCATTTTTACTTGGTAAACAAAAGAAGAAATTGCTCAAAACGAGCAATTTCTCCGTTTGCCACAATGTTTTCCACTTTTAGTCATAGGTTATCCATTCAGTTAAAAGAGATTCTCTATTTTTCGACAAAAATGTTCAAAGTCGTCTGCTGCAGAATTGGTCGTATGAGGGAAAGGGTTAAAGCAGACGGCGTTTTGAAAACATAGTGACAAAAGAAGAAATTGCACAGAACGTACAATTTCTCCTTTTGTCACAATGTTTTCCACTTTTAGTCATAGGTTATCCATCTGACAAAATATGTTCAAAGTCGTCTGCTGCAGAATTGGTCGTATGAGGGAAAGGGTTAAGACTACACAAAGCCCACAACGTGTGTGACTTACCTTAACGTTCTATCCTCCAATAATATATCGGTGACCGTGTTCTCTTTGAGCGCATCCTTGCACACTTTCAGCGCCACTGGTTTATTCTTCCGTGTTCCGCGGATCTCTCCGATATATACATCCGCAAAGCTTCCGCTGCCTATCGGGGAGTCCTCGGGGTCCCAGCTAACGTCAGCCTGCATGTCGTAGTCAAAAACCATAATGTAGTTGACGAAGAACAGATCCAGCTGGCCTTGTAACATATGGCTTTCCGTGATTAGTTGCGGGAACAGTTGTTTTAAACTCTCATCCGCTGTCATCATTTCTTCTCTGAGCATCTCAATCATCTGCTGGTCGGCCTTCAGAAAATCCGGTATCATTTTCGCCACCGCGTCAATGCCTTTTACAAACCGTTTGAAGTACGCGTGTATTTTCTCCTGGAGATTTTTACTTTGGAAGATTCCGTCGAGAACTGCTTTCGTCGCCTCCTGCATCTTCATCAACGCCCTTTCCTGCTCCCGAGGCGTGTATTTATCAAAGATTTTCTTCAGTTGCTTTTCCACTTGTTTTGGCGTAACGACCGTTGCTATGACGCCTCCAAGACCTTTATAGCTACTGGGTTCATCATCTACGCTGCCACCAGTATTGGCTTTCTTCCACAGAGATTTAACAGGGGCGGGTTTCTTCATGGATTTATGGAGATCTTGTACAACCTTGGTGTCACCATCGACCAGTATACCTGGAAACAACAGTGTTTGTTTTTTGACATGGAATTTACTTAAGAAAATTGTGTACCATTTAATGATTACGATGCTTTTGGCTCTACTTTTTTGTTCATAAATACGTTTACAAGACACACTGTTGCACTCCTACTTTGTGTTTGTTTAATACTCGCCTTTTCATTGAACCGCAATAGATGTCCAAAGTGTGTACCACTTAATTGGCTCGCCTTTTTTGTTCATAAATACGTATACAATAAAAATTGTATTGTTTAATACTTGCATTTTCATTGAACCGCGTTCATAGACTCATGTTATATTTCCTTCCTGACTATAAATTCGTATATGAATGCATGTATGTTTCGTAAATGATAATGAATGTATAAAAGTTCAGAGCAGGTGTGAGTGAATATGCACAGTATTGTGTGAATATGCATTATATAGTGACATCTAGGCCTAAAACGGCCGGGTGTTGTGGTAGTTACTTATTGAAAACAATATATTTGTAAATAGCATACGTCAAACTAGTAAGACTTTCGTTCGTTCGTTCGTTCGTTTGTTTTTATGTTGCCTTAGCTATAATGAGTTTTTCATTAAACCCGTAAATAAATGGTTATTTAATTCTGTCGACGTGATATGACTGAAATACCGTTCACCACGGCGTACAACTGACCCCATTAAAGCAGACCAAACAGTTAATAATTTCCCACATAAAACATATATGCAGCAGACGTCTCTAAAAAACATGTTGTCAAAAATAGGAAAAAAACTAAAAATTAAAGAGTAATTACTTAAAACACTGTGGCAAAAGGAGAAATTGATCATCAATTTCAAAATTCGTCTGTTGCAGAGGCGTCAGAAAATGTTTGTATGCGGGAAAGGATTAAGCCGATGGGTAAGTGAGGATGACAACACATCGAGGGCTTGGCGTGAAACGGTTGTAACTACAAAACCTATTTTGAAAACCCTGGTTTAGGGGCATTGACCCCTTTGTAAACAATGCAAACTAAGGCGCCATTGCTCAGAACGATACAATGGCACCTACATTTCCATTGTTAAACAAGAAAAAAATGATTTAACGCTTATCAAGACTTCATGGTGAGGTGATTGACCTTAGTTAAAAAAATACCAATTTTAGTTACAACCATTTCACGCCAAGCCCCTCGACAAGTTAGTTAAATACCTTCTATTTTTGCTATTTGTTCCTCCATAAGTTCAAAATCCCGTTTACACACTTGAATGATTTTCTTTTTAATGTCCGATACGATTTTTCTCTCTTCCGCCCATAGGTTTACGTCGACTGCTATCTTTGCCGTAATGACTTCAAACGCCTCTCCAACTATCTATACAATATAGGTAACAGATGAGCCGTCCCGCGAGCAAAACCACCAGTATGGCCTCTGCGTAATGTTTCGACCCAGATCAGCCTGCGCAGTCCGCGCAGACTGATCCGGGCCGATGCATTCCATCTCAGAGGGATATAGGTATAGAGCAATGATTCATGAAACAGAAAATCCACAGGAGGCGAAATGTGTCTGTCCGTGTAAGCCTGCGCGACATGCTTAGGCTGATCTGGGTCGATACTTTACGCGGAGTCCACAATGTTGATTTTCTCGCGAGTCGGCTCATACAAACCATTTTTTCAAATCCAGACTTATTTTTGACGCATCTGAAGCATACAGCATTTGAAAACACTCTGGATAACAGAAACATTGGTTATCATGAGCAATTTATCCTTTTTCTCACAATGTTTTCATCTGCATTGAAAATCGATGAGACATTGTGTGGTATAAGGAAGAGAAGTTGCCATGTATGTGTAACTATTGCTAATCCCAATTATGTAGAACATCTCTATTTAGGCTCGTTTTTTTTCTGCGTGAAGTCGTTTGAGATCGGCATCATTCGTGAATACCGAAATCATACGAAAGATCGCCGAGCACATTAAGAGATGTTCGACCTTAAGCTTATAATGCAGATACGCTAACGCCGTCTTACGGGGAAAAACGGAAACGAGGGTATGCTCAATTAGAAAGAATACGGAATAATAAATGTCACTACATATCCATGCCATTTGACGTCAAATCTTAGGATGGGTACTTTTAAATGAAAATCCAATTACTCTGTATTATTGTTGAAAAATGATTAATTGTTTATCAAAATTGTGAGAAAATGAGAAATTGCCTTCAATGATTAGTGAATCATTTGTTTTCAAAAAGAAGCCCAAAGGGCAATTGTTTCAGTTTTTAAATGTTTGTTTTATACCCATCGAATTTTAAGATTAGAAGAAATTAAGTCAAGTAAATAGAGGATCTTACATGAGTGCTCATTTGTTATTGATTTTATGAAACGAGTCGACTGTAAAATAATATGACGCGAGGCTCTGCCGAGCGTCATATTCGTTTCAGTCGACGAGTTTCATAAAAACAATATCAAATAAGCACGAATGTAAGATTCTATTTATCACATAACACCATAAAAAGATTGTTTTCAATCTTTAAATCGATCTTTCTTCGTTCTCATATAAACAGTGACCGAAGTTCACCCCGAAGTTCTAATGCATACTTCCACTGTAAAAAGTAGTCCCTATCAATAACCTTTTGATTTTATACAAAATTAGCAACAAGGCACTTATAACATTTCATTTATCGAGATTTATTCTCTTTAAACAATATTTTTAATAAATGCCGAAATTCAGAACAATTTGTAAACAATATGCTGTCATTTAAAGTGACGTCACACTGGAGTGACGTCACACGCGTACTGTGAGTCGGCTATTTATGTAACTAGTTACATATGATATTTATGTCACTGCTTTATGTCACTCCTGGAGTGCAAGTTATGTGATACAAGCTATTAGCGAATTCTTACCTTCTTTTTGTTGTCTCGCGGCAGATCAGAGGGATGCCACTTAAACAACTGCTTGGCCATCCCCTCAGATTTTAAAGCATCGATAACCTCTCGAACGACCCGTTCGGACTCCTGACTGATGTTAGAGCGCAGTAAACCGATGCTCTGTCGAGAATTCTGTTCCAAATGTTCTATTTGTTTTTTAACCTTAAAGTAATAATAGTCTGAACTTTAAGGTCAAATTACTCTAAATACATCCGCTGACTTGCTGATCTACAGCATGGCATGACCAATTAAAGCACAGGTTTCCCTGAAAATGTGTTCTAAATTACGCTAAATACATCCGCTGACTTGCTGATCAACAGTACTATAGTCCCTTTGTTTGCGTAGAAATGAGTGTATACCATCACCAGAATGTATTGAATATATGACATTGAGTTTAAATGCATTGTGAATGTGTATAGGATGCACTGGAAATGATTGATTCGATCACTTTTAGTATTTTGACCTTGTTTGAAAGTGAAAGTAGAGAATGCTAAACATCGGTTTTGTCCGGGCCCGATTTGGTCCAAAATGACGGTTACCATTTTCGCCTGGTGAGTAACTTTTGCATAATGCATGACCCCATGTTTTCTTTGGATTGTTTTAAAGCTAGGAGGTAACTCTTTTCAATGATATATGGTGTTCTACATGAGAAACGCTTAGAAAGTGTGACAATTGAGGACTGAAACTGGTCGATTTTTTTTGGTGTGTTGTAAACTTAATCGAATAACACACGCTGTTAGAGTGGCGTCTGGTGATTTTGGTCCGTATGATATATCCAGTAACTGGATCACGCGAGAATTGATCGATTGATTGGGGTTTAACGCCGTTTTTAACAATTTCTCAGTTCTATCACGGCGGCCAGTTCACCTACTCATGCATTTCCTGGTTTTCTCAAACCTTTACTCCACACAACAATCTTCCCAAGCAAATGGCTGCTTTTCCACATAGACTTAGCCCATTGGTGGAAGACGAATGACGCATGTCGCATTGACTTTTGTCAATCGTCGGAAAGAAAGTTGGCCGAGCCGGGATTTGAACTTACTACCCCTGGATTAACAGCCCGCGTCGCTACCGGCTCGGCAGATCACGCGAGAAGGTGTGATGGTAAAACTAATAAACCGTCCAACGAGAAGACATTGTGGACTTTGCGTAAAGTATCGACCCGGATCTGCCTGATCATGCCGCGCAGGCTAACCCGGACAGTTACTTTTCACATCCTGTGGATATTCTAATTCAGGAATCATTAATCTATACCCCTATCCCGCTGAGATGGAATGTGTCGGCCCGGATTAGCCTGCGAGGACTGCGCAGGCTGATCTAGGTCGATACATTACTCAGGGTCCATACTGTTGGTTTTCTTGTTGGACGGCTCAAATGTGATAACAACGCCCATTCTCGTCAGAAATTATATCTGGAGCTGATCTCGATGGAGACGGACACTTGGGACTCTGGTGAGACTGTTTGGTTATGCAAGGGCTCATATTTAGATAGCGTCTTCACTGTTCGAAGATGAAACCAACATTGACTGTTTGGAGATTGTAACAAGAATCACACGTTACCGTAACGAGAATACAGATACCGATATGGTAACCCCAAATGTAATTTTATATACATGTATTAAAATGTTTTATGTGAGCTGTAACCACTATCCTTTTAAGATTTAGCAGAGGTAGCGAACTGGGAATTATTAGAGTTCCTTGTTCGAACATGCCAATGGGGTTAACTACTCGAGTGTAACAGTCAATAGGCTATTGTGCTTGAGAGTTATATCCCTTCTAACATATTCCATTTGGTAAGCAAATTGCAGAAAATACCAAGACATTGTGTTTCCCCATCTTTGATTCAGATATGACATTGTAACTGTTTCATTGCATTTTGGTATTTTGGTATTTACCATAATTATTGAGATCAGGTTACATGATTGGATATACTGTTCAGGTACTGACTTTGAGCAGTCTTATTTTGTCCGTCATTTATTTATTAAATAGCCTTTTCAATGTCAATCATGACTGTTATATTACTACAATTGTTTTGTTTTTGTCAGATGTTACATCTGGACTGTCCCAGACTTTTAAACTTTTAAAGCTCCGTTCAGATATATACCCTCACATTAAGTCGACATTTATGCGTACGTTAACGATCCTAAACTTTCACAAAGCCCTTAAACTGTCTGTTTGGTGTTTTACGCCGCTTTCAATAATGTTTCAGTTATATCACGGCCTTTGCTGTGTAAGTTGGCCGAGCCCCGGTAGCTCAGTCGCTAGCGACGCGGGCTGTCAATCCAGGGGTTGTGAGTTCGAATCCCAGCTCGGCCAACTTTCTTGATCGACGTTTGACAAAAGTCACTGTGACCTGCGTCATTCGTCTTTCACCAATGGGCTGTTTAACAGTCTATGTGAAAAAGTAGCCAGTTGCTTGGAAAGTATGTTGTGTTGTGAACTGGTGTGGGAAAACCAGGAAACGCATGAGTAGGTGAACTGGACGCCGTGATATGACTGAATATTTTTTGAAAACAGCGTTAAACCCCAATCAATCAATTACTGTGTAAGTTACCAGTACTAACGGTCCATTTTTTACTGACCCCAGCGAATCGGTCGTAATGCTTACCCAACAATCATGAGCACCATGGAGTGCAGCCATTACTAACATTTTAAAAGTATTTGGTATGACCCGGTCGGAGATCGAACCTGCGACCACCCGCACCCGGACTGACTTTCTACCATTACACCACAGAGGCGGTCGGTCTCCATAATCCTTAAACGTTTCCTTGATATTTATATTCTTGATATGACTGAACGAGATTTATAACTACACGCGGTCGAAGGAAAAGGGTCACCCTGCTTAAAACATGTTGACAACAATTCTATGATACGCACAGTCGGCTTTGTAGACATTTGAGAAACTACAAGATCCAAAACAATAGTAAATATCATTTTTACATTGAATTGAAAACATTGTGGAGAAGCTGAGAAAATACTGGGACATTGCTTATCTTTTTCCAACAATGTTTTCTCGAGCAGAGATTTCTGTTTCAAGGAAAAAATGTCAAAAAGCCAATACAGTTTTGCCATACCTGTGCAAATTCGTCCTTCACCCTCTCACGTGATTTGGCAGTCATGACCTTTGACACTTTCAGAGTGTAGATTGATCGTTTGAGTATAGTTGACATCCATCTATAGAAAGAAAGGTGGAGCTAACGTTAAGCAAATAGTTGAACCATTTCAATCTAACATTTTCCAACATGCAAACGTTATTGACGTCTCTGTAACAAATGAGTTTTGAAAACATTGTTGCAAAAAGAGGTATTGCTCATTATGAGCCATTCCTACTTTTGTCACAATATGTTCAACTCTTTTCAAACAAATTAAACGTTCCCTTATAGAGATTTCTAAGGATTTGCCTATATGTTTTCAAAGTCGAACGCTGCAGATTTGTTGTATGTGGGAAAGGGTTAAATAACAGAAACAATACCCTAAATGGAGCCTTATTAGCATTATTGACGGATCAAATTGAGTAACAGGCGCCCGTGCATAATCAACCCAACTAAGCGTACAATTCGACCATATATAAGCCGAGTCTAGTGTGTTAGGGTCTTTCTGCATGGACGTCCAGTGCACACTTTGAAGAGCATGTGCATCCACACTTTCCGTCTACATGTCACTTAGTCATAGATGCATCTTCTGGAGAAAAAACCCCACTAGAACTGAATAACCCCATCAGTTACTTGTACACGCAAGTTTATTGAAAATAAACCTACACACTAGAACTAAATAACCCCATCAGTTACTTGTACACGCAAGTTTATTGAAAATAAACCTACACACTAGAACTGAATAACCCCATCAGTTACTTGTACACGCAAGTTTATTGAAAATAAACCTACACACTAGAAATGTTACTCCATCAGTTACTAGTAAATACGCCAGTGTATTGAAAATAAACATACACACTAGAATTATTACTCCACCAGTTACTAGTAAATACGCCAGTGTATTGAAAATAAACATACACACTAGAATTATTACTCCACCAGTTACTAGTAAATACGCCAGTGTATTGAAAATAAACATACACACTAGAATTATTACTCCACCAGTTACTAGTAAATACGCCAGTGTATTGAAAATAAACATACACACTAGAATTATTACTCCACCAGTTACTAGTAAATACGCCAGTGTATTGAAAATAAACATACACACTAGAATTATTACTCCACCAGTTACTAGTAAATACGCCAGTGTATTGAAAATAAACATACACACTAGAATTATTACTCCACCAGTTACTAGTAAATACGCCAGTGTATTGAAAATAAACATACACACTAGAATTATTACTCCACCAGTTACTAGTAAATACGCCAGTGTATTGAAAATAAACATACACACTAGAATTAAATAACCCCATCAGTTACTAGTAAACATCAGTTTATTGAAAATAAATATACACACTAGAACTAAAACCGATCAGTTACTTGTACACGCTAGTTGTTCAACATAATAATTGAGCCGTTCCACGAGAAAACCAACATTATGGACTCTGCGTAATGTATCGACCGGATCAGCCTGCGCAGTCCGCGCAGGCTAATCCGAGCCGACACATTCCGTCTCAGGGGGATACAGTAACGATTCCTCAAACAGAAAATCAGCAGGAGGCGAAAAGTGTCTGTCCGGGTTAGCCTGCGCGGCATGCTTAGGCTGATCCGAGTCGATACTTTACGCAGAGTCCACAATGTTGGTTTTCTCGTGGAACGGCTCATATGTCGCCGTTAGGGCTATCCAATGATTATAGATAGCAGTGTCATCCCTTGTGAGTATCTCCTATTTTGAGAAGGTTTATTTCCCGAATACTATATGTAAATATACAAGGCCTACTACTTCGGCGACGGCTTCTCGTACAAAAGGTCAATCGTTCGAATCCGCGATAAGCTGATTCTGCCTTTGGGATTTTTCCACTGCGCGAGTTCTGGTTATATCTCCAGGAAGCAGACTCGAGCGTCATTAATATAAGCTGAAAGCTCTTTCAACAATCGATGTTAAATATAAAAATAAAATATATGACTTCTTCATAAACCACTTTGTTAGAATATGGAATATTTATGTACACAAACGCACTTCGAACAGTGATTCATGCACCGATATATCACTACACAAATTGCATGTTCTGAGTAAGAAAATTGCTTTACCTGTAATGTGTGTTTAACCTAGCTCTCAGACTGTCTGGTAGAAGTTTTTCTATCAGCGTCATCAGTGTGTTATATTCCGGGGTAGCTGTGCGATACGAGGCAGCTTTCATTGACTGAAAACAATCCCAACAAGAAACCTTTAATTAACCCTTCTCATATACAGACGATTTCTGACGCATAATATAATGCAGCAGACGACTTTTGAAAACATCGTGACAAGAGGAGACAGTGTACATCATGAGCAATTTCTCCATTTGCTACAAGGTAAAATGTTCAACTATACTCAATAAGTATAAGTGTTTATTCAATCCGATAGTCCATATGGTTCCTTACATATTTTAACAAATTCCCTAAATACGAGAATATACGAGAATATACGAGAACAATATTTGTTCAATTGGTGTAATGCCCCAAATACTGTAATGAGCCAGCTTGCTCTTAAACAACACCAGTTCGACTAATCAATCAACGAAATAGATAAACGTCCCATTCTCCTCTTACACTGTTTTAGCGATGTTCAAATCACAGCAGTTTATCCCCCAAAACAACTGTGTTTTTTCTTTTTAACCCTTTCCCACATACGACAATTCTGCAACAGACGTCTTTGAACATATTTTGTTTAAAAAAGTGGAAAACATTGTAGCAAAAGGAGAAATTGCTCGTTTTGAGCAATTTCTTCTTTTGGCACTATGTTTCAAAAAGTCCAGGGTATGGTATGAGGGTAGGGTTAAATGACCATGAAATTATGTATTTATTTGTTTGTATTTCAAGATGCATGTATATGTATACGTAAATAAAATATATGTCTAATGTGCTTCAAAGTGATGATCAAGCAAAATTAATAAAATGTTGTAGTTATATATATCACTTGATAAATGAGTGTGAAAGTAACAGATGAGAGAAAGATTAAAGGGACACAACTGTAACTTTAATTACATTATTATTATTATTTGTATATTGTATTTTGGGCCAGAGGCCTCATGTTTATTGAATTTAACAAACTCTAAACTCTGTTTGAAGTCGCCTGCTGCATATGTGTGTGTGCTTTTTTTAAAAATAGTAAACGTATAAGAACCCCACCCCTCCACCTATTTTACTGACTCCTTAGACTATTGAATGCAAACATATAGGTAAATGCAAGATAATGGTCTCTACTATTTGTTTCAAACCTTCTCAGAAATGTGAAGCATCTTTCTCGTGAAATAGAGATGAACTAATCCAAATTCAAAGACTCTAAAATATGAAATATTTGTCAAGTGACCCCCCTGTCCAACATCAAGACGTATTTAGACAAATCTGCAGAGATACCACTATCGCTACATTGTTACCAGATCAATTGAAGTAGCAGTATGTCCAAGAATCATACAGGGGGTGATTTATCAATAGTCTAGAATTGTTTTCTTCTGTGGCTAAATTGATTCCAATTGATGAAATAATGATAAAGAAATGCAAGAAAATGAAAAAATAAATAAAAATCAAGTGGTTGTCATGGTTACGACTCTAACTTAGCAACAAGCGAATTTATTGGATTTGAAAACCTTAAATTTGCATAATTTTGTACGTATATTGAAAGGAAATAATGAATGATACACTGTTATTTATAGAGTCATCGGGTGCAGGGTTTCTTGTGTGTTGGAACGGTTTAAGCATACCTCATAAACAGACATAAAATGAATTGGGGAGTCCTGTCAGTTCCTTTATGGCATCGAACAAATTCATCTGGAACATGAAGCATTTCCCTGGGGATTTTGGCTGCAACAGGGGCCATAACTGCCACACAATAGAGGTGTATTGTCATCTGTTGTTGCTTTATGAACAGTGAAGATGATGAGGATGTTAAAGCTTCTTGCTTACTCTATTAAACAGTAAAGTTTATATTTTGCTGGGTTGCACATTTTAGCCATCATGTAATAAAAGAAATAATGAAAGAAACACTGTTATTTATAGAATCGTCGGGGTGCAGGATTTCTTGTATGTATGAACGGGTTTTAAGCATACCTCATAAACAGACATAAAATGAATTTGGCTTCTCCTAACATCTGTGTAATATCGTGACAGCTTCTCCAACGTGTCTTGTTTCACTGCGTCCCGGTCTCTCTCCGGAATCATCTCCCATCTGTTACACACAAACAGTGTAGACTCCGAATTAAAGCCTTCCTCTCCAGCGGAATTGATCACTAAACGCATGAAGTTTTGCAGCTGAAATTTGAAAAAAAATGATAATAAATATTTGGATTAAATGCTTTGGTTAGGCAAAATCGGGCGTATCGGGTCGGGCAGTATGTATGACATAAACATACACTGTACTACTTTACTTTTGTAACATTAACTGTTCAGTCTAATCAGTGTAGATGCATCGATGTATTTTAATTTTGTAACAATAGCTGTTTTCTGTTCAGTGTAGTGTAGATGCATCGATGTACTTTAATTTTGTAACAATAGCTGTTTTCTGTTCAGTGTAGTGTAGATGCATCGATGTACTTTAAATTTGTAACAATAGCTGTTTTCTATTCAGTGTAGATGCATCGATGTTTAGGTAATAACCCTTTCTCACACGAAACAAATCTTCTGCAGACAGCCTTGTAAACATCTACACAAAAATACGGAACATCTCTATAAGTGTAAGTACGAGCTTAAATTCGTGACACGTGATCAACAGTTTTAGTTTAGAAACAGTTCATATTTTAGATAAACATGGATAAACATTATTAAATGCATTCTTCACATATAAAGACATCTCTTTGAACATGAAAATAACATTCAGTTAGATAAAATTGCTATTTAAAAGAGAATGCGACGTCATTTTTATCTCGATATTGACACATAACAGTCTGCTGCCAGTCTGATAGGAACTGAAATGTCTTCGTAAATAAAACAAAAAAGCATAAATGCGAGTCAAAATAAAGAAACTGCAAATACTTAAAACATCGGAATATTTATTTCATTTTAGATGTGTCATAACTTAGTGTTTTTAAACAAACGCAATTGTAATATATTCAAGACATTTAAATTTGTTTTTTTCTAATAATAATTTCTCCTCCCATGTCATTTCCGAAAAGATATTAAAAATGAGTCGCGGGCTTCTGCCCGGCGACTAATAATTATTGAATAGAGTTGAACACATAATGAGCAATTTCTCCGTTTGCCACGACGTTTTCAAAAGTCGTCTGCTGCAGAGGCATCAGAAAGCGTCTGTATGAGTGAAAGGTTACCATAAATAATATGAATAATAACAATAACAACAATGAAAATATAACATGTCAAGTGCTTTATCGGTAAGTACACATGTACCTGCGACATTTAATTTCATATCTATGTTTACATTTGATTTGAAGTTATGAAAAGAAGTTACTTCCCCTGAACTGACAATCGCCCACAGGATGTCCCTTGTTAGCAAATATATGAATCCATTTTTCCCCTGTCAAACAATTTCGTATTTATTCTTGCCCAAGATATTTCCAAGTTGGAATGTTCGACTTCTAATTTGAGACGAATCGTTTGAGTACCTATCACTTAGGGTTAGAGGGTCAAAATAAGGATTTTGGAATATGGAAGACGCCGCTTATTCCGCTTATTTAGAAATAGCGGCATGGAGGACATAGTATGTCTAACTCACACGTCCTTTCTGGATACCGCCAGCGTTAGCACTGTTGATGACGTAGATAAACCCGTAGGACTTGGAGAGGTACCGTTCTGCGTACTTGGTCATGTTGCCGCCACCTCCGATACCGGGCGTATCCACAATCACGATACCTTCCTATTGAAATATATAAACATATCATTTATTGTCGTCGTCATCCTCATAATCATCATCATCATCATCAGCAGCAGCAGCAGCAGCAGCAGCAGCAGCAGCAACAGCAACATCATAATTACATCATCATGTACATCATCATTAACATATCATAATCATCATCGTCATTATTGTCGGCGTCATCATCATAATTATCATCATCATCTTCAGCAGCAGCAGCAGCACCAGCAACAGCAACATCATAATTACATCATCATGTACATCATCATTAACATCATCATTATCATCTACATCATCATTATCATCATCATCAGCAGCAGCACCAGCAATCATCATGTACATCATCATTAACATCATCATCATCATTATAATAATAATTATCATCATCAACAACAACATCATCATCATCTTCATCATCAACATCATCATCATCTTCATCATCAATGACAATATTTGACATCAATGTAAAAGGCGAAATTTAAATAATTTGTGGGAAAAACCGATTGTCTGTCAGAATTTTTCTTACAAGTAGTTCATTTTTTCCCAACGTTTTTTAACCATAAAGTAAGACCAGAAGAAAGTAATATGCTTATTGATGTTGACTAGAGAGAACCATATATACCTGCAACATTGGTATAGGCCAGGAGAGTTCTATTCTGTCAAACGGCGACTCCCCATCGTCGTCGCTCTCACTAACGGCGGCTTTAAATCGGTGAATTCCATCATCGGTCTGGAGGCTGAACATCTCAGGTGGGCGTTTATTTCGTTTATTACTCTCATCGTACGTCGACCTAGAAAGAGGTGGGGGTATTTCATTGAAAGGGTGCTGAACTCCCTTAAATAGATATTATAGTCACAGTTTTAAATTGTTCAAAAGTTGTCTTGAAATATTTAGAATCGTACTTCTGGGATAAATTCAGATTAACAATTTCACTTTCCAGTACCATAAACATTTAGATATTGATCGTTTATGCTTCATTTTTTACTGGGTAGACATACCCAGTAATCCAAATTTTGTACATTTTCATGACTTTTTCAATTGACAGTTTTTCAACATTTACTGCCATAAACTCTTTGAACTAGTTATTACTTACTTTGTTGTCACTGTTAGCAATATTGGCATATGATGATAAAAGTGAACTCAAATTTGTAACATATTGATAAAGCATCAACTGTATATATGTTAGTTATTATTCTACATGTCTGTAAGTCGGCATGTGTATATATATACTTTAAGAAGAAGAGAGTATTTGACACCATACTTCTGCCATTGGCCATCAATACATACATTTAGGATACTTATGTCATCAAACTCGCCTAGGCCAATACTCAATCTGTCAAAATTTATACATTGTATCTTTAAAAAAACTTATTATTGTGTCTGTTTTTAAAGAAACAATGTATAATATAATTATTCAATTATTGACACTTCTCTGTAAACTGTAAACGTTATATGTTGATATGTCAGGTATTTTTAGCTACACCACCTGGCAACTTTTGTATGTTTATTCTTGTTTATGTTGGCTATGAACATGTATTTATTGTATGCCAATAAAATTATGTTATGTTATGTTATGTTATGTTATCTACTTTGATTCGTGCTTTGAAATTATGTTTGAAAAACAAATTCCAAGTAATTGAAATGTGATCAATTACTTTTAGAAAGTAATTTACAGTACCCTAATCAATTAAAAACCATTTACATGTAAATTTAATTGAAATTAAAAGGAAGAAATTTGCTCAGTAATTGACAGGGATCAATTACATGAACATATAAATGTAATTGAAAGTATTGCATTTTGACGCAAAAGCAGCAGACGACTTTCGAAAACATTGTGGCCAAAGGTGAAATTGCTCATGGTGAGCAATTTCTCCTCTGGCCACAATGTTTTCAACTTTATTTAACAATTCAGCTATCTTTAATGGAGATTTTAACATTTCAAAATGTTAATCTCCATCTGGAGTTCAACACATTTAAATGTTAACGAATGTTAGTGTATACGTTATATCGAGGTATACCTTCACTGAGGGAGCATCAACATTGATAATTTCACAGAACTCCAGGTAAGGGGTATTTTTCGTGGTCTAAATTCCTGGGTTGATACTTAACGCTTTCCCTCATATAGACGCTTTCTGACGCCTCTGCAGCAGACGGCTTTTTGAAAACATAGTGACAAAAGATAAAATTGCTCAAAACGAGCAATTTCTCCTTTTGCCACAATGTTTTTTTCGGTTTTAGTCATAGGTTTCAATTATAGATATTTTCTATTTTTTAACAAAATATGTTCAAAGTCGTCTGCTGCAGAATTGTCGTATGAGGGAAAGGGTTAAACCCTTTGTCGTCGGTACTCAAAATAATCGTCTCATTGAAACGATTATCTTGAGTACTACAACATAGGGTTTGGTTGAGATACTGTTGGGAAAAGAACTGTATATATATCGTTATCTTGGCCTCTGATTTCAAGAGGGTCTATGGGTCAAGTGAAACTAGCTTTTTTGAAGTTCACGAATAGAATATATACATCTCGAGCTTGCATCTACACAAATATGCTCTGTTTATCTCATATGTTTACTTACCTTACTGATGTCATTTAACCCTTTCCCTCATATAGACGCTTCCTGACGCCTATGCAGCAGACGGCCTTTTGAAAACATTTCGACGAAAGAAGAAATTGTTCAAAACGAGCAATTTCTCCTTTTGTCACCATGTTTTCTTCAACTCTTTTCAATTATTGTACTTTCATTTAAATGGAGATTTCAATTTTGGTTAAGTTAGTTTTCAAGGACGTCTGCTGTAGACGTGTTGTATGTGGGGAAATGTTTAAAGATTGAATGAAGACAGTGAAAACTATCACTCGATAAAATGTCACTTTTGAGACATTGAATTCATCAATATATAATCTCACTAATCTACTCGAGTAACGACGTCATGAGAGAAAAATTATTACTTGGAAACTGTGAGTGCATCAAGATATAATCTATACCTAGGGATCATGAATAAGTGAAATGTCGCCGATATACAATTGAAGTAATGTTGAAAACGGCGCACAACCCGGATAAAATAAAGAAAGAAATGTACCTGAAATAGCCTATAGCCTCCTTTATGTTTTCACGGTTAGACCGGATCTCAACAATAGTCGACGTACAGCCCAGCTGACTTGTTGGTAAGATATCGACACCAAGTAATAAGTTGATCAGGCTGCTCTTACCGGCCGCGGTCTCCCCTGAAATATCGAGGAAACAATTGTATCCAGGTCATACGGACTTTGCTTAACTCCCCTTTTTTCCCAAAGGTCCCGGATTCGAATCCCGCGTCGAGCGGGTTCTGCTTTTGTGATTGTTCCACATAAACGGCGAGAATATTGGTTAAATCTACCGAAAGCAGACATCGAGCGTGATTAACTATTTCAGCACCAAAGGCAATATTGATGTTTATTGCAAACAATACTGATTCAGGTGAGTCAGCTCGTCACGAGCTGTCTCACCTGAAATCAGCATTGTTTGCCTTTTCGTTATCAAAATAGTCCAAACTTTTATTGATTGAAAAATGGAGACGCCCGATTTTGAAGAGTCTACTTTAAACAATTCGGCGCTGAAAGAGTTAGTATAAGCTGAAAGCTTGTGTCGCAAGCGATATTAAATAAATCAGTTCAGACTAAATCATATGATAATGTATAACATGGCAACTTCCATCACAAGTAAAAGAAAGGGTTTCACAAATTAAAAGTACGATTTACTGATATAAAATCACTACCATTCGATTGCTCGAGAAACAAATGATTTGCAATAACTCGAACGTGTTAACCCTTTCCCTCATATAGAAGCTTTCTGACGCCTCTGCAGCAGACGGCTTTTTGAAATCATAGTGACAAAAGAAGACATTGCACAAAACGTGCAATTTCTCCTTTTGCCACAATGTTTTCCACTTTTTGTCATAGGTTTTCCATTCAATTATGGAGATTTTCTATGTTTTAAAATACGTTCAAAATCGTCTGCTGCAGAATTGTCGTATAAGGGAAAGGGTTAAATAACCTCGAATAAATCGTTTAACTCGAACCAGCAATGAATCTATCTTTCTAAAACAGCGTTGCAGCAGCGCTATTGTCCTGATATTATTGTTTTTTGTATATGGCTTGCCTTTTTGTAATAAGGACTTAAGTATAAAAGAATTACGTAGCTGACAAACAAATGCATACATGCGTTAAACCTGAATCCTGCGACCATTCGAACACGTCGATCATTCGAACACGTCGATACTTCGAACACGTCGATACTTCGAAGTCATTGATAGGTCCCTTTCGAGTTCGAGTTATCGCGAGTCGACTGTTTAAATTGTATACAAAAATAAACATTTACCTGCAACAAGTATTGTACATTCTCTCTTCTTGATTTCCTTCAATCGAACGTCAAACTCCTGCTCAATACCTACAACAAAAAATATCGTGCATTTTGTCAGACAGACAGACAGTCAGACAGGCAAACTCTTTATTTAGTTTGGATCTCTACACATAAGATATGCGAAAATAAACACATATGCGAACATTTTACGTGACAGTAATCTAAGTAGGCCTAGTAGGTTAATTCAATTTTTGAGATGCTTTGGGTGTGTACGGTGTTATGGTTGCATATGGCAGCCAATACAGATTGCACACATTACACTACGTACTCGTGCAATTCAATATCAAACCGCTACACCCACCAACCTCTGCGTTCCACATCGAGACGTCATTAGTATCACGCATTATTGGTTAACACGAGAATATTGATTGTTTGGTGTTTAACAACGCTCTCAACAATTTGTTCAGCTTTATCACGGCCTTTCCTGGTTAAGTTACCATGCAGTACCAGGCTACCGGTCCATCTATCCTGACACCAGTCAGTCAGTCGTAATACTAACGGCGCATCCCTGAGCGTCAAGGAGGGGAGACATTACTACCATTTTTAAAAGTCTTCACACGATAATAGGTTTGGGTCTATATTGAACACCGACTTTCGGCCACAGTACTTTTCAACGAGTGAAAATTTAAGATCGACATGTGCCTCCGTACTCTGATCAGAGACTTTCCCTGTTGCCTACCTAGTCATTAGAAACACCACTCAAGGTCCTTGAAAAACAGATATTACGAACATTCAGACTAGTATGTAGTATACATGTATGTATATACAAGTCGGACACAATTGCTATTTATTTCACAATCTCAGATATTCTCTGTGTTCTCTGTGTTCTCTGTGTTCATGCTATTAATTTCACAATCTCCGAAAGTTTGTGTCCCTGTGACATTGCTTATATTATAACATACAGTCAAACAATTTCTTCTTTTGTCACCATGTTTTCCAAAAGGCCGTCTGCTGCAGAGGGTTAATGTGTTCATTTATCCAAAGATCACGCAGAAAATAAACCGATCCTGACTTACCCGGAAATATATGGTTCAAATCTTTCTTAAATCTACTTGGCAACTCCCTGTAAAATTTGTATAATTGTTCGCACTTTTGATGCAGTTTCTTTCTGTTATCTTCGTCGTCTTCGAGGGCTTTCTGAAATCCCCTCGATGGCCCTGGTGCCTAAATGAAAGATTGGCTCTGTCTAAGAATATGTGAAATTGATCAACTCCATTCGGCCGCCCCGGTTCGAACACAAACACAATTGGGTCAAGTGTTGACTGGACTTGAACAGTTTATATTTTTTATAATAGATTTTTAATATTGTGTGCGAAGAGATTTACTTCAATACTTACCAAGTTCATCACACATTTAGCATAAGAATGGATTTAGAATGACGAGTAACGTTTTGGAACCAAACAGTCAATCAGATTTTTCAGTGTATCATTTTATTCTATAAATGAGCCTTGGTTATCAATTTAGGGTCATAGTTCATCTGCCTACAGTGGTGACCTAGACGAGCATGTTTCACCAAAGTCTTTACTGTACGTATGCGAGTACTTTAGTCATATATTCATATTTTCTTTTATCTTTTGCTAGAACTGCAACCCCATTAATTTTACGCCAGTTAACCTTTATATGGTTCTGTTAGAGATAGCACAGGAAGTTGAAATTTCATCAATGACGTATGAATAGCGGGCACCTGTCTGTTGTTCTATATATATAAATAGATCATCAGGCAGGTGCCCGCTACTCATACGTCATTGATAAAAGTTCAACTTCCTGCGGGCGCGTGCCTGTTGTTCTATATATATATAAATAGATCATCAGGCAGGTGCCCGCTACTCATACGTCATTGATAAAAGTTCAACTTCCTGCGGGCACCTGCCTGTTGTTCTATATATATAAATAGATCATCAGGCAGGTGCCCGCTACTCATACGTCATTGATAAAAGTTCAACTTCCTGCGGGCACCTGCCTGTTGTTCTATATATATAAATAGATCATCAGGCAGGTGCCCGCTACTCATACGTCATTGATAAAAGTTCAATACTCAATATGATCACAAATCGCATGACGACGCGGCACTAAAATGATCTACCCTCATATTTACCTCGACAATTTTTTGCCCATTTCCGAGCTCTCTCATTATAAGAGCTATTGCATTGTCCTTGTTTTTAATTCCTTTCCCCCGGGCGTCTATATTCAGAAGCCTAAGAGCTTCCATAGCCGTCTTCAGATCGGGAATCTGAAATAAATAAAAAATATGCATGGAGTCAATTGTATATGCTCTTGTGAGCAATGGTGATGGCTTTCAATTAAGCAGTGCTGAGCCAGAATCTTAAAAACTTTCGAACGTTCTCAATGATTGGGCATGAACTCTATGCTCCACTGAAACAATACTTCAGATTGGTCAATTTCGGAAATAAACATTCTTCTGGCCAATCAGATACTTGAGCACAACATCTGACAACTGATAATATTTTTATAGTCGAGGAGCCTAAGCTCGAATACATACGATTTACACTGCTTAACATTTAGTTTATCGATTGCAAAACATGCTTTCTGCTTATATTAATCACGCTCGATGTCTGCTTCCAGGAGACTTAACCAGTACTCGCGCTGTTTTGTCTGGAAAATTCCCAAAGGCAGAACTCGCTCATCATTGCACGTGTAAATAGGTCATGTAGCAAAATGTCATTAGAACAAACCTGGGTCACATATTAACTCTATAACTTCACATTTTTTAGGCACATATCAGACAGTGCTTTGTTACATTTATATATAGAAATATATGTTTTCTATTGAAGTTCTATTAAATCAGGCGAGCGATATGGGACCATTATATACCTCTTGTAGATCAATTCTGTTTTTCAAAGAGACAATCCCATGCAAAAGTCCTATTTGCAAAACTTAACCCTTTCCCACATATAGACCCGTTCTTACGCCTTTACAGCAGACGAAATTTGTAAACATTGTGACAAAAGAAAAAATTGTTCAAAACGAGCAAATTCTCATTTCGCCACAGTGTTTCCAACTTTATTTAATAATTCAACTCTCATTTATTGGATTTTTTTAACAATTTTGCAAAAAAGTTTTCAAAGTGGTCTGATGCTGATTTTCTGTATTTGGGAAAAGGGTTAACTCTTTCAGCACCGAATTGTTTAAAGTAGACTCTTCCATGTTCAAAATAAGGTGTGTCCATTTCTCAATTTATGAAAGTTTTGGACTATTTTGGTAACTAAAAGTCAAACAATGCTGATTTCAGGTGAGACAGCTCGTTACGAGCTGACTCACCCTGAATCTGCATTGTTTGCAATACACCTCAATGTTGCCTGTGGTGCTGAAAGGGTTAACCGACAGGGATTAATAACATAGTCATGTTTAACTATAGTATGATATATTCAAAAAATAATATTTTGAGTTGGCAGTTTACCATTTATCTATATCTTCTTTGCTTCCTTGTCTGGGGAGGGAATTAACCAATCAAATCGCACACCTCTAAGTCTATACACCACACATGGGTTAACCCTTTCCCCTCATATAGACGCTTTCTGACGCATCTACAGCAGACGGCTTTTTGAAAACCTAATGACAAAAGGAGAAATTGCTCGAGACGAGCAATTTCTCCTTTTGCCACTATGTTTTCCCACTTTTAGTCATAGGTTATCCATTTCAATTATAGAGATTTTCTATTTTTTGATAAAATATGTTCAAAGTCGTCTGCTGCAGAATTGTTGTATGTACGAGGGAAAGGGTTAAACATTAAATACCCCAAAAAACCGATTCAATGTTGTATACAATTAAAGACGGGGTAGATCGACTTATCCTGCTGAAACTGCCTTGCTAAATATTTTCATCTTGTTGGTTCAGAATGAAAATTAAGAAACACGCAATGACTGAATGTTTAGATTAGAGTGTAAGAACACTATAAGACTCCATAGGAAAACATCCTCGGTACCCAGGCCATTCATAAAATATATGATACCCTGGGCAAATTGGCTAGCGAAACTTCGTAAAGCATGCCGTAACTGCACTGTAATTTTGGTATCGCATGAGGTTTGTGTCATGCGGCCAATCAAGCGGCTGCATTTCACCTCATAAATGATTCATGAGTACGAGATTTTTACAGCCAATTTGCCCAGGGTATCATATTGTTTATGAATAGCCTGGGTACCGAGGATGTTGGAAAAGGGACAAGGTGGCTTTTGGGAGCAGTACAAATATCAGTAAAACCAGATCTAAAACTCGCACGCTTAAATACGTACAGCGAAGTTGTTTGGTCTGATTTTTACGAGATTGCGAAGAGAGCAGATCTGGATGATCCAGTGCATTCACACAGTCTGATCACTATCGCCATTATTCACGCATTATTAACATAATCTTGTAAGAAGCGTCTGTCAATTGGTGTAGATCATTATAAGACACACACATGTAAATGATCGAGAAAACCAACATTGTGGATTGTAAAGTATCGACCCGGATCAGCCTACACACGCCGCGCAGGCTTACCCGGATCGACACTTCTCGCCTCCTGTGGATTTTCTGTTTCAGGAATCATTGCTCTATACATTTATCCCCCTGAGACGTCATGTATCGGCCTGGATCAGTCTGAGCGGACTGCATAATGTTGGTTTTCTCGCGGGACGTATCAAATGTAATGAAACACTATCTCTAGGTTAAGCCATGGTTTTAGATGTACAGTCAGATCCGAATCTAGATTGTTCAGGAATTCCGTCTAGTCCCGATCTAGAACAAGGAAGAGACTACTTTAAGCAATTCGGCGCAGAAGGAGTTTAACTAGATGACGCCAACATGGTGTGATTGAATTGTTGCAGCTTATCGCAATTATATCATGCTTAAGATCCAAATTGATACTGCTTAACAGGAAGTTTCTTAAAACCTTCATTGACTAGTTACCAAACAGTGCAGAACGAGATCGGAGTTGGCGGATGCGCATGCTGATCGGGACAGCAGACGCCCTTTTTTTGAAAACATAGTGACAAAAGAAGAAATTGCTCAAAACGAGCAATTTCTCCTTTTGCCACAATGTTTTCCAGTTTTGGTCATATGTTATCCATTCAGTCAAAGAGATTTTCTATTTTTTGACAAAATATGTTTAAAGTCGTCTGCTGATTGGTTTTTGTAGAGAACCGCTTATCGCTTTCCCACAAACAACAAAGTTGCAGCAGACGTCTGTGAAATCGTCTGGAGGAAAATATTCAAACTATCTTTATATTTACATTTAGTTTTAGAATTGAGTTGAAAACATTGTGGCAACAGTAGAAATTGATCACCTTTTGCCACAATGTTTTCAAAAGCCGTCTGCTGCAGAGGCGTCAGAAAAGCGTTGGTATGTGGGAAAGTTTAAATGTGTATTTAACAACTTGTCTTGGTAACTAGTGAACCGGTTAAGATAAATGCATGCATTGCAAAAACTTAAAATTTCATTAAAATGGCAAACAAAATGTAACCCTTTCCCACATACGACAAATCTGCAGTAGACGACTTTCAAAATATGTAGTTGGCAGAATTAGGGAAGCCTCTGATCAGACTGCACTGAAAGTGCTGGCTGGCTTAAAGCGCGTCTAGGTTAAGTGATAAACACCCACAGATTGTTTTAGTGTTCATTTGAGTCTTATTCGAGATACATGTATGCTTCGAACCTCGGTACCAAGGCTATTCATAAACAAGAAACCGCTGAAGACGGTAAGGCCGGATTGTCGGCAATTTGACCTTGAAAATCGACAAACCAAGGTCAAGGTCAAAGTAACCATAGAAATCAATAGAACTTGTTACTGGCAACAATAATTCAGGCAAAGTTTCAAGTTTGTAACCTTTTCCAGTGCTGATATTTTGCCTCAACCTGAAACTTTAACCAAAATTTTGACGGACAGACAGACAGACAGACATGCCTACGAATGGACACTTGTTAGGTATTTTCCTTTGATGTTCCCTTGTTGGGTACTACCAACAAGGGTACGGTTTATTCCGTAATTATCACCCTTTTACGGAATAAATAGCATTAATATGCCAATTAGGTACCCATTAGAAAATTATAAAAAAAAAATACTTATCAAAGTGTCTTATAAGGGTGGTGCGTGGGCTTTATGATATAGACAGTACCCAACAAGTATCCATTCGTGCACTCAGACGGACGAACAGACAGACGGACGGACATCGCCAATCTATAGACCGGAATTGCTAGAGCAATCCGGCCTAATATATGATACCCTGGGCAAATTTGCTAGCGATGCACCACGATTTCCTCCGGAACAACACTGTAACCTTCGTATCGCATGAGGTTTGTGTCATGCGACCGATCAAGAGTCTGGATTTCACGTCATTAATTATTCATGACTACGATATTTGAACAGCCAATTTGCACACGGTGTCGTATAAGTTATGGATAACCTGCGTGCCGAGGATGGTATGCTTGTGTATGAATACCCATTGCTTCTCGAGGTATTTATTTATTACAACTACATGTACATGAATAACAAATACTGATGTCCTGATCAGGGTCCTGTTGTCAAATTGTAGGCGCCGATTTTCGCTAAAAAGGATAAGTTAACCCCTTTCCACTTTTAGTCGTATCTTGACAAATAAGCGACAAACGATTTCTTTAAACCATTGTGGGAACATTTAAGTTATTAAACCCTTTTCCACTTATAGACGCAATTTTTGACACATATGCAGCATGCGATTTTTGAAACCACTGTTGCAAAACGCCGGGTTTCGCTTGGTAGATTTAGCATCCCCTTTTTTTTGCAATAAACTATTATTATAATGGACTATGCTTTTTGCAATGGCGGACAGGTCCATTTTAAAAAATCCAAATTGATAGAGTTGATAGAATTGATAGAGTTAAATAAATCAAAAGTAGCCTCTTGAAATCACCAGGACTGTTTGATACTGAATACACCATAGAGTAGTGCATATGTTTGATCTGCTTGAGATCGAGTGATTGATTGATTAATTGATTGCTTGATTAATTGATTGATTGATTGATTGATTGATTGATTGATTGATTGGTGATTTACACCGCTTTCAACAATTTCTCACTTATATCACGGCGTTTTTCTGGGTAAGTTACCAGTACAACTGGTCCATTTATCCTGCGACGTGCCAGTCAGTCGTAATGATAAAAACCCGCAACCTTGAGCGCCAAGGAGGGCGGCCATTACAACCATTTTTAAAGTATTTATATGCTTGAGAACAAAATTCGCCATTAAGGTCAAAGTGCATGCAAATACGTCATTGGTCTTTTGACATCACGTGATTTTCATACTTCGATACTGGATTCGAATTGTTAAGAGGCAATTTAGTGTCATTAAAGACTAAATTATACCTTCCAAGGTATACGTGTATTTTGATAACTAGCCAACCGGTAAAGATAAAATGAATGCAATGAAAACAAAATTAAAGTGTCTCATAAAGGCACAGAGAGAATATTTAACCCTTTCCCACATACGACAAATCTGCAGCAGACGACTTTCAGAATATGTAGTCAAAAATACGGAATCTTTCCTTAAATGAAAGAATTATTATCAACTAAAGTTTGTCTCATTAAAGACTAAATTATACCTTCCAAGGTATACGTGTATTTAGCAATCTGTCTTGATAACTAGCCAACCGGCAAAGATAAATGAATACATTGCAAAAACTGATATCTTCAATTAAAGGCAAAGATGATATTTAACCCTTTCCCACATACGACAAATCTGCAGCAGACGACTTTCAAAATATGTAGTCATACATACGGAATCTTTCCTTAAATGAAAGAATAATTATCAATTAAATTTGTCTCATTGAAGAGGAAATCATACATTACAAGGTATATGTGTATTTAACAACCTGTCTTGGTAAATATGTAAATAACTCTTTCCCACATACGACAAATCTGGAGCAGACGACTTTCAAAATATGTAGTCAAACATACGGAATCTTTCCTTAAATGGAGGAATAATTATCAACTAAAGTTGAGAAGAAAAATTGTGGTAAAAGGGGAAATTGCTCCTTTTGTCACAATGTTTTCAAATGTCGTCTGCTTCAGATACGTCAAAACGAGGCTGCACGTGGGAAAGGGTTAACCGTATGAACGTGCAGCTCAGGGTATTTCCCCTCTCTGTCAACCGCTATTAGAACATTCGAGAATCTAACACTCTGTAACGCTTTCCCACATACAGACGCGATCTGACGCCTCTGCAGTAGACGCCTTTTGAAATCATTGTGGCAAAAGGAGAAATTGCTCATAAAGAGCAATTTCTCCATTTGCCACATTGATTTCAACTTTATTCATATAATCATACTGTCATTTATAGAGAGTTTTTATATTTTGTCAAGATATTTTCAAAGTCGTCTGCTTCAGACATATTGTATATTACGTGAAAGGGTTATAAAGAACAAACGTATGGTTAAGTAACTGGAAACCCATCATTCTTAAAGAAATCCATGAAACTCGGCAGAGCATATCGTCAATATTGTCTATTCTTTTATTGTTTATACAACAGAGTGTTACTATTCTATTTCGGTTTGCCATGATTGCAATTTTAGGGGACTTATCTTAATTAACACAACATAACATAGCATCAAACCAACAGGGCACATGAGTGTTATAATAAAAGTCTTATATTAACAATTTTAACCTGACATGCTCTGATTTACTATGTGTCTACATAGTGATATAAAGAGAGAGAGAGAGCGAAATGGAGAGTAAAAAAGAGAGAGAGGGAAAGAGGGGGAGAGGGGGTAGGAGAGAGAGAGAGAGAGCGAAATGGAGAGTAAAAAAGAGAGAGAGGGAAAGAGGGGGAGAGGGGGTAGGAGAGAGAGAGAGAGAGAGAGATAGATAGAGAGAGAAAGAGAGAGAGAGAGATATATATATATATATAGAGAGAGAGAGAGAGAGAGAGAGAGAGAGAGAGAGAGAGAGGGAGAGAGAGAATGAAAGAGAGAGAGCGAGAGACAGAGAGAGAGAAGAGACAGAGACAGAGATACAGATAAAGAGAGAGAGAGAGAGAGAGGGAGGGGGAGAGAGAGAGGGATATATATATATATTTAGAGAGAGAGAGAGAGAGAGAGAGATAGAGAGAGAGAGAGAGAGAGAGAGAGAGAGAGAGAGAGATAGAGAGAGAGATATAATGAAAGAGAGTCAGAGAGAGAGAAGAGAGAGACAGAGATACAGAGAGACAGAGAAAGAGAGAAAGAGAGAGCAAGAGAGAGAGAGAGAGAGAGAGGAGAGAGAGAGAGAGAGAGAGAGAGAGAGAGGAGAGAGAGAGAGAGAGAGGAGAGAGAGAGAGGAGAGAGAGAGAGAGAGAGAGAGAGAGAGAGAGAAAATTATTTTGGGAAAGTATCAATTTTCTTTTTTCAATTCTAATACATAGTAATCACACACCCGAATGAAACTGCTACCTGACAAAGAAATAAAAAAACCATTTGCTTCACAACAACCAGTTGCGGAAGATATTGTAAAATCAAGCTAACTTTAAGCCTAATTTTGATTAAAAGTTAAAAACATTGAGGGAAAAGTAGAAGTTTCCCAAAGTAGTCTACCGTACAGGTGATTATCTGTATCCGGGAAATGAGAAGCGTTATCATCTCATGTTTAAGATCAGTTTATATTACAGGTTTGTCACCGAACACCCATACATTCACACATACAGACACACATCCCGACCTCAGATACAATGTCAGATAAACTTTAACAAAATCATTTAAAAAAATATCATTTCTGTCAAAGCATCGTCTTTCATTTCACCTTTCATTCCATCATTCTTTTGTCCTTGTATGTTTACAGGTTAGAAAAACGTAAGGCAACTCAGGGAAATGGTAGTAAGATCCGATTACTAAATAATGTATTTACCATATTGTAGTATAAACTTGTTCATTTGCAAACGAAAGACCGGTGGTGACTTCCAAACTTCACATTTCAAACTTCAGACTTCATTCTTCAGACTTCAGACTTCAGACTTCAGACCTTTACTTCAGACTTCAGACTTCAAACTTCACACTTCATACTTCACACTTCATAGATAATATGTTTGAAGTGTGAAGTTTGCAATGTGAAGTCTGCAGTCTGAAGTTTTAAATTCATACTTCATACTTCACACTTCATAGATAATATGTTTGAAGTGTGAAGTGTGAAGTGTGAAGTGTGAAGAGTGAAGTGTGAAGTGTGTGAAGTGCGAAGTTTGAAACCTGAAGTATGAAGTGTGAAGTATGAAATTCAAACTTCATACTTCAAACTTCAAACTTCACACTTCAAACATATTATCTATGAAGTGTCAAGTATGAAGTGTGAAGTGTGAAATGTGAAGTATGAAGTTTGGAAGTCACCACTGACCGGTCTTTCGTATTTATAAAAACATTTTTTACTTTGTGACAACTCAGTAGCATGCGGTTCTAAGGACAAGATTACATTTTCTCGGAGAGTTTAAACTTAAACCTTAAACTGTGAGCAGTGCTCTAAGACAAGCTACCATAGGGCAGAGGCGACCTATGTTGATCCGCATCGGAATCAACCGTGCATCAACAACGCAGTTTGGTCTGACTGCACTGTTCTCCAATTAGGTCAAGAAAATTCAATAAATTCAAAGAAACTTCCGATATGTACATGTAGTATATGTTCGGATCCGAAAGGAAGAATATTTACATATATTTGTTTCCTGTTACTTTGGAAAAATGCACGGATTGGCTTGTGTGAACAGTGTATGTCCAGATCAGCATGTGAAACCGCATAGTCTGATCAAGATCTTCACCGTTTATATATTACTTACATAGGCTATAGACTGAGAAGTTTGGCATAATGGTCACAACCTGTTTACTGTTCGGAAATGGCAACAACTTGTACCATGTATCTGCGGACTGAAGGCTCCGGGGAAGAGAAACACGCTGTTCCACTCCATTGTGAAAAAACAAAACGCCCAGAGAGGGGTAGACCGTTCGGACGGCCTACCCCTCTCTGGGCTTTTTATTCGCCGTTATTTTCGTCGAATGCGGACTGAAGGCTCCGGGGAAGAGAAATACGCTGTTCGACTCCATTGTGAGAAACAAAAAATCCCAGAGACGGGTTGGCCGTTAAAATATACTCGTTAGGATTGTTTTCATTTGATCGGTGTTTAGCTCTGTTTTCAACAGTGCTTCAGTCATATCACGGCAGTCAGTCTACCTACTCAAGTGTTTCTTTGACTTTTTCACACCAGTAATCCGGAAAAGCAAACTGTCCAAGCAAATTGGTACATTTCCACATAGACTGTTAGCCCATTAGTGGAAATGGAAAACGAATGACGCTCGTCACAGTGACTTTTGTCAAACGTCGAAATGAATGTGGGCCGAGCTGTATTCGAACTCACAACTCCAGGATTGACAGCCAGCATCGCTGCCGACTGAGCTACCAGGGATTGGATAGGATTGTGGGGTTAGCACAACGACTGTAGTGGTAGGATAAATGGACCAGTAGTACCGGTAACTTACCAAGGCAACGATATAACTGAACAATTGATAAAAAGCGGCCAGTTGCTTGGAAAGATTGTTGTGTGGATTACTGGTGTTAGAATACCAGGAAATATAAAATAGGTGAACTGGCCGCCGTGATATGAGTGAAACATTGTTGAAAAACGGCGTTAAACCCCAATCAATTAATCAGTGTCATCGTATGTCTCATGACATCATTTTGAAGATTTTAAATAAGATTATTCTAATATATTATAGTAGACTTCTTACCTGCAACACATTCTGTTCATTCTGTACGTAAAATGCGGCGTCCCTGGATGACATCTTGACGTCAGTGATGTTGTTGTTGTTGTTGTTGTTGTTGTTGTTGTTAACTTATAAGCCCCACACGCTGCTAAAGTTCAGTCACGAAGATTCCACAAGACGAACCATCAGGCTACAGCTGACAAAGTTCGAGTTTTTCCTCTATCTATTAACGCATGAACTCACTAAAGCACTGACTGTAAATAGGATATATACAAGTAACAAACAATATTCAGGACTACCCGACAGGGAGTAGTCAACACGGATGTCTTCCGTTTAGGCAATACACACATTAACAAGTTAAACAAAACGCGGAGATATTGACACAAATGCAAACGTAAATGACAAACAGACAACAAATGGATTTTCAGCACTATTCAAACAATAATCAATAATTTTGAAATCCCTGATATTGACATAGATATGATTATGTTAACTTCCAAACACCCATAAACGTTTTGTAAAAAAGAAAAAAGGAAGTTTTAAAACACATATTGCAATATTGGCAAAATACACACGTTAAAGTATATACCACAATATACACACATAACCACCCATGCGAAAATCGAACTAAGTGTAACTTTACAATGCAATTAAATTTGACATAAAACTCGCATTTATGATATCGGTATATATATATTTATTTATATATTGAAATCATTTGGTACATTTCTCAACATTTCAATTGATATTTTTCAAATATTTTCTTAACTCTTTCAGCGCCAAAGGCAATATTGATGTTTTTTTGCAAACAATGCTGATTCAGGTGAGTCAGCTCAGCTCGTAAGGAGCTGTCTCACCTGAAATCAGCATTGTTTGCCTTTTCGATATCAAAATAGTCCAACACTTTTATTACATGAGAAATGGAGACGCCCGATTTTGAACATGGAAGAGTCTACTTTAAACAAATCGGCGCTGAAAGGGTTAATATTTTCTAAGATTTCATACGTCTTGTTTAATTGAGACACTGTTTTTTTTTTTAAATTCCTTTTCGGGTAATACGTACCCATGAAAAGGGTAAAACCAGTTTACATTGTATGACCTCCTCAGAGTCGTCTTCTTTGAAAACATCTTAGGAAAAGGTGTGTTTTGTGAAATGGAAATCCCCCTATAGTGATAGCGTTACAGGAGAACATAGTGAGAAATAGATAGAAATTTCTATGACGTTGGGTATGGGGCTAAGTCTATGTGGAAAAGCAGCCAGTTGCCTGGAAAGATTGTTGTGTGGAGTACTGGTGTGGGAAAACCAGGACACATATGAGTAGGTGAACTGGCCGCCGTGATATGACTGAGAAATTGTTAAAAACGGCATTAAACCCCAATCAATCAATCACGTAGGGTTTGCATTATTCATAATAGGTGTTCTGCTGTAGTGGTGTCAATTGTCGTCTGTTTAAGGACGGATGGGTGTCTGCCAAAATGCAAGAGTTTGATTGATTGATTGATTGATTGGGATTTAACGCCGTTTTTAACAATTTCTCAGTTATATCACGGCGGCCAGTTCACCTACTCATGCATTTCCTGGTTTTTCTTACACCAGTACTCCACACAACAATCTTCCCAAGCAACTTGCTGCTTTTCCACATAGACTTTACCAAATTGGTGGAAGACGAATGACGCATGTCGCATTGACTTTTGTCAATCGTCGGAAAGAAAGTTGGCCGAGCCTGGATTCGAACTCACAACCCCTGGATTGACAGCCCGCGTCGCTACCGACTGAGCTACCGGGGTTTGGCCCAAAACGCAAGAGAGCTTTAACTTTAACGGTGTGTAATGCCGCCGCTTTCAACAGTATTTCAGTCATATCAGGCTTCCTGAGTAAATTACCAGTACTGATGTTATGTATTTATTTATTTATTTATTTATTTGGGTTTTACGCCGCTTTCAACATTATTTCAGTTATATCACGGCGACATTTCACTTATTCATAATCCATGGGTAAACAAACCAGTACTAGGCTCGAAAATGTGCCTTTCCCGAGGGCACTCCACCATGACCGTAGTGCCGCGACTTGGGATCGAACCCGGGACACCCGGTTTCGAAATCCCCGACGCTAACCACTAGACCACAGCGGATTCCTCTGATGTTATGTATATCCAGGCATGAGCACATCAGTCCTACGATGCGACCCACGACGCCCGCAGTACCAGGTAGAGACGCCAGAGAAGGAGGGAAGCCATTACTAGATTGTAAAGTCTTTGTAAGGAATCCGCTGTGATCGAGTGGTTAGCGTCAGGGATTTTGAAACAGGGTGTCCCGGTTTCGATCCCCAGTCGCGGATCTACGGTCATGGTGGAGTGCCCTTGGGGCAAGGCACATTTTCTAGCCTAGTACTGGTTTGTTTTACCCAGGGATCATGAATAAGTGAACTGTCGCCGTGATATAACTGAAATAATGTTGAATGCGGCGTAAAACCCTAATAAATAAATAATTTAAAGTCTTTGTTATGGTGCGATCGGAGATCGAACCCAAATCTCCCCCTTCAGGTGGAATCTCTAGCCGCTGCACCAACTAAGAGAAGAGTAAATAAATAATTCCTGTTGAGAAAATAGAAAAATCTAAAAGCCGGTTTATGTCTGATTGAAATGGACGAGGTATCATTATCAAAGTCGTCATGTTACATAGATATCACCACAGGGGCCAGTCTCGTTTAAAAATCTAAAAATAATATTTGACTATATATTGTCAAATGCTATTTTTAGATTTAAAAATGAGACTGGCACATGTGGATATCACATCACCTATTCATTCATAATAAACGATCCATTACGCTTGACAGATTTTAAACAACTAGACTACATTAATGTGCAGTCTTTTTACATTCATATACAATCAGCATACTCTATGAGAATCTTTGGGCCGCCTCGGTGGTGTAGTGGTAGAGCTTCCGCTGTGGGTGTGGGAGTTCGGGGGGCTCGATCCACGGTCGGGTCATAACAACGACTTAAAAAAATGGCTCCTATGACTAAAAGTGGAAAACATTGTGGCAAAAGGAGAAATTGCTCGATTTGAGCAATTTCTTCTTTTGTCACAATGTTTTCAAAAACTGCCCTCCTTGGCGCTCAGGGTTGCGGGGTTTAGCATAACGACTGACTGGCTGGTGTCCTGGTAACATAACCAGGAAACGCCGTGATATAGCTGATCAATTGTTGAAAGCGGCGTAAAACACCTTACAATACTATTTTGGGTCGATACGTTACGCATTCCATAACGTTGGTTTTTTCTCGTAATTCGGCTCATATACAGAACGTCGTCACCTAGACCAATTGATTCATTGATTGCGTATATGGATTAACGTCGTTTTCAACTAAGTTTCAGTCATATCACGGCGGCCAGTTCACATATCCATGTGTTTCATGACTCTCTCATACCCAGTACCCCCACTCATAGTCTTTCAAAGAAACTCACTGTGTTTCCACATAGACTATTAGTCCATTGTTGGAATGACGGGTGTGGCATTGACCTAGCCAACAGAGAATACGAAGGACAAATGGAAATATTATAACAAAACAATCAATACTCCACTATTTACTCTCATTTGGTAAATGAAAACGGCCTTGTAAGACAGTTTCATAATTAACTTTTTAGCAGATACTAGAAATCTGTTAGAAGAGGACTTAGAAAAAAATCTACGAACAAATATAGAACATCTCTAAAAATGAAAGTATATCTTTTAAATAGCATTGAAAACATTGTGGCAAAAGGGTATTCTTTTCCTAATAACACAACGATTTCAAAATTCGTATGTACGTGGGAAAGGGTTTAACCCTTTCCCTCATACGACAATTCTGCATCAGACAACTTTGAAAGTATTTTGTCAAAACATAGAAAATCTCCATAATTGAATGGATAACCTATGACAAAAAGTGGAAAAAATTGTGGCGAAAGGAGAAATTGCACGTTTTGTGTAATTTCTTCTTTTGTCACTATATTTTCAAAAAGCCGTCTCCTGGAGAGGCGTCAGAAAGCGTCTATATGAGGGAAAGGGTTAAGAGTACGAATTTAAAGTGTTATTTTTCCATACCTTTCCATATAGTATGTTAAAACGCTATTCATGTAATTTGATATAGCTTTACAATAAGAAGAAATAAAACAGGTTTTCATATAATTATAAACCCTACACATAACACAAACAAATATGGATCGCAACGAAATGTAAAGAAATATGTGCAGATGTGCATACCTGTGCCTAAAAAGTCCACCTACGTGAATTTGCATATACAAATGACAAACGACCTACAAATTGAATTATTCATTCCACAAGCAGACTGTGATCAACACACAGTTCTACTTTCTATAGATTTGGTCATGGGTATGTATTTTCAAAGCATATATCCTGATAGTACCAACACCAAGTCAAATATAAACAACCCGTCGGAAATTGCGTGACCAATGCGACAAATGTATATTATAATCCCGTCTCGCCAAGTCCCGGTAGCTTAGTCGGTTATTGGTGGTGGTGGTGGTGTTAGCGCCGCCGACTGTCAATCCAAGGTGTTCGAGCCCAAGCTCGGCAAACATTATTCCAACGTTTGACAAAAGCCAATGCAAGGAGCGCCACTTGTCTTCAACCAATGGGCTAACAGTATATGTGTTAAAGTAGTCGGTTGATTGGAAAGACTTTGGTGTTGAGAATTGGCGTGAGTAAGCCGGGAAACGCATGGGTATGTTAACTGGCCGCTGTGATAAGACTGGGAAATTGTTGAAATGGCGTTAAACTCAAATCAATCTATCAAGCACTTGCATTCATCATGATGGTTTATTTTCACGTGGAACGGCTCACACAGTCTCACCATAAATTTAACTGCCCGGCCGTAGGTTAAACATGTATAATTACATATTCTGACATATTCTTAAAATATTAAAAGCGTAGCCCCAACCATTGTATGTTTGTGTAACTTCACGTAATATCAATTCATTGGGGTTTAACGCAGTAGTTTTCAACTCAACGTTAGTCATATCATGGCTGCCATATTACCTACCCATGTGCCGAGCCCCGGTAGCTCAGTCGGTAGCGACGCGGGCTGTCAATCCAAGGGTTGTGAGTTCGAATCCCGGCTCGGCCAGCTTTCTTTCCGAAGATTGACAAAAGTCAATGCGCCATTCGTCTTCCACCAATAGGCTAACTCCATGTGGAAAAGCAGCCAGTTGCTTGGGAAGATTGTTGTGTGGAGTACTGGTGTGAGAAAACCAGGAAATGCATGAATAGGTGAACTGGCCGCCGTGATATAACTGAGAAATTGTTAAAAACGGCGTTAAACCCCAATCAATCCATGTGTTTCCTCGCCTTCTCACAAAAGTACTCTACACAGCAGACATTCCTAGCCAAGCAACTGGCTCTGTTTCCACGTAATAAGGAATCCGCCGTGGACGAGCGGTTAGCGTCGGGGATTTGAAACCGGGTGTCCCGGGTTCGATCCACAGTCGCGGCACGACGGTCATGGTGGAGTGCCCTTGGGCAAGGCACATTTTGTAGCCTAGTAATGGTTTGTTTACCCAGGGATCATGAATAAGTGAACTGTCGCCGTGATATAACTGAAATAATGTTGAAAGCGGCGTAAAACCCCAATAAAACAAAACAAACTGTTTCCACGTAGACTCTTAGCTCATTGCTGGAAGACGAATGACGCTTGTCACAGTGAATTGTGTCAAACGTCGAACAAAATGTTGTTCGAGCTGTGGTTCGAACTCGCAACCCCCTAAATTGGCAATACATGACGTCAAACCGAATGGACAATACAACGCCAAATGGCCAGGCGCGTTTCATACTAGTACAGTTTTTTTATGACCATAACTGCTTTTCCAGGAGCTTTCCGGATACATGTAGTGTGACGTGTGTAGACGGTCAACAATGAAGACTTTGATCAGATTGTGCGAATGCATATGCTGACTGACCTATGTATTCCCGCGCGGAAAATCCCTAAAGGGGCGGGTTTCCCATGACTTGGTTCAGACCTATACACTGCATGAAAGCATGAAACCCAAACCGTCAATCCTTCGCCTTGACTTTGACAAAACTATTATGTCCTTTAAAGTTCATCTTCCGCTTAAAGTATCTATATATAGATTATAAAATTACCCAATACCATCCTTTGCTTGATAATCTAGTAAAACATGTTGATAACTTTAACAACGGATGTATTTTCTTTCCGAAATTTTCAAAGGGAAGCCACGAAACTACCACTTCTTTGTGTATACATATGACTAAGATATTGTTTCATATATAAACGCACCAGTAAGTCTGAAAGGAATTAGTGCCTGTATAGAACTATTCGTAAAACACGTGGCTTTATTTAGTGACTTTTATTATAGAAACGTTAAACAATAACGTAGACAGGTTACGGTTCGCCTGGCTGCTTTAATAATCGATTATCAATCGAATAGTGACACAAACGATTGAACAGTTTACTTATAAACAACTTCTTAAGTATTATGTAAGATGTCGAGTGCAAACGAAATTTTTTCTTTTTAAGTAATTTAAAAAAATAAAATAAAAACAATATGGAAACAGTAGCAGTGTCATATCCTAGTTTAGAAGAGATAGACGGGATAGATGATATTTGCACGGCGATTTGTTTGTTAGAGGAACATGACGTCCCGTATGATGGGTTAGAGAATCTAGACGAACTCAAAGAGAGGCTGTTTTTAGAATATCAAAGACGCTTTGAGGAACCTGTAAAAGAAATGGTAAATCTCTTTTTTTTACATATATGAGCCGTCCCACGAGAAAACCAACATTAAGGACTCTGTCTAATGTATCGATCTAGATCATCCTGCCCAATCCGCGCAGGCTAATCCGTGTAGACACATTCCGTCTCAGGGGGATAGAGGTAAATAGTAATGATTCCCGAAGCAGAAAAACCACAAGAGGCGAAAAGTGTCTGTACGGGTTAGCCTGCGAGGCATGCTTAGGCTGATCCGGGTCGATACTTTACGCAGAGTCCACAATGTTGGTATTCTCGCGGAACGGCTCATTTATATATTTCTATTTGTTTTTGTTTAATAATGGACTTTATATTTAACTGTATTCATAATTGTATTTATTTATTTCTATGCACGAACCGTTTATAAAAGTATTTTATATTTCCTTCATGACGGTAAATTATTATGGGAATGCATCTAGGTTTGTAATTATGAAGTGTGTATGACAGCTGAGAGCTGATGTGAGTGAATGCGCAGTCTTTTTTAAATATGTATATACATATGGAACGCCTTTACTGTCTTATGATGACTTGTCTGCTTATATACGGTATATTTCTTTATATGCAGTAGATATTTTATTATATGCAGTAGACATTTTATTATATGCAGTAGACATTTCATTATGTGTGGTACTTTTGTCTTTATATGCTGTGCTGTATTGGTTATATGCAGTGCAACTCTTCTTATATGTGGTGGTACTGTATTTATATGCAGTGCATTCGAATTTGCGTGCGGTACTTTTTCTTTAAATGCGGTAGTTTCGTCATTATGATGAGATGGTTCGGATATTTCCGAACAATACCGATTATTGCCGGATTGAAACGAATCCGTACGAGTAAATCTAGTGCACTGAGACAGTTTAAATGCAAACACAGCACATAACGTGAGACCTACAGTGTATATAAACGAAAGTACGATATATAATGTTATTTGCCCTGCATATAAGGAAAATAGCACCACACATAATGGACACAGTGTACACATATTTAAGTTTGCACATCATATAATGTTAAAAGCACCACGTAAAACGTTTTATCTACTACACACAATAACTAATCTACTGCATATATTGGTTTTTGTACCGCACATAAATTCGAATGTACTGCATATAAAGACAGTACCACCACATATAGTTGCACTACATGTGCACTACATATAACCAATAAATTACAGCATATAAAGATATTTTATAAATTACATACTACTCATAGTTTCAAAGCATTATAAATGTACGCCTATACGTAATTTAAATTTAATTACATTTTTTTACAAAGAACTAGAGCTCTAACCCCATTAGCTTTAACCCCAATTAACCTTTATATTATCCTCAAATCGCCAGTGACGGTTCAGTTGTATTATACGGTGTCTTAATGCGTACGATGAAGACTCATGCGACACTGTGCAGCTGCACAGTCCAACCATAGCCTTCAATGTCCGTATACATGTACTTGAGTCCTATGTGCATCTTTAGAAGAAGAAAACCCAACAATAACTGTTACCTTATTAGTTTTACCCAATTCATCTTTATATTGCATTGCTTACAAAGGGATCAAAATTGCCCCTAAACCAGGGATTTCAAAATAGGTGTATAGTTACAACCGTTTCACGCCAAACTCTCGATATATACATAGTTCCAAGAGCTACAATAGTAACCTCCCTTGTCTGTCATTTTGACCGCCTCGGTGGTGTAGAGATAGAGCGTCCGCCTCGGTTGCGGGAGGTCGTGGGTTTGATCCCCGGCCGGGTAATACCAACAATTTAAAAAATGGTAATAATGGCTGCCCTCCTTGGCGCTCGTCGTTACCGGGTTAGCATTACGACTGACTGACTGGCTGGTGCCAGGATAAATGGACCAGTGGTACTGGTAACTAACCCTAGAAACGCCGTGATATAACTGAACAATTGTTGAAAAGCGGCGTAAAACACCAAACAATCAATGTCATTTTGATAGGCGGATAGCACTTGTAACGTATTTCGGATCCGGAAGCTGTCGAAAAAGAGTTCGGCGATGTTCCCTCATTTGTGTCTCGTATTGTGAAGCTGTTTGATGCTTTTGCACCCTGCGACTTTAATTAAGTTTGTGGCACAATTCTCATTCTCATAATTAGCAACTGTTTCTTCGGCCACAATGTTTTAAACCTTAATTCAATAATTAAACTTTCAGTGGTACAGAGTTAGAGCGTCGGCCTCTTGTACCAAAGGTCCCGGGTTCGAATCCCGTGATGAGCGGGTTCTGCCTTTGGGATTTTTCCACACAAACGGCGCGAGTACTGGTTAAGTTTCCATGAAGCAGACATCGAGCGTGATTAATATAAGCTTGAAGCTTGTTTCGCAATCGATGTAAAATAGATAAGTTAAAACTTTTATTTCTAGAGATTTTCAATATTTGTTCAGAGATTTTCTTTTAAAATCGTAAGCTTCAAAATTGTTTCATATGGGTTAAACAACTATTAAAGGAAAATCGTATAAATATAACGAAATGAATGGGTTTTTCGGTTTAACTATTTCGCTGTCAAAGGCAATTAAAAGCTTTTACAAACAATGCAAGCTCGTAATAAACTGTCTCTCCTGAAATATGCATTGTTTGCCACTTAGACATTACATTTTGCTAATTTTCCCGTTGGACGGAAACTGGTGTGGTCCAATTTGTCAACATTCCAAAGAGACGATTTTGTGAAATTCAACAGTGAAAGAGATAAATTTATATGACAATAGATAGCCCTGAGTGAAACCGAAAACAAGTGTCGCAAGATATCCAGTATGTTTCAGTAGTTTTTCATAAAAGCCGATTTAGTGTCGACGGAATACAATTGCCTTAAACCTTTATCATTAAACGCTTTTTTACTACCAAATTTCGCAGGGTCGTCTCTCCATTTTTTGTTCAACAGGGAATTTGGTCAAACTAAATGTCTAAGCGGCAATTAACGCAGATTTCAGGAGAGACAGCTCGTTACGAGCTGTCTCATCTGAATCTGTATTGTTTGCAAAAGCATTTAATTATTGCCTTCGGCATCGAAAGAGTTACACCAAAGACCTAGGTCTTTGGTTACACGGTAAATTGTATTGTCAATTTGGACGCAGCGTCATATCTTAAAATGAGCCGCCCCGCGAGAAAACCAACATTATGAACTCTGCGTATGCGTAAAGTAATCTTTAGTCCGCGCAGACTGATCCGGGCCGACACATCTCGTCTCAGGGTGATAGAGGTATAAAGTAAAAATTCCTGAAACAGAAAATCCACAGAAGGCGAACACTGCCTTTCCGGGTAAGCCTGCGCGGCATAGCTAGGCTGATCCGGGTCCAAACTTTACGCAGAGTCCATAATGTTGTTTTTCTCTTGGGACGGCTCACATGTTGTTGATAACACCGGTGAATTTGATATCAAAAGCACAGGTACATGTACCTACCTCATCACGTGACTAGTTTGTCGATGTTCACACTAGTAATACAGACCGCCTCGGTGGTGTTGACGTAGAACGTCCCCCTCGGACGCGAGAGATCGCGGTATCGATCCCCGGTCGGGTCATACCATATACTTTGATTATGGTAGTAGTTGGTGTCTTCCTTTGCGCTCTGGGTTGCCGTGTTAGCAGTACGATTGACTGGCTGGTGTCAGGATAAATGGACCAGTGGTACTGGTAACCATGCTACGTCTTGATATAACTGAAACATTGTTGAAAGCGGCATAATGCATCAAACAATCCGAAATAAACGTAACCATTACGCTTGGAAGATCTGAAGATTGTTTTGAAAATGGCGTAAAACACCAAACAATCAATCAATCACTCACTCAATCTATCAATCTATCAATCTATCAATCAATCAATCAAATAATCAATAAATCAATAAACAAATAAATAAATAAATCAATCAATCAATCAATCACACTAGATATTTAACTGATACGCTCTACTATCTAGGAGTCACTTGCATTCAATGCACCATATTTTGTAATTTGTAACAGAAAACATTTCTAGAAAAAGTGAAACATTTGTCTAGAAATTATCTGCTTCAGGGGGCCCTAACGTCGTCTGTATTTGGGGAAGGGGTTTTATACCGACGTCATTTTTGAAACGTCTCTGTAACGGTCAACTTTCTAAAAACAAAGTGGAAAGAAGAAGAATGTTCTATCACTTTTACACCATATTTTCACCTCACGATAATTCGAAATTGTCTATCATGATATTTTTTAGTGAGACTTTTAACCCTTTCCCTCATACAACAATTATGCAGTAGACAACTTTGGACCATCTTCGCTAGCCAACGCTACTTCGTACATTAGCATTCCCATAAGTACTTATGATAATGTAATGGACAAATTACCCTTGGCTTGCGAAGATGACTTTGGACTTGGTTTGTCAATAGATAGAAAATCTCTATAATTGAATGAATAATCTATTCTAGACTAATTTCGACGCATCTACAGCAGACGACTATGAAAACATTGTGACAAAGGGAGAAATTGGTCATCGTGAGCAAATTTTCTATTTGCCAGAGCGTTTCACCTCTATTCAATAATTACACTTTCGTTTTTAAAAAGCGAGTTTTTAGATGTTTTCAAACTCGTCTGTTGAAGATTTCTCGAATGTGAGAAAGGGTTTAATAGAATAAAATAACAAAAGAAATAGAATAGCAAAACTGATTATTATTAACAAACCTCCAGATAAGGGGAGTAATCGTGAAAGCAAATTCTAACTAAACATCTAAATCCTTAATTATTGGTATTGGTAAAGAATCGTCTCAGTTTTGTCATTTATGAATCGACATCATTTGGTTACATTAAGTTATAACAACCCCCCTTTTCCCACATACAACAAATCCGCAGCAGACGACATCGAAAATTAGTAAGGGTTTAATTAGCTTAAAGAGTTGAAAACATTGTAGCAAAAGGAGAACAAGCAATTTCTATTTTAACCACAATGTTATCAACTCTAAGGTTGGGCACGTGTGACACTTTACCCCGGGAACGTTGCCTAACCTGAATATATTTTTTCTCAAAAAAATAGATATAATAAACAATTTATAAAAACAATATAAATGTGTGTAATTATTAAAGGGGATGGCCGTATCTAAGTTGTGAGAACTTGTGGCCAGACCCGTTTGCCTATAACAGGAATATTCGTAAATCTAGATTTTATTCTGTATGTATGTTTTGTGTGCAATAAAATATGTTTAAAGTAAAGTATAATAATCCTTTCATTTATAGAATGTTTTTTTGCTGAGATGTTTACAAAGTCGTCTGGTGCAGATTGGTTGTATATGTGATAAAGTATTCACATGCAAATACACAGTTTGATCGCAATTGATATTGATTTCAAAATGTGGAAGGTCAGTTATAGCGCTCATGTTTCTTATGAAATATTACCACGTTTTGAAAATATAAACCTTTTTGTTCCTCCTATTTTGAGGATGTTCTTAGAGAATCAATGCACAAATTCATAGAAAAAGTGAAAAGATAAACAGATGAACTGACGTGAATATATGAAACACATAGTGAATTGACAAATATGTAAATCAAGAAATGATGAGACAAATAAAAGATATACATTGATATGAAAATGTAAACATAACTAAACACATTCTCCATATGAAGCATAGTCTTAATGTTCAATCAATGAGTCTTTTAACCCTTTCCCTCATACGGCAATTCTGCAGCAGACGACTTCGAACATATTTTGTCAAAAAATAGAAAATCTCTTTAATTGAATAGATAACCTATGACTAAAAGTGGAAAACATTGTGGCAAAAGAAGAAATTGCTCGTTTTGAGCAATTTCTTCTTTTGTCACTATGTTTTCAAAAAGCCGTCTGCTGCAGAGGCTTCGGAAAGCGTCTATATGAGGGAAAATGTTAATTAAAGCTCTGCACATCTTTATGTTTGGGCGGATACTTGTGCAACTAACAAATATCTTACATATTTCTTTTCTTCTTTTATTACATGCAATGTAAGCGTGCACAAATATCTTACATTCTTTGACCTTTTCTTCTATTATTATTATCATTGTTTCGTTAACGTCAGGGTTTGTTTTGTTCTTTTAATAAAGGTATTGTTAAGGTAAGTTCAACTGTAACTGTAAGACGGAAGTGCTTCCAACGAAATTAGTCAATGCAATGTCTGTCTTATTGTTATGTATCGATCAACAAATAGGGCCGCGTCTAGGGATGTTGGGGTCTTAATGTATATGCATACAGTTAAGGCACGGGACAGTCTGTGCTTCCGAACAGTATCATCAGAGTCTTCAATATCCGCTTATATGTCACACATACTTAACTGTAGCTTCTGACAAAGAATTGGAATCGTAGCTACACTAGTTTTATACCAATATGTCTTTGTAAGAGTATCCAGAAAACTCGACCCATTGTTCACTTGTTCGAAAGACAAATTTCCCAAAACCTTAGACAACTTGATCTAAACCAGAGAAAACTTGTCCCAGAGCAAACTCACCCTCACAGACAACCGGCTCCCGAGACAACTCGCCCAAAATCAAACTCGCCCAAAACCTTAAACAACTCGCCGAAAACCTTAGGAAACTCGACCAAAACCTTAAAAACTCGCCAAAAACCTTAGACAGCTACTCCAAAAGACAACTCCCCCCAAAGACAACTCCCCCAGAGAATATTCTCCACTAAGCTTAGACAACTCGCCCCAAAGACAACTCCACCAGAGACAACTCGCTCCAAACCGTAGACAACTTGCCCCAAAGACAATTCCCCCAGAGACAAGTTGCCCCAAAGACAATTCCCCCAGAGACAACTTGCCCTAAAGACAATTCCCCCAGAGACAACTCGCCCCAAAGACAACTACCCAAGAGACAACTCGCCCCAAACCTTAGATAACTTGCCCCAAAGACAACTCGCCCCAAACCTTATACAACTCGCCCCAAACCTTATACAACTCGCCCCAAAGACAATTCCCCCAGAGACAACTCGCCCCAAAGACAACTACCCAAGAGACAACTCGCCCCAAACCTTAGATAACTTGCCCCAAAGACAACTCGCCCCAAACCTTATACAACTCGCCCCAAACCTTATACAACTCGCCCCAAACCTTATACAACTCGCCCCAAAGACAATTCCCCCAGAGACAACTCGCCCCAAAGACAACTACCCAAGAGACAACTCGCCCCAAACCTTAGATAACTTGCCCCAAAGACAACTCGCCCCAAACCTTATACAACTCGCCCCAAACCTTAGACAACTCGCCCCAAACCTTATACAACTCGCCCCAAACCTTATACAACTCGCCCCAAAGACAATTCCCCCAGAGACAACTCGGCCCAAACCTTAAACAACTCCAACAGAGACAACTCCCCCAGAGACAACTCCCCCAGAGACAACTCCCCCAGAGACAACTCCCCCGAAGACAACTCCCCCAGCGACAACTCGCCCCAAACCTTATACAACTCCAACAGAGACAACTCCCCCAGAGACAACTCCCCCAGAGACAACTCCCCCAAAGACAACTCCCCCAGAGACAACTCCCCCAGAGACAACTCCCACAGAGACAACTCCCCCAGAGACAACGCCCCCAGAGACAACTCCCCCAAAGACAACTCCCCCAGAGACAACTCGCCCCAAACCTTAAACAACTCCAACAGAGACAACTCCCCCAGAGACAACTCGCCCAGAGACAACTCACCCAGAGTCAACTCACCCAGAGACAACTCCCCCAAAGACAACTCCCCTAAAGACAACTCCCCCAGAAACAACTTCCCCAAAGACAACTCCCCCAAAGACAACTCCCCCAAAGACAACTCCCCCAGAGACAACTCCCCCAGAGACAACTCCCCCAGAGACAACTCCCCCAGAGACAACTCGCCCAGAGACAACTCACCCAGAGTCAACTCACCCAGAGACAACTCCCCCAAAGACAACTCCCCTAAAGACAACTCCCCCAGAAACAACTTCCCCAAAGACAACTCCCCCAAAGACAACTCCCCCAAAGACAACTCCCCCAGAGACAACTCCCCCAGAGACAACTCCCCCAGAGACAACTCCCCCAGAGACAACTCCCCCGGAGACAACTCGCCCAGAGAAAACTCCCCCAGAGACAACTCGCCCCCAACGACAACTCCCCCAGAAACAACTTCCCTAAAGACAACTCCCCCAGAGACAACTCCCCCAGAGACAACTCCCCCAGAGACAACTCCCACAGAGACAACTCCCCCAGAGACAACTCCCCCAGAGACAACTCGCCCCCAACGACAACTCCCCGAGAAACAACTTCCCCAAAGACAACACTCCCAGATACAACTCCCCCAGAGACAACTCCCCCAGAGACAACTCCCCCAGAGACAACTCGCCCCCAACGACAACTCCCCTAGAAACAACTTCCCCAAAGACAACTCCCCCAGAGACAACTTCCCTAGAGACAACTCGCCCCCAACCTTAGACAACTCGCCCCCAACCTTAGACAACCGCCCCCAACCTTAGACAACTCGCCCCCAACCTTAGACAACCGCCCCCCAATCTTAGACAACTCGCCCCCAACCTTAGACAACTCACCCCCAACGACAACTCCCCCAGAGACAACTTGCCGCAAAGACAACTCGCCCATAAGACAGCTCGGCCGAAACCTTAGACAACTCGCCCCCAACCTTAGACAACTCACCCCCAACGACAACTCCCACAGAGACAACTCACCCCCAACCTTAGACAACTCTACCCCAACGACAACTACCCCAGAGACAACTCGCCCCAAACCTTAGACAACTCACCCCCAACGACAACTCCCACAGAGACAACTCACCCCCAACCTTAGACAACTCTACCCCAACGACAACTACCCCAGAGACAACTCGCCCCAAACCTTAGACAACTTACCCCCAACGACAACTCCCATAGAGACAACTCGCCCCAAAGACAACTTCCCCGGAGACAACTTGCCCCAAAGATTAGACAACTTGCCCCAAAGACAGCTCGTCCCAAACCTTATACAACTCCCCCCAAAGACAACTCCCACAGAGACAACTTGCCCCCAACGATAACTCCCACAGAGACAACGCGCCTCAAACCTTAGACAACTCGACCCAAAGACAACTTACCCAAACCTTAGACAGCGCGCTACAAAGACAGTTGCCCCAGAAAAAACTCGCCCAAAAGACAACTTCCCCAGAAACAACTCGCCCCAAACCTTATACAACTCCCCCCCCCCCCACACACCCTCAAAGACAACCCCCACAGAGACAACTCGCCCCAAACCTTATACAACTCCCTCCCCCCCCCAAAGACAACCCCCATAGAGACAACTCGCCCCAAACCTTAGACAACTTGCCGCAAAGTCAACTCGCCCATAGGACAGCTCGCCCCAAACCTTATACAACTAGCCCCAAAGACAACTCGCCCATAAGACAGCTCGGCCATAAGACAACTCGCTCATAAGAGAGCTCGCCCCAAACCTTATACAACTCTACAACTCGCCCCAAAGACAGCTCGCCCCAAAATTAGACAACTTGCCCAAAACATTAGACAATTGCCCCAAATATTAGACAATTTGCCCAAAACCTTAGACATCCTGCCCAAAACCTTAGATAACTCGATCCAAACCTTAGACAACTTACCCCAGACCTTAGACAACTTGCCCCAATTCTTAGATAACTTACCCTAAACCATAGACAACTTGCCCCGACCCTTAGACAACTTGCCCCAAACCTTAGACAGCTCGAACCAAACCTTAGACACCCTGCCCCAAAGACAACTCGCCCCAAACATTACAACTTGCCCCAAAGACAACTCGCCCCAACTCTTAGATAACTTGCCCCAAAGACAACTCGCTCCAAACGTTAGACAACTCGCCACAAAGACAACTCGCCCCAACTCTTAGACAACTTGCCCCGAACTTTAGACAACACACCCTAAACTTGAGACAACTTGCCCCAAAATACAACTCGACCTAAACCTTAGACAACTCGCCCCAAAGACAACTCCCCCAGAGACAACTCCCCCAGAGACAACTCGCCCCAAACCTTAGACAACTCGCCCCAAAGACAACTCCCCCAGAGACAACTCTCCCCAAACCTTAGACAACTTGCCCCAACGACAATTCCCCTAGAGACAACTCGCCCCAAACCTTAGACAACTTGCCCCAAAGACAACTCGCCCAGAGACAACTCGCCCCAAACCTTAGACAACTTGCCCCAAAGACAACTCCCCCCAGAGACCACTCGCCCCAAGCCTTAGACAACTCGCACCAAAAACAACTCCCCCAGAGACAACTCGCCCGAAACCTTAGACAACTTGCCCCAAAGACAACTCGCCCCAAACCTCAAACAACTCGACCTAAAGACATCTCCCCCAAAGACAACTCGCCCAAATCCGCAGACAACTTTGCCCCGAAACTAAGACAACTCGTTCCAAATCAGAGACAACTCGCCTAAACTTTAGACAACTCACCTCAAGTCTTCGACAACACGCTCCTTATCAAACTCATCCGAAAAAAATCGCCCCAAGTCAATTATGGAAAACACAAAATATTTTGGGGAAAAATAGAAGATATACATTGATATGGAAATGCAAACATAACAAACTCATAAAAATAAGAATAATATAGGAAACATAATCTTAGATAATGCTCTAAAGATTTGGACAAATACTTGGGCACTTAACAAATATCTTACATATTTAGTCCTTTTCTTCTATTATTATATTAAATGTTACCCGTAACGCCAGTTTTCCTTTTGTTCTTTTAACAAAGGTACTATTAACATTTGTTTTTGCAATAACACGGAAGTCATTGCAATACTGTTAATTCTGTCAATCAAATGTTGAAATGTCTTATTGATTTTTATTAATCAACAAATTGACCGCGTCAAGCGATTTGGGGTCTAAATGCATCCAGTGAAGACCCAGATAATCCCGTGCATGCACACAGTCTCACCAGAGTCGTCGCCATCTGCGTGTATGATATTCATACTTCACTACACCTTCTGACAAAGAATTGGAATTGTAGCTGCACCAGTTGTATACCAATATCTTTGTAATGGTATCTGGACAAATTGCCTCAAATCCGAGACAACTCGCCCAAATCAAAGTCTCCCCAAAGATAACTTGCTTCAAATCCGAGACAACTCGGCCCAAATCAAACTCTTCCCAAAGATAACTTGCCCCAAGCCCGAGACAACACTACCCAAATCAAACTCTTCCCAAAGAAAAATTGCCCCAAATCCGAGACAACTCGACCCAAATCGAACTCTTCCCAAAGACAACTTGCCCCAAGCCCGAGACAACTTGCCCTAAACGCGAGACAATTTGTTGTTTATTACGAAGGGCTTCATAAGACCATTTTCGGGATTTTGAAATTATTTTGAAGAAACATCAACTTATGTAGGGCGTTAACTGTACATATTGAATTTTAAAAGTGAGTGGGGTAACTTCTTCTATGTCCTCCCATTTTGGATGAATTGGCAATTTGTAATCACCATGCAGAAGACTGACAACCTTTTTCGTTCTTTAGCGCACAGACCCATGTATATCAGTATGTTATTATAATTAATAAATCATTTACTTTCATATTTGTACTTTAACACGAAAAAGCATAAATTTAAATGGAATCACTTTTAATGAGTTTATTTTGAGTCCTACTTCTTAACGGGGAATTAGACATTAATTTAAAGATATTAAATTAGACAGTTGTGGCTGTGAGACGAAGTAGTAATGAAGGGTAATTGCAGAATAATAAGCATTTTTTCTAAACGAAAACGGTAAACTTAATAATCTCCAGTTGAGTGTATTTGGGCGGTGTTCCATAAAAACAGCCTTGGCGTGATATTTACATGTGTTGCTAATGATCTGCCGAATGGGTCAAAACGAATACTTCTTTTAGACGATCCTTGTTCACCTCTTTGACCCGATTAACGAACAGTGTATATCAAGCTGTGCGGATGCGCAGTTTGATCTTGATCTCCAATGATCGCATATGCTGTAAGGTTGGGTTTTCTAGAGTATTTCTCACATATTTCTTTATCCATTTCCCACATACAGACAGACGCATTTCGACGCATCTCCTTTAGGTGACATTAAGAAGACGTTGTGGTGATAGGAAATATTGCCTATGTTGCGCAATTTCTCCCTTTACCTCAAAGATGTCATCATTTTCAATAATTAAACTTTAACTTATTGAGATATATTTTCCCGCATAATTTGCCTAGACGTTTTCAAGATCGTCTGTTGCAAATTTGTTGTATGGGGGAAATGGTCAAACTGTGATTTACGTCTCCATGTTTCTTGGAGAAGACGACTTTTCTGGTCAATGTTCACGTGTTTAACTCTTTCCCACATAGAGACGCTTTCTGACGCCTCTGCAGCAGACGACTTTTGAAAACATTGTGACAAAAGAAAAAATTGCTCAGACGAGCAATTTCTCTCTTTGTCACAATGTTTTCAACTCTTTTCAGTAACTATACCTACATTTATGGAGTTTTTAAGTGTTTGCATAGATACTTTCAAAGTATGTCTGCTACAGATTTGTTGCAAGTGGGAAAGGGTTAAGTGTTGAAGGTTGGTGCAGACTGATCTTAATCTAGGTTACAATACACCAAAAAAAAAATCCTTATTTGTTTCCATGTAAATCGACCAGTTTCAGTCCTCAATTGTCACACTTTCTAAGCGTTTCTCATGTAGAATAACCTATATCATTGAAAAGAGTTACCACATAGCTTTAAACAAAGCCAAAGAAAATGGGGGGTCATGCATTATGCAAGAAAGAACTCACAAGACGAAAATGTTTACCGTCATTTTGGACCAAATCGGGCCCGGACAAAACCGGTGTTTAGCATTCTCTACTTTCACTTTCAAACAAGCTCAAAATACTAAAAGTGATCAAATCAATCATTTCCAGTGCATCCAATACACATTCACAATGCATTTAAACTCAATGTCATATTTTTAATACATTCTGGTGATGGTATACACTCATTTCTACACAAACAAAGTTTTTTTAAGGAAATATAGTACTCAAGTCAGCGGATGTATTAAGCGTAATTTGACCTTAATAATGCTCTCATAGTCAATTTCATTCCACAATTATCCTACATACTGGCATGACTAAATGGTTAACGGAATATATCCTTGTCAGATTGTTTTTACACACAGACTGTGTTGTAAACCACTTTCACAATCCTCAAGAAATCTGCCGTAACTGAATGGTTGGTGTCGGGGATTTGAAACTGGGCGTCTCATGTTCGATCCCCAGTCGCGGCCTTCTTGGAGGAGTCCCACTGGGCAAGGTACATTTCCTGGTCTATTACTTAGTTGTTTAACCACAGGGACTTGCTCCTCTTAAAATAGATATGACCCTATATATGCATAAATGTTAATATATATGCATAGATAGGGTCATGTCTATTTTTAGGGGAGCAAGAGTCCCTGTGGTTTAACTAGGTATCATGAATATATGATACATAGGAGTGGCGGGGTAGTCAATCCAGGGGTCTGGGGTTCACATCCCGGTCCGTGTTCTGGAAATTTGAGGGATGCTTTTAAGCGTCTCCCACTCAACTAGAGGTTAAGTACTGGTCCTTTCCAGGAAAAATAACCTCGCGTGTATCGGTGCTATACACCGGGCACGTAAAAAACCAAGGGGTCTTTTCGGAAAGAGCTAGGGTATCGCACCCGGACTCCCTTGTATCTAACTTTGTCTGCTCGCCAAATAGTTAGTTCTGCACGGCGAGGGTTAATAAAAACAAATAATAAATAAATGATACATAGTGATACAACTGAAATAATGTTGAAAACGGCGTAAAATTCAAATATAACAAATAAAAACAAATCACAGGGCGCAAACAATATTGGAGAAGATTTGCCATGACAAGATTCAATTGAAATGCTGAAAATCTTCACAATCCGCAAGGACTCTGCCTTAACCGAGGGGTTGGGGTCGGGGTTTTGAAACCAGGCGTCTCATGTTCGATCCCCAGTCGCGGCCGTCCTAGTGGAGTCCCACTGGGCAAGGTACATTTCCTAGCCTAGTTCTCATCTGTTTAACTTAGGAGCATGAGTATGTGAACAATCGCAGTGAAACAACTGAAATAATGTTGTAAACGGCGTAACAATCGATATAAAACAAATTATTATTCAATTCACAAGTCGCAAACAATATTGGATTAAGTTTGTCATGGCGAGATTCAATTGAAATGCAAACAAACTCTATAGGCCGAGAAGGCGTTCTATGGAACTATTCGAATATCTATGTGGACTTCCTGGTTCAACTATTATATTACCTTTTGTTTGCAGACGTTTCAAATGTAACGGACCTTGGCAAGGCAATGAATGGAACGAATATAATACTTACGAAAATAGATTAAAGAAGTTTATATGAAGAATATATTATTATCATATTATCGAAGGATCGGTGGGTTTTTTATGATTAAATTGCGGCCGTTGACAAATCGTTTTGTTTTCTCACAATAGACGAGCCCAATATCCATGCCAGAAAATGCAATTGCGTGGATAATGATCTCCGCGTACAAAGAAATGGGCACCCGTCAGGCAATATGATGTCTACACGTAGCGGTACATGTGACCAGTTTATATTTATATCAGTTTGTGCCTTTACCCTTTCCACATACAGACGCCTTCTGACGCCTTTGCAGCAGGCGATATTTAAAAACATTATGGAAAAGGAGGAATCGCTCATGTTGATTTGTCCTTTTGATACAATGTGATCAATTCTTACAAATGTTGATAATTCAACTATCATTTATGGAGAATTTTCATATTTTTGCCTAGGGGTTTTCAAAATCGTCGGCTGCAAATTTGCTGTGTGCTGTCTCACTGTCCACTTCCTCTCACATGAGACGTGAATGCAACGTTTAACAGCAGCTATAATTGTAGCCCGGTTTGGTTCGAGATCTTTTGTAAAGAATTTTCGTATTTTTGCCAAGGGGTTTTCAAAATTGTCGGCTGCAGATTTGTGCTGTATGCTGTCTCACTGTCCAACTTCCTGTCACATGAGACGTGAATTCAACTTTTAACAGGAGCTAGAATTGTAGCCCCATTTGGTTCTATTCCATACGCTTAATGTGCTGCCAAGGAGCGGTAAGGAACAAGTCTTATTTTTGCCCGTCGTGGCTTATTATGCTAAACCTTACCGGGCGTCTCATGTTCGATCTCCAGTTGCGGCCGTCATGGTGGAGTGCTTTTAGGCAAGGCACGTTTCCTGGCCTAGTTCTTATTTGTTTAAATAGCCTAATTTGATTCTATTACATACGCCTTAATGTGCTGCCAAAGAGCTGAAAGAAACAAGACTTAATTTTGCCCGACGTGGCTTATTATGTTAACCGTTTCTCTCATATAGACGCTTTCTGACGCCTCTGCAGCAGACGACTTTTTGAAACATAGTGACAAAAGAAGAAACGAGCAATTTCTCCTTTTGCCACAATGTTTTTCAATTTTAGTCATAGGTTATCCATTCAATTATAGAGATTTTCTTTGTTTTGACAAAATATGTTCAAAGTCGTCTGCTACAGGATTGTTGTATGAGGGAAAGGGTTAAACCTTACCTTTGCCCACTTGTAGACGTATTTCATAGCATGTGCTGTCATACGAATGTTGAGACTTAGTGGCAAATGGAGAAATTGCTCATTATAAGCAATGTATAAAAATCATAACACTTTGTTATATGTCATATGTATGCGTTAGTGTCTCCAAAGTCGTCTGTTACAGATATGTCGTATCCGTTCAATATAGAGATTTTCTTTGTTTTGACAAAATATGTTCAAAGTCGTCTGCTACAGGATTGTTGTATGAGGGAAAGGGTTAAACCTTACCTTTGCCCACTTGTAGACGTATTTCATAGCATGTGCTGTCATACGAATGTTGAGACTTAGTGGCAAATGGAGAAATTGCTCATTATAAGCAATGTATAAAAATCATAACACTTTGTTATATGTCATATGTATGCGTTAGTGTCTCCAAAGTCGTCTGTTACAGATATGTCGTATCCGTTTAATATAGAGATTTTCTATTTTTTGACAAAATATGTTCAAAGTCGTCTGTTGCAGATATGTCGTATGTAGCGAAGGATTTTAACTTTGAAAGGTAAACTCTTAACCTTTTCCCTTATACGACAATTCTGCCGCAGACAACTTTGAACATATTTTGTCAAAAAATAGAAAATATCTATAATTGAATAGATAACCTATGACTTAAAGTGGAAAACATTGTGGCAAAAGGAGAAATTACTCGTTTTGAGCAATTTCTTCTTTTGTTACTATGTTTTCAAAAAGCCGTCTGCTGCAGAGACGTCACAAATCGTCTTTATGAGGGAAAGGGTTAAGTAAAGAACACAACACTCACGTTGAAAAATAACACAAAACACTTGAAACCAATGCCATTGAAATATGATAGCATGGTCTTCTTTTGATAATATTTGAAATAAATGCTCGAACAACTTTAAACCTCTGGTAAAACCCAGGCTGTAAGAATCGGGTATGGTAGCGGGCGGGCGGGCGGCCGGGATAGGCTTACGTTCATCGACATTTCGTGTCCTGGCTTTCATTTCTTTGATTTTCAAATAATTTGGCACACAAGTTAACCATGACCTCACGATTTGTCGCGTGAACAGCACATGGTGTATCGGATCAAGGTTAAGATCAATTGCACTGTTTCAAATTTGCTTTTTGGCAATTTCGTTTTTAAATTCGTACTAGGTCCATAACTTCTTTGTGAATCGTATGTCAAAATAGTCAACATAATTAAAAGCCATGACCCTACAAGGTGTCTCGTGAAAGAAATGCGTTAACTAAATCAAGGATAGGTCGCTGCTTCATTAAATCGAAAAGGTCGTTTGTAATTCGCGTTCCCTTCTCTGACATAATTGGAATTTAAAATAGATTTGCAGAAGTGTTATTCCCTTTCCCACATACAACAAATCTGCTGAACACGACTTCGAGAAGTCCATGCAAACAAATGGAAGATCTCTATAAATCATAATCAAAATATTGTACAGAGTTGAAAATATTGTGGCAAGGGGAGACATTTTTCATCATAAGCATATTTGAGCCGTCCCGCGAGAAAACCAACATTGTAGACTCTGCGTAAAGTATCGACCCTGAACGGCCTAAGCATGCCGCGCAGGCTTACACAGACATACACGTTTCGCCTCCTGTAGATGTTCTGTTTCAGGAATCATTACTCTATACCTCTATCCCCCTGAGACGGAATGTGTCGGCCCGGATCAGTCTGCGCGAACAGCGCAGGCTGATCCGGGTCGATACATTACGCAGAGGTCATACTGTTGGTTTTCTCGTTTTGTTAAAATGTTTTCAGACGTAGTTTGCTGCAAACGTCAACATGCGTCTGTATGAGGGAAAGGGTGATCCATGATATACAACGTGTTCGTAAACGATCCAGGTTGTTAATATTAAGGTCAAGGTCAACATTTCTAAAAAATTGATATAAAATCAAGTGTATGTCTGTTATAGCGTTTCTGTTCATTGTTTGAATTTAAAAACATTGTGGTCAAAAGTATCAACCGTGACATCACGCCGAGTCACATGGAAAAAAAATGCTGAGAAACGAGAAAACGAACATCATGGACTCTGCGTAATGTATCGACCCAGATCCGGGCCGACACTTTCCGCCTCAAGGGAATAGGGGGTATAGAGTAATGAAACAGAAAATGCACAGGAGGCGAAAAGTGTTTCCACCGGATTATCCATCGCTGCATGCTTATGCTGATCCGAGACTATTACAATGTTTGTTTTCTAGTGGAACGGTTCAGTTACTGTCTAATAATCAAGCAAAAGTGACAATTACGATCACAACATTTGTGGCGTGAAAAAACACAGGTCTTAGCTGAAACAGAAAGCTGTTTCTTGAAAACCACAATATGATTCAGTATATTTCCCGGAAATCCGATTATGTTTCATTGATTGATATGTTATGAGCACTTTGTTTAAATTCGTTTGCGCTGCAGATACGTCCAAATTCGTCTGCATAATGGAAAGGATTAATTACTTTGTTTTGTTTGACTTTGTCGTTAATCAATGACAATAACGGGTGGCACTATATCAATCTATCACTTCCGCGTATGTCACATGCATGGTCGATTTCTAGGAAAAAAATAGGTTTTGCTTGTTTTAATGTATGATTGATCGTTTGTACCCCGCTTTCAACAATTGCTCTGTTATATCACGGCGTTTTCTTGAGTCACCAGTACTACTGGTACCCGCCAGTACCACTGGTACCCACTGACATGTGTGTCCCATGCATGGTCGATTTCTAAGACAAAAATAGGTTTTGTTTGTTTGAATGGCTTATTTGGTGCTTTTACACCGCTTTCAACAATGTATATGTTATATAACGGCGTTTTCTTGGTAAGTCACCAGTACTACTGGTACCCACTGACACCAGCCAGTCAGTCGTAATGTTTGAATCGTGTTTTACCTGGCTAGTTTACAAATACCTCCGGTATCTTTTTATTTTGGCAACGATGAATCAGTCGTATTTCTACACCTGCAATCTTTTGCGCCAAGAAGTGAAGCAGTTTCTACCATTGTTAAAGTTTTTTGTATAAACCAGCCGGGAATCGAGCCCGAGTCTCCTGCTCCCAAGGCTGACGCTCTCACCACCACTCTCGAGTCCCGGTAGCTCAGTCGGTAACGACGCGGGCTGTCAATCCAGGGGTTGTGAGTTCGAATCCCGGCTCGGCCAACTTTCTTTCCGACGTTTGACAAAAGTCATTGCGACATGCGTCATTCGTCTTCCACCACTGGGCTTAGTCTATGTGGAAAAGCAGCCAGTTGCTTGGGAAGATTGTTGTGTGGAGTACTGGTGTGCGAAAACCAGGAAACATATGAGTAGGTGAACTGGCCGCCGTGATATAACTGAGAAATTGTTAAAAACGGCGTTGAACCCCAATCAATCAATCAATCAATCAATCAATCAATCAATCAATCAATCAATCTCACCACCACACAACGGTCTTAAAAAACAGACTGATTGCCGTACAATTTGTCAAGTGTCGACCCTGATCATGGATCAAGGAATTTTGAAACATGGCATCAAAGTAAGATTTGTTGAATCCAGTCAAAATTGTCTTTAGCAGCCACCAAGGAGAGATTCGAATTTTGGTTGTTGAACACAGGTGGTTGCTTAATACAGGTAAAACTAATCAGAAAATGTTGTTTCGGTTTCATCTCCAGGTTATCGTCGTTAACTCTGCGTTCTGGCGCATATGCAGCAGACCACTTTTTAAAACATTATAGCAAAAGGAGAAATTGCTCATGATGAGCAATTTCTCATTTTTCTATAATGTTTTCAACTCTATTTAACATTCAATAATAGATGTAGGCGATACCTTTACCATGTTAATGTCACAGTCATCTGCTCCAGAGTTGTTGTATGAGGGAAAGAGTTAAGATTGTTTGTATAGAACACGCATTTTGTAGGATGTATTGTTGTGTGTAATCTGATCGTTATTGCCATTAATTTTAAAATCCCCGATGGTCCATTTCCGCCATGTTTAGGGAAAAACTATTTGTGATGTATTCAAATTCCGTAAGCAATACGTAATGGTAATTCCCCATTGTAATTCATTAAAATTCCTCGCCCAAATTTCCTTCTTACTGCCTATAACCAGACCATCAAAGATGAAAGAACGAGACAAGATAAAAAAAAAAAGAAATAGTTATATCCAGCAAAAATCAATCTTCGGGATTTTAATGTTCAGATCCAGATCAGCCCTCGCCTCCGCGCAGTCTGATCAGAATTGTCACGGCTCGTCATCTAGTCACACAATATTCGAGAACCGTTATAAACTAAACCGTTATTCAACCAGACTGTATGAATACAGTGGTCTCTCGATAACTCGAAGTCGCAAGGGATCGATATATTACTTCGAATTATCGGCGTGTTCGAGTACATAAGGGATGAGTCCATTTTGTCACCTTCGTAAATAAAAAGTTTTTTTTTTCTCAAAAGACGAATCCGTTTCAGAAATTGGTGTTTGACTTAAGCTCGTGATATAAACATATTATACAAAACTGATTTGTTTTCTTCGAAATTTCACATGTTCGAGCTATCGCGCGTTCAATGTATATAGTTTGATCCTCCGTGTGATGAAGTTCAGAACACATCGGAACCCTGATAGGTCAGTCAGTAACGACGTTGTCACTTCAGGGATACCCGGTTCGGCCAACCACCCTGTCCGATGTTTGACACGATGGCGTTCGCCTCGCGTGCGCGGGGGGGGGGGGGGGGGTTCTTGGGTTCGATCCTCTATCAAGTCATACCAAATACTTTAAAATGGTATTAATGGCTGCCCTCCTTGGCGCTCAGGGTTGCGGGGTTAGCATTACGACTGACTGACTGGTGTCAGGACCAATGGACCAGTAATACTGGTAGCTTAGCCAGGAAACGCCGTGACATAACTGAAAACATGTTGAAAGCGACGTAAAACACCAAACAAGCAATCAATTCGTAAACATGCATTGTGACGAGCGTCATTTGTCTTCCTCCAATGGGCCTAAAATAGTCCATGTGTTAAGGTAGCCATATGCCTGATTGACTAATTACTAATGTACACCATGTTGGTTTAAAATTGTTGAAAGGTTCATTTTAACATATTTCACATATTCCTTTGTGATCGGTAAAGATTGAGTTCACAGATCTGTCAATGGTAACAAGGACATGAATCACTGTAACCTTAACCCTTTCCAAAATACAACAATTCTTTGACTTTGAAAAACATCCAGGGAAATTCTCTTAAAATCGAAAATGATGTCATATAGTTTATAACATGTTGGTAAATGATGAAATTGATCATGTTAAGTAATTTCTCATTTAACTACAAAAGTGTCATTTGTCATAAGCCGCCTGTTGCAAAAGTGTCAAAATGATTATTTCTGTGAGAAAAGGTTGCTATTTACTTTACTAATACGGGGATTTACCGATAGTCTCCGTTCTACATATCTATTTATGTCGAACATGTGCACTGTACTTTGTCATTCAATATTTCCGCATGTTAATGAATATAATTATTTTGGTAAACAGAATATAAATCGCACTCATTAATATTTGTGACGTTTTGTACTAACGTTTAGGCTTTCGAGATAAAGACAATAAATCGACAATAAATTACATTGTCATTTAATCGTTATAAGCTATATACTAATAATTGAGTATATATATATGAGCCGTTCCACGAGAAAACCAACAGTGTGGACTCTGCGTAAAGTATTGATCCGGATCAGCCTAGGCATGCCGTGCAGGCTAACCCGGATAGACACGTTGCGCCTCCTGTGGATTTTCTGTTTCAGGAGTAATTACTCTATACATATACCCCCCTGAGACGGAATGTGTCGGCCCGGATTAGCCTGCGTGGACTGCGCAGGCTGATTTGTGTCCATACATTACGCAGAGTCCATAATGTCGGTTTTCTCGTGGAACGGATCATATATATTTTCAAGTTTTATTATTTACATTTTATTTTACATTTTGTAACAATGCAGCAAAGGAAAAATTGCTCATGATGACAACATTGTAGCAAACGGAGAAAGTGCTTGTGATGAACAATTTCTCCGTTGGCTACAATGTTTACAAATATTATCAGCTGCAGATGCATCTAAGTGAGTCTTGATGTGGGAAAGAGCTTAAATATTGTTTAAGCAGTACATGATACCACTAATTACTGAACAATGAGTATCGGATCCTGTAAAAAGATCACCAAAATGTATACAATAAAAATAGTCATGTATTTCCATAAATTGTGTAATAAGCTTTTATCACCCAGTCGCTCTATGTTAACCAGCAGAGTCATGTCTATCTACTTATCGAGTGCAGTAAACCGATTTGTGTATTCAGTGTCCTCGGTCAATTAATTTTCACAAAACTTGATATGCATTTTTATCGGCGACGCAACATGCAACAACGTGCCGGATTATTTTTCATAGCGGGATGTGGGTGGCTGTGGTACATCTATAATGATATTACATGGCGACGAACAGTGAAGGCAACACGATTCCTCGTCCCCTGTTGCGGTTTATTGAAAGCGGCGTGGCTATGATATGGTAAAGTCTTTTTTCTGAAATAGATTCATGTGGCATTGATGAAGATGAATTAAAGCGGTGATTCTTACTTTTGGAAGAATTATTCTTATTATAAATAAGAACTCTTAAGACACTTTCTTAATACCTTATTAGATGCATGTACCTAACTGGCTGATATTTGACGAAACTATCAACATTACAGTTTGTTTGGATTTTTGTCCTGAAATTAACCTGTATTTTGAACGTCTTTGGCTGCCTGATGTTACATATGGGATCATCTTAAACCCCTTTGACTTCTGTAACCGGTTTTAAAAACCACTGCCATCAGATGCGGCACATTCGAACCGTCTGACCAGGCTCTATGCTATTTGCCGCTCAACTCAACATTTATGTCTTGATATTCCTAGAATTGGCTTTGGTCTCTTCTAAATGCAAAAGCTGAGCCCCGGTAGCTCAGTCGGTAGCGACGCGGGCTGTCAACCCAAAAGTTGTGAGTTCGAATCCCAGCTCGGCCAACATTCTTTCCGACGTTTGACAAAAGTCATCGTGATCTACGTCATTCGTCTTTCACCAATGGGCTGTTTAACAGTCTATGTGGAAAGGCAACAAGTATGTTGTGTGGTGTACTGGTGTGGGAAAACCAGGAAACGCATGAGTAGGTGAACTGGTCGCCGTGATATGACTGGAAATTTGTTGAAAACGGCGTTACAACCCAATCAATCAATCTAAATGCAAAGATTGACAAGTCCTGTTAAAATCAGCAGCATTGAAAGGATTTATAAACAGCTAGGCAGCGTTCAGATGATCAAAACTGACTCCTTGTCAGTGTTTAATAGCTATAAAGAACCATATGTACTTTGATTAGTGGATAAGCTACCGCTAGACAACGTAATTTATTTTTTTACTGAACATTTCATTCACTACTATCATTACACAACTATTAGCTTTCCGGGTATAACGTTTCAACGAAATGACATTCTTACGAAAAGGATGTTAGAACTTTTTTGTCAAATAGCATTTTTGTTACAGGTAATTTAACCGACTCACGTCTCGCGATTTGCGGGTCTTTTCGCCTCTCCGTACTTTGATCATATACAGGTTAATTCGCTTAAAACCAATGGCGCTACATTTCTAGTTTTTTTTTATATCAACATAAACATTTTGGACCGACTTACTTTAAGATGGAAGAAGAAGGCTCTGGCGGGACAAGCGGATACACAGGCTCGTCCGAGTCTTCACTGTACGCAAATGCATTAAGACCCTAACTCACTTGACGCGGCTCGTGAATATTTCAACAGGTGCAATGGGCCTGTCCCCTGAATGAATCTTCCATTAAATTATACCATGCATTGTCATTGTATCTTTTATCTGGCTAGTGTCATGCACAGTCGGGTATTTGTTGTATTAACGACACGTGAATTATCAGGTGATCCTGTACATAATATAAAAAGCAAACTAAAATGATATAGTTAACCCTTTCCCACATACAACAAAATTGCAGCAGACGACTTTGAAAATATTTAGTTTAAAATATAGAAACTATTTATTAGTGGGTTTTTGTATCTAATAAAATTGAAAACATTGTGGTAAAAGGAGAAATTGCTCATTATCCGTATGCCACAATGTTTTCAACTTTATTAGATAAAAAAAAATCACTATTAAATAGTTTCTATATTTTAAACTAAATAGTTTCTACTATATTTTAAACTAAATAGTTTCTATATTTTAAACTAAATAGTTTTTATATTTTAAACTAAATAGTTTCTACATGGGCGTCAGAAAGCGTCTGTATGTGGGAAATGGTTAAAAACCTGGCAATATTTGTTAAACAAAGGTTTTTCCAAAAAGGAACAAAAATGATTATGTAGATTAACTGTGGTTTAATTGCAGCCTAATGACGAAATCAATGTGGGGATATCGAACATGTACATAGTGTGCAACACCGTCACCTTCTTTAATGATTTCTGAGTGACTTTTATACGCTCAAATGACTGTTAAACTGATGAAATAATTTCTAGTAGCGTTTTATATATAGACTAGATTATGTAAATTCCGCTTGGTAATCAAGGGGAAACATATATTTGAAATATTTCAAACATTTGTTTTTCCCTTTTTTGGACCATTTTAAGTCCGCTTAAATGTTATACGTGTATGGTATGTTGGGCATATGTGTCGTTTATCCTGAATAAAATATATCTTTCTACGATATTGTCCCCATGAGGTATTACAAAATTGCAACAATGTGTTACGACAGGTTTTTTTAATGCCTGTAATTGTTGATAGTATACAATGTAACCGTTTTTTAACCCTTCCGATGTCACATTCATTTCCACGTGTATCTAATGTTCACATCGCAGTTGAATTAATTTACTATAAATATCAGTTACGTTTCAGTCCCACTGTCGCGGCATGTTAAACCTATTTCCACTTGCAGACGCGTTTTGACGCAATTGAAGCAGACGCCTCTGGAAAACATTGTGATTAAAAAAAAATATTGTTCATGTTCAGTACTTATCGATCCAATACTTATACAACTACATGTATTTTTATCTATAGAGATTTTTTATAATATTACCTACATTTTTTTTCAAAGTGGTCTACTATAACTGAGCCCTCCCGCGATAAAACCAACACTGTGGACTCTGCGTAACGTATCGACCCGGAACAGACTAAGCATGCCGCGCAGATTTACCCGGATAGACACTTTTCGCCTCCTGTGGTTTTTCTGTTTCAGTAATCGTTAATCTGTATCTCTATCCCCCTGAGACGGATTGTGTCGGCCCGTATCAGTCTGCGTGGACTGTGCATGCTGATCTGGGTCGATACATTACGCAGAGACCATAATGTTGGTTTTCTCGCGGGACGGCTCATTTATCTTTTTCAAAGTGGTCTAACTAAATTTTATATAGAAAAAGGGTTAAAACAATCGGTATTTCACTAAAGCTATATCGAGGGCTTGGTGTGAAACGGGTGTAACTAAAAACCTTTTTTGAAAACCCTGGTTTAGGGGCAATTTTGACCCCTTTGTAAACAATGCCAATTTAGGTGCCATTGCTCGTTTTAAATTTCCATTGTTTACCAAATATTTAACGCTTATGAAGACTTTAAGGCGAGTTGATTTTCCTTGGTAAAAAATACCAATTTTATTTACAACCGTTTCACGCCAAGCCCTCGATATGTTTCAGCAATAAGTAAAACTATGAGGAAGTATTCTCACGTTTCAACCTTAATGTATAATATATGTTAAAATTGTATGTACATGTATGTCTTAAACGACATACCATGTATGTTATATATATATATGTATATGTATGTTTTATGTGACCATGAGCTTGTATATGGTTTAATTTCAATTAAAATATCTGGTCTTTCCTGTTCTATATTTATAACAGAAGATTAAATTATACACACTCATGGGACATATTAAAACATGCACATCAGTACAACTGTATTGAATAAGAAGGATGTAGTACCATCAGTAGCATTATAATACAAAGGAATACACACACTAGGCTCGTATTTCCTTTGAAGGCGACCCTGTGTTAAAGAATATGGTGTGTTTGTGTGTGAATTTGCATTTTCTATTGTTTTGTGAAGGTTACAAAACACAAAATAAATTCCTTCTTTGTTTCCATGTAAATCGACCAGTTTCAGTCCTCAATTGTGACTTTTTATCTAAGCGTTTCTCATGTAAAACACTATATATCATTGAAAAGAGTTACCTGTTAGCTTTAAAACAATCCAAAGAAAATGGGGGGTTATGCATTATGAAAGAAAGAACTCACCAGGCGAAAATGGTTACCGTCATTTTAGAGCAAATCGGGCCCGGACAAAACCGGTGTTTAGCATTTTCTACTTTCACTTTCAAACAAGGTCAAAATACTAAAAGTGATAAAATCAATCATTTCCATTGCATCCTATACACATTTACAATGAATTTAAACTCAATGTCATATATTCAATATATTCTGGTGATATTATATACTCATTTCTACACAAACTAAGGTTTTTTTAGGGACTATTTCGGTGCAGATCAGCATGACAGCGGATGTATTTGGCGTAATTTGACCTGAATTGCAGAGCAACATCGAAGGGATACAGATCTCTAGTGTTGCTCTAGAATAAGAATCAGAATATATATTTTTACTTAAACTTTACAAAGTGTATGGTCGTTTACAAATATACAGGAAAACATAATATATGTCTACATGTATCAAGGAAACAATTAGATATATTGTCTCATATCATTTTGGTAGGACAAACTGTTTTGTCATAGTAGAAACTGTAAAAGGGAATAGTCCAAGATATGAGCCGTCCCGCGAGAAAATCAGTCGGTAGCGACGCGGGCTGTCACTCCAGGGGTTGTGAGTTTGAACCGCAGCTCGGCCAACATTCTTTCCGACGTTGTCATTGCTACAAGGGTCATTCGTGTTTCACCAATGGGCTATCAGTCTATGTGGAAAAGCAGCCAGTTGCTCGGAAAGAATATTGTATGAAGTACTGGTGTGAGCAAGCCAAGAAACGTAAGAGAAGTTGAACTGGCCGCCCTGATAAATCTGAAAAATTGTTGAAAACGGCGTTAAACCCCACTCAATCAATCAAGCAGAAAGTAATCTGTATCAACCCTTTCCCACATACAACAAATGGACGGAAGATGACTTTTAAAAGCATCTACATAAACTACTGAAACACTCCATCAACGAAATATCAGTTATTGAACAGAGTTGAAAACATTGTGCATAAAGGAGCAATTCATCATTATGAGCAATTTTCATTCGGCCACAATGTTTTCAAAAGTCGTCTGCTGCAGAGGCGTTAAAATAAGTATGTATGCGGGAAAAGGAAGAAACTTCGATTTGAAAAGATTTAACCCTTTCTTACAAATATGTAGAAGCATTTTGACGCATCTGCAGCAGAAGAATACCCTTTGCCACTGTATCGAGGGCTTGGCGTGAAACAGTTGTAATTAAAAACATATTTTTAAAACCCTGGGGCAATTTTGATCCCTTTGTAAACCATTCAAATTTAGGTGCCATTGCTCGGAAAGAGTAATGGCACCTTAATTTCCATTGTTTACCAAGACATATGATTTAAAGCTTATAAAGACTTTATGGCGAGGTGATAAACTTGGTATGAAAAATACCGATTTAAATTACAACCGTTTCACGCCAAGCCCTCGATATGTTCAACCCTATACTTTCATTTATGGAGATTTTTTTCCATATTACAGCCTAGATTTTTTCAAAAGTAATCTTCTGCAGATTTATTGTATGTGGGAAATGGTTACGTGTTGCTTTAAAGGGGGTTTTGCTCCCCAGAGTGATCGTTTGGGAGGTTTATACTGTATATATACCCCAACTGTATAATATAACAAAACATAAGTGACGCGTGATAAAAAATAACGAGATATGATCTGCCAACGTATTCATGATATATATATGCAAGGATAATTCTAAATTCTGAACAAGGAAGTACCCAGCACGCACCCGGTTAGAATAATCGATTCAACAATCCTGTATGCGAAATTGTCATAGTTCTCGGGTAGTGTGGCAACTGTGGTCGAACGCGCAATTAATTTGCAATATTCAATGGAACAGTAGATTTGAAAGCGATCGATTTTTTTTCGGAACAATATATCAGTATGGCTACACTTAAATCGACGAACATTTTATATTAATTTGATAACGTGTTGGAAATATTGTGCAACTTTCACGTGATTTGGAGATTAAAGTATTATTTTTTTTTATAGAATAATCAGAATAACCGTTCAATTAATATGAGTTTTATAATTTATTGAAAACATTTAAATAAATATCTATCAGTGCTTTAAATAAGGGGCGTTTTGCATGTTCTAAAATCCTTATTTGATCCTATAACCCTATGTTGTGGGTACTCAAAAGAATCGTCTCGGTGAGACGATTCTTTTGAGTACCCACAACATAGGGTTCGCTTTATCAATAAGAGAAAAATTGTGGGGGAAAGGAGCTGAATACCCCTCCTTATCGTGAACTCTGATCTATATAATAAGGACAGTTTGTAGTTATAGTCCAGCCATGCATTCGGTAAAATCAGGTTGATTTCTCAACGTTTGGCAAGCCACCATTCAAATTCAGCACCTTTAAAAAGTAGACTGATACAGAGTTGAAAACACTGTGAGAAAAGGAGTAATTGCTTGTTAAACACTTTCCTACAGTTTTATAATTTATGGACAACATGTAAATAAAAATCTATATAATAAGGACAGTTTGTAGTTACAGTCTAGCCATGAATTCGGTAAAATCAGATTGGTTTCTCAACGTTTGGCAAGCCACCATTCAAATTCAGCACCTTTAAAAAGTAGACTGATACAGAGTTGAAAACAATGTGAGAAAAGGAGTAATTGCTTGTTTAACACTTTCCTAAATGCAGACGCTTTCTGGTGCCTTTGCAGCAGGCGACTTTTTGAAAACAATGTGGCAAAAAGAAGTAGTTGCTTATAATGCGACATTTCAACTTTTGCCACAGGGTTTTCAACTTTTCAATAATAACACTTTCGTGTTAAGAGATTTTCAATAAATTTAACCAGATGTTTTCAAAAGTCGTCTGCTGCGGATTTGCTGTAGGTTGAAAAAGAGTTAAGCAATTCTGAGCCGTCCCGCGAGAAAAACCAACACTATGACATCTGCGTAATGTATCGACCCAGATCAGCCTGCGCAGTCCCTGCAGACTGATCCGTGCAGACTAATCCGGGCCGACACATTCCGTCTTAGGGGGAGGTGGGGTGAGAAACGGGTTAAGTAATTTCTCCTTTCCACTCTTATATAAACAACAGTCGTCCGCTGCAGGGGTTTCCTATACCGTTTGTATCTTGTAAAAAACAGGTAAATAAAAACAATACAAAATTAACGAAGATGGAGTCCAAAATCCCTCCTTTGAGGAGAACCTATATCGAGCGACTAAGTGATCCGTTCGACGCTCAAGACATGTGTGAGAAATATGATATTAATACTGTTGGTTGTGAAACGATGGACGATATTAAGGACCGAATGCGCACTCACTACTGGATGCTACGGAATCGGGATTTTAAAGAAAAGGTGGGTTTGTAGGTATCTAGATAATTACGATGCATTCCAATGGAGTTGTGCAGCGCATAAATGCAAAATGTAAAAACACATATTACATGTATATGTGTTCAAACGCTGGATATATTGTTTAAAATATATGGGTTCACTAATATTTTTAACTTTTGTATTACCTATGTTAATATGTACATTGTTTAATACTGTATACTCATGGGCATGTTGCCCACTGTATTTCTCAGTTAAACTTGTAAAACTTGTAAATAAATAAATAAACAAATAAATAAATAAATAAATAGATAAATAAATAAATAAATAAATGAGTAAATATATATAAATAAATAAATAAATAAATAAAAAGAAAGATAAAATGGGGGTCTCATGATTTTTAGATAACTCAATTACGTACATGTAGCATTTAAGCGACGAATAAGATAGACGAATAGAAAACAATATAAAAGGAACACAACTCATTACTAGAAATATGAACGAGTATCAATCATATGGACAGGTCGAGCAATGACGGAGAGATAAAGGAAATATATAGAAAAGGGTAGTGTTGAGAATGATGATGGTAATGAAACTGAGGAGGAGGAGGATGTTGTTGATGATGATGATCATGATAGTGCTATCGATGATGAAAGCGATGTTGCTACTGATGATGATGGTGTTGAGAATGATGATGATAATGAAAATGAGGAGAAGGAGGAGGAGGAGGATGTTGTTGATGATGATGATCATGATAGTGCTATCGATGATGAAAGCGATGTTGCTACTGATGATGATAGTGTTGATAATGATGATGATAATAATGAAGATGTGGGAGACGATGATGATGAAGTTGTTGATAATGATAAGCATGATAGTGATAGCGATGATGAAAGCGATGTTGCTACTGATGATGATGATTTTGATGATGGTTATGATGATGATGATTTGAGTATCATTTGCTGTACTTTATCTTTTTCCAGATTGACAATGCTATCCTTGAAGCGGGTAACGAAGATATGCGAAAGAGAAAGCGTCTTATCGAAATGTTCAATGAACTTAAAAAGATCATCCTTGATAAAGATGAATCCAGGAAACAAGAGATCGTGGAAGAGTTTTTGAGTATAGATGGAACAACGGATGACATTCTACGCGACTGTGATACAAGAATGGAAGATCTCGAACACGGCGAGTGCGTCATTCTTGTGGCTGGTACGTATACCGTGATAACGTTCTCTTTTAACCATTTCCCACATACAACAAATCGGCAGCAGACGGCTTTGACAACAATCTGAAGAATCTCCATAAAAGATAGCTTAATTATTAAAAAAAGTAAAAGTTGGAAACATTGTGGCCATAGAAGAAATTGTTCACCTTTGGCCACAATTTTTACAAAAGTCAAAAGTACGTATACCGTGATAAAGTTTTCTTAAACCTTTCCAACATACAACAAATCGGTAGCAGACGACTTTGACAAAGATCTGAAGAATCTCCATAAAAGATAGCTTAATTATTAAAAAAAGTTGAAAACATTGTGGCCCCTTTGGCCACAATGTTTTCAAAAGTCGTCTGCTGCTATTGCGTCAAAAATGCGTCTGCAGGTTGGATAGGGCTAACCCTTTCCTTCATACGTACAAACACTTTCTGACACCTCTGCAGCAGACAACGTTTGCAATTATTTTGGCAAAAGGAGAAATCGCTCAATATAAACAAACAAGTTCAGTATGAACAGCGTCACCGGTTGCAAACAATGTTTTCCAAAGTCGTCACCTGCTGAAACGTCAAAATAAATGCGCATGCGTGAAAGGGTTCCTCAACACTTTTTCAGATCATATCGCGGCGGCCATTTCACCTAACCACGTGTTTCCTGGCTTTCTTATACCAGTACTCAACACAACAGACTTTCAAAGCAAACGCCGATAAGTCTTCTGTTGATACGGAATCAAAATAACTGAGGAGAAATTAAACATTGCTCGTTTATTTCGTGTTTTATTTGTCTCCATTTTCTGTCAATGTTGGGCAACGATAGTCCACGGCAGTGTCGTCAAAAGCCATCTGCATCCGGTCGAGGATCGAAAGTATATTGCTTTTCTACGGAATAACAACCGCCTCGGTGCGAGAGGTCGCCGGTTAGATCTCTGGTCGGTTTATAGTAATGCCTTTAACATGGTAGTAATGACTTTCCCTCCTTGGCGATCAGGGTTGTTTATTTAGCATTAGCCGAGCCCCAGTAGCTCAGTCGGTAGCGACGCGAGCTGTCAATCCATTGGGTTGTGAGTTCAAACCCCAGCTCGGCCAACATTCTTTCCGACGTTTGACAAAAGTCATTGTGACAAGCGTTATTCGTCTTCCACCAATGGGTTATCAGTCTATGTGTAAAAGCAGCCAGTTGCTTGGAAGGAATGTTGTATGAAGTACTGGTGTGAGAAAGCCAAGAAACATATGAGTAGGTGAACTGGCCGCCTTGATATGACTGAAAAATTGTTGTAAACGCCTCGACAGTATATAACAGGCTAAGATTAACCCATCAATCATTATTTAGCATTACGACTGACTCGCTGGTATCAGGTTAAATTGACTAGTAGTACTGGTGACTTACAAAGGAAGCGCCGCGATATTATAGTAAATATGTTGAAAGCGGCGTAAAACACTAAACAAATTATATGTTATATATACGATCCTATCTTAATATAGACTAGCAGAACACATCCCTGAAAACATTGTGGCAGAAATAGAAATTGCTCATGATGAGCAATTTCTCCTTTTGGCATAATGTTTTAAACGTCACCCCAACAACGAAATAATTGTGTATATTTATAGTGCATGCTGAGTACAAAGTAAAGAATTTAAGTTTAGCGCAATTGTACATGTCTGAAGACACTCATCGTAAATACACATAATCTCAATTTGCACACAAAGAAACCAACCTATCGAGTTACTACTGTATTTATAATTTATGTTTATTACTTAAATTACTGGTTTAAGAACCTTGGGATATAGGTTACATAATTACATCTAGCTATCACATGGTACAATTTTTATATGCCGTCTTTGTTAAGTAAAATACGCTTTTTCAGTTATTGCTTTAAACGATTGCGCAATCTTCCTGATTGAGCGAGTTCTGGTTGTGCATCCGAAGAAGACTTTCAAAACATTGTGGGAAAGAAATCCAACTAAAAGGACAACTTTCTCTATTCCAATAATGTTTTCATATATAAAGCTTTCATTACCCAAGATGGTTGATTTTCCCTTATCTTAAAAGCCATTGATAAAGCACTTAAAGGAAAAGTGCGATGGTAAAACATCGTCGTACGTATCTTAATGTGCACGACGTGTAATATCCCCACACCATTCTTCCAAGGTATCTGGCTACCTTTCCACATATATTTGTCAGCGCAGTGGTAGAAGGCAAACAAAACTAGAAATGTAACCCAACTAGTTGAACATCAAAGAAAATATAAAGGTCACAATACACCAAATAAATTCCTTCTTTGTTTCCATGTAAATCAACCAGCTTCAACCCTCGTTTGTCACACTTTCTAAGCGTTTCCCAGGTAGAACACCATATATCATTGAAAAGAGATACCTCTTACCTTAAAAATAATCCATAGAAAATGGGGGGTCATGCATTATGCAAGAAAGAACCCGCTCTGTGAAGATGGGCACCGTCCTTTTTACCACAATCCAGCTAGGCTGAAACTGGGTTTCGACATCCTCTACTTGCACTTTCACACAAGGTCAAAATACCTAAAATGATCAAATCAAACTGTTCCAGTTCATCCTCTACATATTTACAAAGAATTTACACCCATTGTCATATATCCAATGCTGTCTGGGCAAGATAAACAACCATTTCTAGGCAAACAAAGTTTTTTTTAGGGACTACTTTGTTGTAGATCAGCCTGGCCCGCGGATGTATTTAGCGTAATTTGACCTAAATGATGCAACATTGGACAGTCAATATTACTCCCAATACATAGTTCCCACAACTACAATAATTATCTCCCTTGTCGGCCATTTTGATATGCAAATATGATGAGCAAATATGATGAGCATTAATAGAGAATATTAAACAAAAAATGACAATTAGAAACAGACCAAGGCATTTGAGATTGACAACCATATGTTATGGAACGCCTTTACTGTCTTAGTATGTTGTATTGTATTATATGCAGTACATTTTCACGTATATGAGGTACATTATTCATGATATGCAGTGCCTTTCTTTTATATGTGGTGGTTATTGAATAGTATGCAGTACACAATAGTTTTTAAAAACAGTAGAATAACCATTATACGTTGTACAAACAACGTCATGTGCAATACAAATTATATACTATGCAGTACAAATGACATTATATGTGGTGTGTTTGTTTGTGTATGCAGTAGTTTTACATGTATACGTTGTATGTTGGTCAATATATGCGATGTATGTTTTAATATATGAAGTGGCTTCACGTACCTTTATATCTGGTGAATTATTATGTATGTGTTCATAAAAGATCATAGTACGCAATGCATTTGGCAATATGTTCGGTCCATACTAATGTATACATGGTGTAAACAGCTTTATATGCGGTACATTTTTCATTAGGATGATCATACTTTCCGGCATTCTCCGTAATTTTGTATCCGGAAAATACCGAGTCAGACAGATAGATATTAACATTTACACCGTTTACTCAATTTAAAAAAAAGCGCTTTAATAATTTATAAATAGATGTGTACACATGTTCTGAATACACGAGGGGCAGAAATGTCGTCGTCTGCACTGAAATCCGCTCTAGACGAGATTGGTCTGTTCATTCGGCATGATTTGCAGTCTGATCAAAATCTAAAATCTAAAGTCTGAATATTACTAGTCCAATAATATATGACCTCTCACAAGCTCGAATGCTTATGTTATATGAGTTATGCCTTTTCCCGATGACAAAATCAAATATATCATGTAAATCACTTTTCAAGTTATTTCTCTTATTTCCAGAAGCTGCTGAGGAATTTAAAGTTGTTTTATGAGAAACATTACCATAAAGTGGTAACCTAAACACATTTTTAAATCTTTTCCGTAATACAACAAGTATGCATCAGATGACTTTAAGGCAAAACTATAGAAAATCTTAATAAATGAAAGTATAATTATTGAAGAGGGGTTGGTTGAACGCATTGTGACAAATGGAGAAATTTCTCAAGATGAGCAATTTATCCTTTGACCATAATGATTTCTAGAGTTGTCTGCTTCAGGAATTAGAGATCGTCTGCATAGACGACATTCTGCATCTCGTCTATTTAGAAAATGTGTACACTTTTCATAAAGATTGTTCCACCAGGCCTTTTTATAATGGATTAGACGGTGTTAATGTTCAAACCTATCTGTCATGCTCGGTAATTTCCGGAAATAATTCCGGAGAATGCCGGAGAATGCCGGAAAGTATGACCATCCCGAATGTTAATGCACCGCGTATAAAGTTTAAATCACCGCATATAATCAAAGTACCACCACACGTATTGAAGAATAGACTGCATATAATGTTATTTGTATTGCATATGACGTTTTTTGCACACTATATAATGGTTATTCTACTGTATCTTCATACTTATGCACTTCATATTATTAAATAACCACTATATATTATATAAAATGAACTGCATATCATGCAAAATGTACCACGTCAAATGAAATATGTACCTTGTATTGCATATGACGTTTTTTGCACACTATATAATGGTTATTCTACTGTATCTTCATACTTATGCACTTCATATTATTAAATAACCACTATATATTATATAAAATGAACTGCATATCATGCAAAATGTACCACGTCAAATGAAATATGTACCTCGTATACATGAAAATGTACTGCGTATAATACAATACAACATAGTAAGACAGTAAAGGCGTTCCATAATATGTCGTTGATGCCTTTGTATGATGTGATTATATCGACTCTTGATTTAATCAGTTTTGCACATGCAATTGTTTAATTTAGTTATATTTGAAATTTCTCTATTCAACATATAGTAAATTTGCATATAAAAATGGCCGACACGGTAGATAATTATTGTAGTTGTCGGAACTATGTTTGTCTAGACGCGCATCATTTCCTTTGGCAGGTGAATCCAGTTCCGGTAAATCAAGCTGCATCAATCTTCTGTGTGGGGAGAACGTACTTCCGGTCTTCGCCGGATCCTGCTCGTCAACCGTCGTCACAATTCGATATGGTGCCAAGAGAAGTGCCCGAATAATATACACGTCACGAGGCAAACCCGATCGAGTTATCCCGGATTTAGAGGGAGAGGGGATGAAGGAATTCCGTGACACGGCGTTTATGAGGGACAAACAGCGGGAGGAGGGCCACGACATCAAGGAAATACAACTCTTCCTACCTGTTGGGTTTCTAAAGGTAAATAAGTATGGCTTTATTCATTGAAAAACAATAACAAAACAAAAAAGCAAATGCGTTCTATGTAGATCAGACGTTTTGTTTTAAATATATAACTTTATTAGCCAAGTGCATGGATGTGTGAAGGTCGTTGACATCCTCTCTCATACCTTACAATAAATATATAGTTTATCTATGTTAGAATATAAGGTTTATAATACACATTATATATTTTTCTAACGTAACCTGAACATATGACCTGTGTTGCATTTGTTGCCAACTATACGTAGTTCTAGGCTTTCAAACGGTTAGCATTATAAGCAAAGCTTATGCTGGGCACCAAATATCTATCAACAACAGTTTCCTATAGGTGGTACCCAGGGGAGTATTTAGAATTACCAAACTGAAAACGAACATGACAGAAAGTTGTTCGCCAAATCAACAAATCAAATTACAGCTTTTTAGCACTCGCACGATCTTGGAGTGTTACGTAAATCTTAATTCATCCTTTAGCTCAGTCAAATACATATATACTATCAAATAACCAGTAACCGATGTTTGTTTTTATAAGGAAACTTCTTTCTAGCCTATTAAATACAGGGTTTAACTAGGAGCACACGTCCGATTGCTTGGTGTGTTACGTAAATCTTAATACATCCTGTAGCTCAGTCAAATACATATACTATCAAATAAACAGTTACCGATGTTTTGGTTTTTTTAAGAAAACTTCTTTCTAGCCAATCAAATTACATGTTTTTACTACAAGCACACGCACGATCTTAGAGTGTTACGTAAATCTTAATACATCCTTTAGCTCCGTCAAATACATATACTATCAAATAACCAGAAACCGATGTTTGTTTTTTCAAGAAGTTGAACCAATCAAATTACAGGTTTTAACTACAAGCACACGCCCGAATGCTTGGTGTGATACGCACATTTTGAAACAGCATGTAGATGTTTGATTTTACAAGAAAACGTTTTTCTAGACGGAACATAAGCACTACATAAGCCCATTTGTTTGATTTGTTTCATGCGCCTGGTTGTCAAATAGAGGATATTTCATGAGTGTTTATTTATTATCACTTTTAATGAACCTGTTTACGAAGATAAGCCTTGGCGAGCGTCATATTCAGCTTAAATAACGAGTTTATAAAAGCAGATAAAAAATAAACACGAATGTACGGTGTTCCGTTAGGGCCATCGTGCTATCGCGCTGTCAACAAGCACATAGTATGAAGTGTATTTCGAAAACATGTACATAACGTTTACCATATTTCTACATGAAATGTTCCTGTTTTGGCGCCCGATAATGACTAACGATATATAACGTCACACCGCTAACGTGACGTCATGTTCATAGTTTCAGTTTCCGCGGTGTAACACAGACTTGAGCGTAAGACTGGAAACCAAACTAGTAGTGTCATATGATATTTAAGTAATGGGGTTTGATACTCCCAGAGGGCTTTATTTGATAATTTCAAATTAATGAGTACTTGGATAGGAACCTCGATTCAGGATATTGTTGCATCGACGACTGGTCTTACCCAACCTCCCTGCCGAATTTGAGGACCTCAAGCCCAAACATTCTAAGTAATCAATCAGCCAGCTGTTTGTGTCAGAAAGTGTCTATTTGAGGGACAGTGTTGATTAGATGCAATAAGACTCCCCCAAATCGCGCCAGACTTCACTCTTATATTATAACTCAAATCTCGATGTACAAGAGTTTAACCAACATTGGAATGGTGTGGTATGCATGCCTTTGAACAAAAATTGCGAACAATATCTATTCCGTTCGTACAGTATAATCTTGGTCTACATTATTCGCTACTCGTCTACTAATATTTAGCGAAGATAAGTCCATTAATACGTCAAAAATCAGGGTTGTTATTCTGGTTGTAGGAATTAAGGGTCTACCGTGTTTGTTCAATATCTAAGCCTGACCTACCCGGAAGCAGCATTTACATAACTTTTGGCAGCATGATGTCTCGTGTATCTGGTATATATCAATAACGTTATCATAAATAGATGCATAAGTTGAATAGGTAATTAAGTGAAATGATGGTGCACGTTAATTTAATGCTTGTGTGACGGTACACGAAACCCACCCATCGAAGGTTTTAACCCTTTCCCACATACCCTTTCCCACATACCCTTTCCCACAAAGCCTTGCCCACATACAATTTCTACCTTTGCTGTAAATAGTGTTAAACAAAGGTGACTTATAGGCCCTACGCGGCCGGGTGTTTATATTGTTTGATGTTTGTATTTGTATAATATGTACACATGTCACTATAATAAAATGGTACTTAATTACTTACAGCAAATCTGCAGCAGATGACTTTGACATAGTCTCGGCAAGACTAGGACATATATCAATAACTGATATGTTAATTATTAAAAAGATTTGAAAAAACATTGGTGCACATGTAGAAATTGCTCAATATATTTTCCAAAGTTGTCTGCTAAAGAGACGCCAGAAAGGGTCTTTATGTTCGTAAAGGTTTAACAAAATGGCAGTATTTAAGTTTAAATTACATTTTCAGTCATGCAAAATGCTAAAGGTATAGTCTTCGTGTTATTGCAAATACACATCAATGGTCTTCTCAATGAAGGAACAAATAGAAATATCTTCACCCGACGCATCTTCCTATTTGTAAGGTTGTGAGAACAATTTGTTTTATTGGGGTTTTACTTCATTTTCAACATTATGTCAGTTATATTAAAGCGACAACTCAATTTGTTTTTTTTTGTTCCCTTTGTAAACAAACCAGTATGACATGTGCTTTGTCCAAAGGCACTCAACCATGGCCACCGCGACTGGGGATCGAGTCCAGAACGCAAGGTTATAAATCCCCGAAGCTAACCTCTCGGTCACGGCAGTTTACTCCTTCCTGTATGCAGGCATGTCCAAACACCTAAAGCGGGACTCATACTTCATAAAAAGCTGGATGCATACTTTCTTAATTTAAAACCAGCACTTACCCTTTACCGCAAACAACTAATCTGCAGCAGACGGCTTTGAAACATATTTACAAAACATGGAATATTCTTTAGAAAGTAAAGTGTATGTTATCATCGAATAGAGCATAAAAGTTGATGGTTTCAAAAGTCGATCGGTGCAGATGCTTGAAAAAGGCGTTTGTAAGAGAGAAAGATGTTACAGTTTGAACAGGGTTTATTGATTTTGGATCTTAACCCTTTCTTCATTATATATAATCTATTTTGACGCGTCTGCAGCAAGCGACATTTAAAAACAGTGAGGCAAAAGTAGAAAATACTCGTAACGAGAAATGTCTACCATTGTCTCACTGTTTTCAACTCTGTTCAATAATTAATCTATTATTTTTATACGCCGTCAAATGACTGAAATAGAAAGCGGCGAAAAACAATCAACAAACAAATAAAAATTGAGCCGTTCCACGAGAAAACCAACTGTATGGACCGAGATCAGCCTGTGCAGTCCGCTCAGGTTAATCCGGACCGACACATTCCGTCTCAGGGAGGTAGATGCATTACGTATAAATGTCGGGATAACTTAAACTTCATTAAACCCAGACGGCTAAAATATCCGCTTTTGAAAGTGGCATGACGAAGGTTCCATTCCCAGTTGCGCTAATAGGGTTCGTTCTAATATGACCGTTAGTTCAATAAGTGCTGGCATAGCATAAACAATAATGATTCAGAATAGGAAGTAAACGCACAGAAGTGTCTCCCAATAAGTCAGACAGGACTGGTCCTGTCAATAGCGGTGATATTATAGTAAACACACACTTATTTATTTTACTATGACATAACAATATAAATAAATAATTGCATTCCACTTCAAACAAAGAAAATCGATTTGTTTCAACCACACTAACGACGTTATTTCAAAGGTATGTCTACCGTTTCCGGTTTTTGACAAAACATATTTGAATTCTTGAATACGCGATTTAAAAAAAAAGAGAGGTGATTTTGGACAAACTTAAGTAGACATGCTCCTTAATCCATTTTGTTATGATAAAATTTAGATTTCATGTCTGATTGGTTCCCACTGCTTATTTTCCTGTTTTGATAATGCAATCAAAAAGCGAATTACATTTTTATGAATCCATTCTGTTATCATGTCTTGCTTTTGTACTTATAATTTAGAACTCATCTTGTTTTGGATAGTAATTGGTTTGTGAAAGAAATAGTTGTACCGATACTTTGCCCAGTAACCAATGACAATCAATGATTTCGCATCAAATTTATTGTCTAGGTATACCCGTATTCCATTGACCCCTTCCCACATTCAAAGGCATTTTGACGCGTCTTCGGCAGACGACTTTTGAAAACATCTCGACAAAAGGAGAAATTGCTCAAGATGAGCAATTTCTCCTTTTGCCACACAATGTTTTCAACTTTTTCCAGTAAATATACATACATTTTGTACTGATTTTTTGTGTTTTTGCCAAGATATTTTCAAAGTCGTCTGCTGCAAATTTGTTGTATATGGGAAAGGAGTTAATAAACTATTCTTTTTTTCTCGATTGGGATAACAGAGAAATTCAAAGAAAATTACTTTTCCGTTTCAGGGGGGTCTCGTTCTAGCGGACACACCGGGCATTGGCGAGAATGCGTTTCTAGAAGAATATCTGATGTCTTACATCGCAAACAGTCATATTCTCGGATTTACTTATATCATTATGTCAGATCAAAATGGCGGAGTACAAGAGGACAGGGTAAGTTTAAAGAAATATAGTTTTCCCCTCCCAATTTAAAACATATATCGAGAGGTTGGCGTGAAACTAAATTTGTATTTTTTTTACCAAGGTTAACGACCTGACAATAAACTCTTTATAAGCGTTAAATCATTGTTCTCGGTAAACAATGGAAATTAAGGTGCCATTGCTCGTTCAGAGCAATGGCACCTAAATGTGCATTGTTCACAAAGGGGTAAAAATTGCCCCTACACCAGGGTTTTCAAAATAGGATTTTAGTTACAACCGTTTTCAAGCCAAGCCAAGCCAAGATATGGTTAAAACATCCACATTCTCTATTATTGTATTGTTTGAATAGTGTTGAACAAATACTGATGCAAACAAAGTTATATCAGCAGTGCGTTCACTTCATTGTTAAGTTACCGCCTCGGTGGTGTTGTGGTAGAGCGTCCGCCTCGGGTAGCGCCAGTGAAAAGCCGTGATATAAGGGGGACATGTTGAAAGCGGCATTTAACACCAACCAAACAATCATTGTTAAGTAAGTTAATGCCTGCCAATCCATCAATCACAATTCAGTCAGTTAAGGGAGTAAAGGATTTGTGAATTGATGGTTTAATGTTTAATGGTTTAATGTTGTTACTCTTAGCTAGCGTGAATTCTTAAATGTACGGACTATAATGTTTTCCCTCCTTGGCGTTCAAGTTAAGTGTCGGGGTAAAACATACTGGTAGTTATTGTAAATAACCTAAGAAACGCCGTGACATATAATTTGAATACTGTTGGAAGCGCCGTAAGAAATACATTCTAACAGATAAAATCAAAGTATATGTTGGGTTAATGAAGGACCATCGATACTATTTTTATTATTTGAAATAAGACAAATAACGATTAAATGTTTACCATTGTTTCCTTTGTTCAGTTACTAAACCTTCTGAAACTGATAATGGAAGAACAGAAAAAGAAAGGTAAGCAGATACCATTCGACCCTAAAGCCACCCTGTTTGTCTGCAACCGTATTGACGCCATCGAGGAGGGTTCCCGTCAGATGGTCAAAGATCATGTTCTGCAAAAACTCGGGAAGTACTACCCGGAGTTCGAAGAGGGTCAGGCCGTGTTTTTCTCCGCCAAGAAGAGTTTGATGGAAGTTGACGTTCATCCTGATTACATCAATGTCCAGTACAGGACGCTTCTGAACGGACTTCAAAAACTGTTTTCGGATTCAATGGATAGGCGGATAAAATCGTCGTACAAGTATGCTATATTTCTAATGTTTATCCTAATGATTGTTTGTTTTGTTTGTTTGATTAATGGATTATTTTAACCATTTTCAACAAGTAAAAATACATCATTATAACGGCGACAATACACGTGTGCAGTGCTCCGTGAAAACCAACCATCAGGCTTGTTTGACCAGATCAGCCTACGCATTGGCAATAAATGTCAAAGAGGGTTTGAAGAACCTTTACAAAAATCGTCTTCGTGGTGGCCCCGATAGCATTGATTCTCAAGCCGCAGGATCGCCAATGTTGGTTTTCCAATATCATTTCTCATGTTTTTATGATCCCAATTCGACTAGCATGTACTAACGTGTTCCAAAATAGCACTACATTACATCGCCTGAGATCAGGGATCGAATTTCGACCTCTTTGTCTCAACCACTGAACGCCTACCACGTATAAATCACATATTTCTAAAGTAGGCGACTGTAGTATCTTATATAATGCTTGGGTAACTTGTATTGGAACAAGCAGTACCCTAATCCGATTTGAAAACAAAGTGCATTTTTCGTACACCTTTAAACGAGATGCTGGTATAGATCAAAGAGTTCAAAGCGGTAACTTAAATTTGTACAAGCAATACCCAAATCCGATTTTGTGGAGTTGAAATGCGTTTAAACTATTCTTATACATCCGAATGTCAGGTATTAGCGACAGCATGACTAACACGGTTTGTTTCTTTACACTAAACCCTGCAAAGGATAATAAGAATTTATGATTGAAAACAAAACCTCCATTTTTACTAACACATTTAAACGAAGTGCAATGAAACTTGTCGCTTTCAAAATACATGTTCATGTATTCTTTTTCTTTTCTTCAGATGGATAGAAAATGTCCTTCGCCGAATGGTTCACTTGTTTAAAACTACTGTAAATAAACTTGACAGATCTGAAAAGGATCGCCTTGGCAAATCCAAGAATATCAAGGGCAAAATAACAAATTTGAAAGAGAAGGCGGACAGTGTGATACGAGATCTCCATGCCACTATTGACGCTAAAATCCGTGTTATTTCGAGGGAAATACACGAATATCTTCAAAAACCTCAATGTAAATACAGGTTATGCTCCGCCTGGGACGAAGACGAAATTCCAAAACTTGAAGACTTGGAGGATGTTGAGGAGAGAAAATCTGATTGGATTCGCGACAAAGTCGACACAGCTTTCTTCAACAGATTTTGTAATTTCCTAGAACACTGGGAATCCTCTGATGACGGGAAGATCACGGATATCGAGTCAGAAGTAATAGAACATGTGAAGCAAGAACTTGGCATCCTAGAAGGGGATATCGTTGACATGGAATCCGACATGCGGGATGACCGATCTTCACTCGGAGGGTCTGGTAGCGATGACGTTTTACGGAGGAAATTTTCTCTCTCCCTTCAGGCTGGTTCACCCATAGAGCTAAGTCCAAAACTGGCACTGCAGCTTGCAGGTCGTGTCAAAAGCAAATCAGTTATTTACAAACTGAAACATAAGAACTCAGAAAAGAAAATGCTCAGTGATCCCGTAGCCTGGGCTACAAAGAGATCAGAAAAACTTTTGGAAAAGCTGATAAAGAACAAAACAAAAGACGGGGAACCAGGTATATTGGACCAGTTTATTCGTCAGTTAATGCAGCGTCCCTTAGAGTACATCGATAAAGTTGGTCAGAAGATACCGAATATGATCAAAGCTGATGAAGATTTACTTGACAAAATTGAAGGGATGTGTCTGTCAGAACGTAAACACCGCGCCAAGTATGAACATATGATGGAAGCCGTCGAGGGATTGCGTCGCTGCCTTATGGACTATGGCGAAGGGTACATTTTTGTTAATGATTTCAAATCCAACGAGGTCAAAATTCTTCAACAGGTGCGGGGTGGAGAGAGCATGGCTAAAACCTTTTCGCCAAAATTCAGTAAGATGATCTCCAATAGTTCAGGGGGAGATCTTTTGGAACACAAAGCGATGCCACAGGGGCTGTGGTCGGCAGTGTACGCTGGCATGTTACAACAAGAGCATACGCAATCAAAGATATCCTTAAAGTTTTATCTCCGGTCATCTGGCATCGACAACACATTCCAAGAAGTGGCTAAGCTAAGGTGAGCATTGCTAGTTCTTAGTTCCTTTACAAGAGGTTATGAAAAGTCTAGATAAGGAGGAGCAAACAGCTCTTTGCTCCACAATAAATATATTCTAACGGTTGGTTTTTAAAAGAATACATTACAGAGACGATTCTTTTGAGTACCCACAACATATATTTTTGAGGTATATTAAGGATTTTAGAATATGAAAAACACCTCTTATCTTGGGTTCTGGGTTATCGTCAGTAAAAAAAGTATACAATAGTTTAGAGCAAATGTTTTTCAAAGTAGTCTGTCGCAGATGCATCAAAATGCACTTACAAGTTGGAAGGGTTAGATCATCAAAGTGTTCACCGGTTTTTATATGTTTGAAGAAAAACGGAAGCAGTATTTTATTCTAGTGTTGCATTGTTGGTAAACTGGAGAAACTGCTCGCTATGCGCTCTTTCTCTTTTTCCAAAATGTAGTAGTCTGATCTACTCTACTCCCGCAATCAAGTCGCCCCTGTTACCCTCTGAAGAACGGATAAGGAGTGCTCAATGTGATTATTTAATACCATTAACTATTTCAGCGCCGAACTCCCTTAATCACACTATTCAATGTTTAAAATCGGTCGACAACATGTTTCATGTAAGAAGACTTTGGGAATATTTTGATCACTTAAAAGTAAAAAGATGCTAATTTCAGGCTAGAAAGACAGTTACGAGCTGATTCACATAAATGTATTTTCCATGAAAAAATAAATATTTCCAATGTTTTTTCAAAACCTTGTTTGACGTGGTCGTATTTATGATGTCAATGATACGTTTTCAGATGTATGATCAGTTCGGACATGCCTTTAGCGGAGTTTCTAGGGATCCACCATGCTGATTCGCACACCCCTGCGTTCATTTACTCCGGACATCTACAGTCCATTGGTAGTTACGTAAGTCAGGTCGAAGACAAAATGGAGTTCATACCCCGGTCCCTGATGGACATAGCCGAAGGACTGAACTATATCCATACGAAAGGTTTAGTTCACATGGAGATCTCAGTATCAACAGTTACCGTAAGTTGTTGTTGTATAGTTGTGTATTCTGTAGAGTGGTGTTTACTGCCGCTTTCAACAGTATATTTTACGCCAAGCCCCGGTAGCTTAGTTGGTAGCGACGAGGGCTGTCAATCCAGGGGCTGTGAGTTCGAATCCCAGCTCGGCCAACATTTTTTCCGACGTTTTGACAAAAGTCATTGTGACCTGCGTCATTCGTCTTTCACCAATGGGCTGTTTAACAGTCTTTGTGGGAAAGCAGCCAGTTGCTTGGAAAGTATGTTGTGTGGTGTACTGGTGTGGGAAAACCAGGAAACGCATGCGTAGGTGAACTGGTTGCCGTGATATGACTGAAAAATTGATGAAAATGGCGTTAAATCCCAATCAATCAATTCAACATTATACAAATTATACGAAAGACAAAACAATACAAACATAAAATAGACATGTGACAAAAAAGTGACGAAAAATAACAGTAGTGAAATCAAACAATACAGTATGCATATATCAGCCTGTACATTATACATATGAGTATATTTACACAGATTAGTCATGAATGCAAAAGCGTTTAGCTAGATTATGGCTATATCTTATACACTGCTTGAAGCGAACGACTCTCGATTCATCACTGAGTCTGAAACACAAACATCCATTTAATAGCTGCAGAATTTGGTTCTTGCGGAGACATGCTTGTAAGCATAAGGAAATTGCTTTCTCCCAATGTAGAAAACAATGTTTTCCACAGTTCTTCACGTATACGTTCAGTAACTGGACAGAAAAGCAGCAAGTACGTTACTTCACAATTAGTATATGTCTTACACTGAGAACGCCGGTTCAATCCCCGTCCGTGTCATACCAAAGACTTTACAAACGGTAGTAATGGCTACTCTCCTTGTCACCGTCTGGCTGCGGGTTAGCATTACGACTGACTGGCTGGCTGGTGTCAGGATAAATGAACCCAGAAAGACTGTTAACTTACCAAGGAAACGCTTTGATATAACTGAACAAATGTTAGAAGTGGTGTAAAACATAAACAAAACAATAATCAAGCCTCGACGCAGGAAAGTAAAGGTCGGACACCTAGATTTCGGGTTGAATGAGATCAGTCCACACAGTCTAACAGTCTGACCAGTTATAACTTCCTACCAGACTTTTATCAGTCAACACAGTCTTACAATCTGACCAGTTATAACTTCCTACCATACTTTTATCAGTCCACACAGTCTTACAGTCTGACCAGTTATAACTTCCTACTAGACTTTTATCAGTCCATACAGTATTACAGTCTGACCAGTTATAACTTCCTACCAGACTTTTATCAGTCCACACAGTCTTACAGTCTGACCAGTTATAACTTCCTACCAGACTTTTATCAGTCCACACAGTCTTACAGTCTGACCAGTTATAACTTCCTACCAGACTTTTATCAGTCCACACAGTCTTACAGTCTGACCAGTTATAACTTCCTACCAGACTCTTATCAGTCCACACAGTCTTACAGTCTGACCAGTTATAACTTCCTACCAGACTTGTATCAGTCCACACAGCCTTACAGTCTGACCAGTTATAACTTCCAACCAGACTTTTATCAGTCCATACAGTATTACAGTCTGACCAGTTATAACTTCCTACCAGACTTTTATCAGTCCACACAGTCTTACAGTCTGACCAGTTATAACTTCCTACCAGACTTTTATCAGTCCACACAGTCTTACAGTCTGACCAGTTATAATTTCCTACCAGACTTGTATCAGTCCACAAAGTCTTACAGTCTGACCAGTTATAACTTCCTACTAGACTTTTATCAGTCCACAAAGTCTTACAGTCTGACCAGTTATAACTTCCTACTAGACTTTTATCAGTCCACAAAGTCTTACAGTCTGACCAGTTATAACTTCCTACTAGACTTTTATCAGTCCACTTATAATTTCCTACCAGACTTGTATCAGTCCACAAAGTCTTACAGTCTGACCAGTTATAACTTCCTACCATACTTTTATCAGTCCATACAGTCTTACAGTCTGACCAGTTATAATTTCCTACCGGACTTGTATCAGTCCACAAAGTCTTACAGTCTGACCAGTTATAACTTCCTATTAGACTTTTATCAGTCCACACAGTCTTACAGTCTGACCAGTTATAACTTCCTACCAGACTTTTATCAGTCCACAAAGTCTTACAGTCTGACCAGTTATAACTTCCTACCAGACTTTTATCAGTCCACAAAGTCTTACAGTCTGACCAGTTATAACTTCCTACTAGACTTTTATCAGTCCACAAAGTCTTACAGTCTGACCAGTTATAACTTCCTACCAGACTTTTATCAGTCCACAAAGTCTTACAGTCTGACCAGTTATACCTTCCTACCAGACTTTTATCAGTCCACAAAGTCTTACAGTCTGACCAGTTATAACTTCCTACCATACTTTTATCATTCCACACAGTCTTACAGTCTGACCAGTTATAACTTCCTACTAGACTTTTATCAGTCCACAAAGTCTTACAGTCTGACCAGTTATAATTTCCTACCAGACTTTTATCAGTCCACACAGGCTTACAGTCTGACCAGTTATAACTTCCTACCAGACTTTTATCAGTCCACAAAGTCTTACAGTCTGACCAGTTATACCTTCCTACCAGACTTTTATCAGTCCACAAAGTCTTACAGTCTGACCAGTTATAACTTCCTACCATACTTTTATCATTCCACACAGTCTTACAGTCTGACCAGTTATAACTTCCTACTAGACTTTTATCAGTCCACAAAGTCTTACAGTCTGACCAGTTATAATTTCCTACCAGACTTTTATCAGTCCACACAGGCTTACAGTCTGACCAGTTATAACTTCCTATTAGACTTTTATCAGTCCACACAGTCTTACAGTCTGACCAGTTATAACTTCCTACTAGACTTTTATCAGTCCAAAAAGTCTTACAGTCTGACCAGTTATAACTTCCTACCAGACTTTTATCAGTCCACACAGTCTTACAGTCTGACCAGTTATAACTTCCTACCAGACTTTTATCAGTCCACACAGTCTTACAGTCTGACCAGTTATAACCTCCTACCAGACTTTTATCAGTCCGCAAAGTCTTAAAGTCTGACCAGTTATAACCTCCTACCAGACTTTTATCAGTCCACACAGTCTTACAGTCTGACCAGTTATAACCAGAAAGGCTGACCCGGCGCTACATGGATCGAACATGTCCAAGAACCTATTACCCTACATTGAGACGCAATAACCATCTGAGCAATGAACTAAGAAATCAAACCACTTTCGAACATTGTTGACCCAGATCAGTCTTCTTATTGGATTGCCAATAAGGCACTGACATTTTATAAATACTTTGCTGTCTTAAAAAACGGTTTTCAAGAGTCTTAGTAAACAGTCTCTATTTTTAGAGAGTTAAGTATATAACACTTATATTACCTACACATTTAATCAAATAGTGCTTCGACTATCTCGATGGTGTAGAGGTTAGAACGTGGGTGGTCGCAGGTATGTTTGTTATGTAATTTTGACCACGCCATACAAAGTTTGAGCTTTGCGATTAGAAAAAATGCGAGATTTATCTGCACACCCGCACATTGAAAGATTTCCTCTTTTCTGACAATGTTTTCAATGCTATTCAATATTTAGATCTATATTTCAATAAATATATTCAAATTATTCTGCTGAAATGTGTTGTATGTTGGAAAGAGTAAAGTGTAATTGGCTTTAACGCTTTCCAATTAACATAAATTCTGCAATGGCCGACATTGAAAACATCTAGACAAACACATGGAAGCTCTCTTTATATTAAACCTTCGTTATTTAATAGAGTTGATAAAAGTGATAAAAGTGTGACAAATGGAAAAATTGCTCATCATGAGCAATTACTCCTTTTGTCACAATGTATTATTGAAATATCGTCCGCTACAGATGCGTTGCAATGCGAATGTAAGCGGCCAACGGTTTCATGTTAAATCCTCCGAAGGTCAGTTGTTGACAGACATGGATCTTTACATTTATTTTAGGTTGACGAAAATGGAAACGTGAAGCTATCAGGAGCCTGTATACCACGATCCGCCGCCTTACCGAACGCCACGGAGCACCCCGTCGCCGATTTCGTGTATTTAGCCCCGGAGGTTTTAAAAAAAGAACTGTACATAGCCCAGGCTGATGTCTACGGCTTCGGTATCCTGATGTACGAACTAATCTGTGAACGAAAAGCCTTCAAACACGAGAGAAAAATCTCGTTCAGCGAGTTCCTGGTGAAGGTCAATCCTGAACAAATGCTCAGTCTGAACGATGACGCGACGCTCAACATGCGACAGCGTAATCTGATCCGGGACTGCGTGAATGTGGAAGCACAAAGCCGACCAAATATCTCGACTGTGATTGAAAAGCTGATCAAACTAAATCATCAGAGGCTTATACATAGTATCAGTGCAAGTTCTTCCATCGGCCCCCGGGAAGTATTTGGCCTTTCTAAGAGAGTGTCACATTAATAGAACAGCGGGTATTAGGGAGCTATTAGATGCGGCCCATGCAGTTATCAAAATCAATGATAGTTTATAAAAAACAAATTAGATACTTATTGTTTAAAGGTTTAAACGTCTTGTTTTCTAAGTGTTTCTAGTATACATCAAAGAACGTATTTTTCTAATAAGAAATGTGAAATATTCCACTAGAGCGAGCGTTCAGTTTTCTTATGTGGTACCATTTAGCCTAACATGGCTTATTCGTATATATATGAACTGTTCCACGAGAAAACCAACATTGTGGACTATGCGTAAAGTATCGACCCGGATCAGCCTAAGCATACCGTGCAGGCTAATCCGGACAGAAACGTTTTACCTACCAGGCTGATCTAGGTCGATACGTTTACGCAGAGTCAATAATGTTGGTTTTCTCGAGGATCCAAATATATATGAGCCGATCCTCGAGAAAACCAACATTATTGACTCTGCGTAAACGAGTTGATGTAATGTAGAATATCGAGGGTTTGGCGTGAAACGGTTGGTATTTGTTTACCAATGTTAATCACCACGCCATAAAGTCTTTATAAGCGTTAAATCATTTTCTTTTTGTAAACAAAGGAAATTAAGGTGCCATTGCTCGTTCCGAGCAATGGCACCTAAATTTGCATCGTTTACAAAGGGGTCAAAAAATGCCCCTAAACCAGGGACGTTTCACGCCAAACTCTCGATATGTGAAACAGCGAAGACTCGGCATACGCAATGGTCTAACCCGAGTATTCGTTTATATGTTACGCAGACAAAAAAACGAGCTGTCCCGCGAGAAAAACCAACATAATAGCCTCTGCGTAATGTATCGACCCAGATCAGTCTGCGCAGTCCGCGCAGACTGATCCGGGCCGACGCATTCCGTCTCAGGGGGATAGAGGTATAGAGTAATGCTTCCTGAAACAGGAAATCCACTGGAGGCGAAAAGTGTTTATCCGGGTAAGCCTGCGCGGCATGCTTAGGCTGATCCAGGTCGATGTACTTTAGGCAGGGTCCACAATGTTGGTTTTCTCGCGGGACGGCTCAAATTTCGTCTGACAAAAGAGCTTTAAGAAATAGCCACACTAGTTGTACGCTATGAATAGTTTATGGCGCCAAATCAGCGATTCAATAAGACTACCAAATCGCCAGACGCGGCTCATTTATGTTCTACTCTTATTCAGTGTGTGTGACGTGACTTTTGACGTCATACTTGCATCGTCAGACAGCAATACTTGCTCTTGATAAGAAGTGAAACAATGGTAACTTTTTTATTTCTTCATCCTTTTAAATGAAACATGGCGCAGTCTATGCCGCTTACAATGTCCTATCCCCGGTTTATTACAGGACTTGATTGGTGGTCTAGTTTTGTCAAAGACTTCGACGAACCTGTTCTTAAAATCCAGTTTTGATAATGCTCCGGCTGTCGGCGATCTTAGTAAATTTTGAGAAAAGTTTCGTCGAAGTGTTTGAAGAAACTAAACCACTAATCAAACTCCGTTTAAAAAACAACGGAGATAGGGTACTTGTAAGCGGCGTAGACTGCGCCATGTTTCATAAAAAATGATGAAGAAATAAAAAAGTTACCTTTGTTTTTACTTCTAAACCGAAGTAAAATAGTGCCGCCGCCGTAGCATTTGTGACGTCAAAGTCACGTGCTATACACACACTGTTATTGCTTTAGTTATTTATATATATGCAAGAAATATAGTAATGTCGTAATTGTTTGTAACAGTTGGTCCACGACAACCGAAAACTGACCTCCCTGACTTGAGATCAGTCTAGACCACTGTTTAGTGTAATCTGACGCTGCCTAAACTTAAGTGCATGCTGAAAGCATTTTAGAACGAATATTACAAAAGGCAACGCTACAAGGGTGGAACTTGATCGTAATTATCATGTATTTAATACAAAGATCTCATTACTACAGTATTTACCTCCCCTGGTGACCCTTTTGATGGGCGAATTTCATAAAAAATATCTTTTAAATATAAATTGTTAAATGGAGAAATATCAATTAAAATATCATTTAACAACTACATGTATACATAGTCTTAAATGTAGATGCTGAAATAATCAGGTTTAACAGAAACATGGTTGTTTTAACTCATTTTGTTGTTGTGATTTCCTAATAACATGTATATTCTTTAAGGATATGTAAAATGTTTGCCTTTCAAAATAGCCACAAAGGGAGGTAAATCGTGTAGTCATTGGAACTTTGTATTGAAAACCCTCAGAAGGTCAGATTTCGTGCGACCTGATTCATTTTTATACTGATAAGTTAAATCATTATCCCGCTGAAATGCAGCTACTAATGTCATCATCCGTGATTGCTCAGTCGGTAAGGACTAGAGTTATAAATCATGAGGTCGTGAGTTCGTATCCCGACTCGGCAATTATTTCTTAGTGACACATGACATTGTGGATAGCCGAATTGTATCGTCCCCAAAAGGTGTGAGATAATTAAAATGAAGCCAGGGAAAATAGTTGCGTGGAGTACTGGTGCGAGAAAACCAGGTAACAGACGTGTTGTGTACTTCCGCCGTGATATAACACGTTAAAGTCCAATCAACCAACTTTGCTTTCTAACTCGTTCTTACATTACATACCAGTCTTTACTTAAACATATGCATAAGCATTTCCTAGCTTAGTACTGGTTTGTATACCCAGAGATCACGAATAAGTGAACTGTCGCCGGGATATAACTTAAATAATGTTGAGAATGACGTAAAAATAGCCCAATGAAATCAAACAAACTCTTTGCAATGATAGATTCATGCTAGTCCATGTTTAAATATAATTGTTTCGAAACAATTTATTTATTAGTTGTCATGTATTAAAGGTTGAAAGGCCCTCATGTACATAAATAACACTGATTCTCTTTAGTATAGTTTATATGAGTGACGCTCTGCAAAAAAACCACCCGTAAGGTATTTGCGAGAAGTGTAGCCCCAGTAAATGCATTCGCGCAATATGATCTGACTCTACACTGTACGCCATTAAGTCACAGAAGGTATCAAGAGACTTCTGTCGGGCAATATCCCTTTGAATATGTAGTACGGATGCTCATGTAGGTGTTTTCTAAACGTGTAATTACTGACGCTTGGATTTCTATTAGGTGTTTATGTTTTCTCTTTCTGAGTGTCATTGACACATTTTTCATTTTCTATTTTTGTTATTTAAATATATGTTATCATACTAAATGAATATTTCTCTTTGCAATGCTCAAAGGTGTTATCGTAAATTCATATTATATTCGGCAATACATTTGTTATAGAATGATTTCATCATAATCTGTTTATTTTATTTGATATTATTGGATTCGGTGGTGTGTAAGTTCAATGATAAGTATGAACATTGAGGGTTACGTTTCGTGAATATCGAACTGCAAAACGATTTAGATCACAATGAACATTGAATTACGTTTCATGAAAATCGAACTGCAAAACGATTTAGATCACAATGAACATTGAATTACGTTTCGTGAAAATCGAACTGCAAAACGATTTAGATCACAATGAACATTGAATTACGTTTCGTGAATATCGAACTACAAAACGATTTAGATCAGAATGAACATTGAATTACGATTCGTGAATATCGAACTACAAAACGATTTAGATCAGAATGAACATTGAATTACGTTTCGTGAATATCGAACTGCAAAACGATTTAGATCAGAATGAACATTGAGTTACGTTTCGTGAAAATCGAACTTCAAAACGATTTAGATCAGACTGCATTATTGTACAGTCTTCTTCAGGTCATAACTAGTCATAGGATGCTTTCAGAACGATTAGCCCGTTCCCACCATACAACACATCTACAGCGGACGACTTTGACAACAAAACACGGAAAAAGTCGATAAATGAAAGTAAATTTATTGAATAGAGATGAAAACTGTGTGGAGAAAATTTCTCCTTTTGCCACAATATTTTTAAATGTCGTATGCTGAAGAGGCGTCAGAAGCCTGCAGTATGCGGGGAAGTATTAACCCGGTTACACGTAAAACGATTATACAGCCGACGACTTCTACGCAAAAATGGGGGAAATCTGTATAAATGAAGATACGAACATTTATTGAGTTAGTAAAAGGAGATATTGCTCGTCATAAATTAGTTCTCCTTTGGCCACATTTGTTTTTCAGAAATGCGTCTTAAAAATACATAAATCCATATACAGACGCTTTCTGGTGCCATTTTAGCAGACGACTTTTGAAAACATTGTGACAAACAGAGAAATTGCTCAAACCGAGCAATTTACCCTTTAGCCACAAAGTGGTCTACGTTATTTAATTATTGTTCTTTAATCCATAGACAGTTTCCATATGTTTGATTAGATGTTGCCGAGCCCCGGTAGCTCAGTCGGTTTTTTAACCCTTTCCCTCATACGACAATTATGCAGCAGACGACTTTGAACATATTTTGTCAAAAAATAGAAAATCTCTATAATTGAATGGATAACCTATGACGAAAAGTGGAAAACATTGTGGCAAAAGGAGAAATTGTTAGTTTTGAGCAATTTCTTCTTTTGTCACTATGTTTTCAAAAAGCCGTTTGCTGCAGAGGCGTCAAAAAGCGTATATATGAGGTAAAGGGTTAATAACTTAAATACTGTATATATTGCCATTATTTTAAACCAATCGTATCTTTTCTGTTTTACCATTTCCCTAATATATATAGAGAGAGAGAGTTATGGCGATTCTACAGCAGACTTATTTTCAGACGAATCTTATCAATGAAACGATTTATTTGTTCAAGTCGAAGATGTATGAGGACAGCTAGCGAGCGCTCTCTCCTAGCCTTAAGTAGATCTCAAGATATTAATTATTGTTGATGTTATTTCGTATAATATAATTTAATATCTACATTTTATATTATAATCTTGATAGTTCAATAAACGATGTTCAAAATAGTTTAGCGTTTTTATTTGTTTAAGATACATATTACGACGGTTGTGCCTTCTTTGTGTTGTTTTGTTTATCAAAACTTGCATTGAATTAAACATAGTTGCCATCAAAGCAGCTGTACGCGAATGCTGGACCGAGCTTTTTCGGTCTGTAATTTCTTAACGAGTCAATGATTTGAAAAAAACTTAATCAGAATTAATTGTTCCTCAGGATGAAACTAGGACAGGGCTTTCAAATACGAGGACTATAACCAATATGTCGCGGTAACACGTCAAGACTGAAAGATCTACAAACGGGTGAAATGAAGCTTTTCCGGGTTTAAGCATCGATTGCATCAATGCATTTTCAAATTAATGTGTCTAAAGCATTGATTGGTTAATTCTACTAGTACATGTCCGAGTGCTCGGCGAATACAAGTCGAAAGCATTGATTGGTTAATTCTACTAGCACATGTCCGAGTGCTCGGCGAATACAAGTCGAAAGCATTGATTGGTTAATTCTACTAGCACGTGTCCAAGTGCTCGGCGAATACAAGTCGAAAGCATTGATTGTTTAATTCTACTAGCACGTGTCCGAGCGATCGGCGAATACAAGTCGAAAGCATTGATTAATAATTCTACTAGCACGTGTCCAAGTGCTCGGCGAATACAAGTCGAAATCATTGATTGGTTAATTCTACTAGCACATGTCCGAGTGTTCGGCGAATACAAGTTGAAAGCATTGATTGGTTAATTCTACTAGCACATGTCCGAGCGACCGGCGAATACAAGTCGAAAGCATTGATTGGCTAATTCTACTAGCACATGTCCGAGTGCTCGGCGAATACAAGTCTAAAGCATTTATTGGCTAATTCTACTAGCAAATGTCCGAGCGACCGGCGAATACAAGTCGAAAGCATTGATTGGTTAATTCCACTAGCACATGTCCGAGTGCTCGGCGAATACAAGTCTAAAGCATTTATTGGCTAATTCTACTAGTACATGTCCGAGCGATCGGCGCATACAAGTCGAAAGCATTGATTGTTGATTTATACTAGCACATGTCCGAGTGCTCGGCGAATACAAGTCGAAAGCATTGATTGGCTAATTCTACTTGCACATGTCCGAGTGCCCGGCGAATACAAGTCGAAAGCATTGATTGGTTAATTCTACTAGCACGTGTTCGAGTGCCCGGCGAATACAAGTCGAAAGCATTGATTGGCTAATTCTACTAGCACATGTCCGAGCGATCGGCGAATACAAGTCGAAAGCATTGATTGTTGATTTATACTAGCACATGTCCGAGTGCTCGGCGAATACAAGTCGAAAGCATTGATTGGCTAATTCTACTAGCACATGTCCGAGCGATCGGCGAATACAAGTCGAAAGCATTGATTGTTGATGTATACTAGCACATGTCCGAGTTCTCGGCGAATACAAGTCGAAAGAATTGATTGGCTAATTCTACTAGCACGTGTCCGAGTGCCCGGCGAATACAAGTCGAAAGCATTGATTGGCTAATTCTACTAGCACATGTCCGAGTGCCAGGCGAATACAAGTCGAAAGCATTTATTGGTTAATTCCACTAGCACATGTCCGAGTGCTCGGCGAATACAAGTCGAAAGCATTGATTGGCTAATTATACTGGCACATGTCCGAGTGCTCGGCGAATACAAGTCGAAAGCATTGATTGGCTAATTCGACTAGCACATGTCCGAGTGCCCGGCGAATACAAGTCGAAAGCATTGATTGGTTAATTCTACTAGCACATGTCCGAGGGCTCGGCGAATACAAGTCGAAAGCAATGATTGGTTATTTCTACTAAAATGTGTCCGAGTGCTCGGCGAATACAAGTCGAAAGCATTGATTGGTTATTTCTATTAAAACTTGTCCGAGTGCTCGGTGAATACAAGCCGAATACATTGATTGGTTAATCGACTAGTACATGCTCGGTATGTTAGGACAATCTGAATACGCCCAAGGATTGTTCACCTTGACGGGATTGAGTGTCAAATTAAAAACCGACGACTTAGTTTAAAATATGCCGTCTGTAAAGCCATATACGGTCTTATTTGAAGCTCAAGGGATGAAATAAACCTGTCTGTACTTCAGCTGTTACGGGCATCAATTGATAATATCGTTCCAAAGGTCCCGGGTTCAAGTCCCGTGATGAGCGGGTTTTGACTTTGGGATGTTTCTACACAAACGGCGAGAGTACTGGTTAAGTCTCCAGGAAGCAGACATCAGAGCGTGATTAATATAAGCTGAAAGCTTGTTTCGCAATCGATGTCAAATATATAAGTGTAAACTAATTGATAATCATCATTAATTAAAATTGGGAATGATAGATTAATTTGCGTGTTCTAAATGTTGCCTTATGTAACTTCTAGTTATAGTTTATCGTTCATAAGATCAATTGTTTACTATTGACAACACAGTGGTTAAGACCTGTTTCTTCCTTTTTTTACCTTTTCACATAGAAATACATGTAAGTAACATTGACACAACTGTATGCAATTCATCATTTACCCTGTTCTCAAAATTAATTTGTCATGCAATAAAATTGCAATTATTCATTATACACTATTTGACCTCGTGTGTTCTCTTAGGTCAGATATAAAGAGCTCTAGGTATCAGATCAACTCATTAAAGTTCAACTAGTTATTAACAAAATTCCAATGAGATTGATTCCGTACATTCTGCTAAAATAAATTTTAACAAAAATCATTGCATATTTAGTTTAAAACTTTTTGTTTATCTTACATCGATTGCTAAACAAAATTTCAGCCTTACATTAATCACGTTAGATGTTTATTACCTGATGACCTCGCGTCGTTTGTGTGGCAGAACCCGCTCCTAACGGGATTCGAACACGGGGTGTTTCGTACGAGAGGTAGACGCTCTGGACTGTATTTTATATGTGCAACTAATGTCATTTACCGCCTCGGTGGTGTAATCGGAGGTCATGGGTTCGATACCCGGACGTATCATAACAAAGACTTTAAAAATGGTAGTAATGGCTGCCATCATTAGTGCTCAGGGTTGCGGTTTTTTTTTCATTACGAGTGAGTGGCTTGTGTAAGGATAAATAGACCAGTAGTACTTGTAACTTACAAAGGAAACGTCGGGATATAACTGAAATATTGCTGAAAGCGGCGTTAAACACCAAACATCTATAAATCAAGTCTACTTAGGCGAGTGAAGGGTAAATTCAAAAGTTCATACAATCATACGTTAACCGAAAGAGTTAAACAAAAAAAAACGCCGTTTTCAACGGTTTACAAGTTGAATCACGGCGGCTAGTTTACCTAAATGGTAATATTCTGAATTTCTCACACCAGTACTAGACACAACATTCATCCAAGGTACCTTCCAACATAGAATACTCAGCCAGTTTGTGGAAAACGAATGAGGATAGTCACAATACAAGATACAAGATACAAGATACAAGATACAAATGTTTATTTCTTAAACAAAGTCCTCCAGCCCAAAATACATAACATTTATTTACAACAAATATATGAGTTACGTATTTATGTTAATTTGCTGTTCATTTCTTTTTAACAGGCAATATATATAATAATACAATGACTTTATTGAATGATAAGAATGACCAAGCCGTTGTTCGAACCTAAAACTCCAGGATTGACAACCCTCATCATCTGAGCTCTTAGTGCTCGCTCTAAGGCATATATCACGACATATAACAAGTCGTATACAGACTTTTAAATTATTATCATAAGAATATTGATAAAAAAAACATAAACTATTGGTCTACGCAGACTAATCCGGCCCACACATTCCGTCTCAGGCGGAGAGAGGTATAGATTAATTATTCCTGAAACAGAAAATCCACAGGAGGCGAACAAAGTCCGTCAGGGTTAGCCTGTGAGGCATGCTTAGGCTGATCCGGGTCGATACCTTACGCCGAGTCCATAACGTTGCTTTTCTCGTGGAACGGCTCAAATCACACAGTACGAGTTATCCATGACACAGGAAAGTCGACGTTCACGGAAACTCACGTGAGATTAAGCTTCCTCAAAGCCTTGTTGCATTACTTCCTGTGACCTACATGTGTACAGTCATTTAACCCTTTCCCACATACAACAAATCTGCAGCAGACGACGTTTTTAACATCTAGTAAAAAAAGATATGGAAACCGTCAATAAATGAAAGATCTATAATTGAACACAGTTGCTCGTTTTGAGCAATTTTTTCGTTTGTCACAATGTTTTCAAAAGTCGTCTGCTAAATTGGCATCAGAAAGCATCTGTTTATGGAATTTTTCAGACGCATTTCTGGTTTATGGCGAGCAATACCTCCTTTTACCACAACTCTATTCTCCATTTTTGCTTAGAAGTCGTCGGCTGTATAATCGTTTTACGTGTAACCGGGTTAATACTTCCCCGCATACTGCAGGCTTCTGACGCCTCTTCAGCAGTTTGTTTGTTTATTGATGTTTTACGCCGTTCTCAACATTATTTAAAAGTTATATCCTGCGACAGTTCACTTATTCGTGATCCCTGGGTATACAAACCAGTACTAAGCTAGGAAAGGCGACTTGCCCAAGGGCAATATGTTTATGCATATGTTTGGATAAAGATTAGTATATATATAATTGTAAACACGTGTTAAAAAGCAAGGTTAGTTTATTGGAGTTTAAAGCCGTTTTCAAACGTATTTCTGTTGCGGAAGATCACATAACGTATGTTTCCTGACGTTCTCGTACCCGTACTCCACGCAACTTGTTTCCATGGCAACTGGTTTCATTTTTACATATATTATTTCCCACTGTCATTTGGGGATGACAAAATTCCGCTATCCATAATGTCATGTGTCACTCATCTGAAATAATGGATTGCCGAGTCGGGATACGAACTCACGACCGCATGATTTATAACTATAGTCGTTACCGACTGAGCAATCACGGATGGCGACACTAGCAGCTGCAATTCAGCGGTATAATAATGTAACGATATATATGAGCCGTCCCGCGAGAAAACCAACATTATGGCCTCTGCGTAATGTATCGAACCAGACCGATCCGGGCCGACACATTCCGTGTCAGGGGGATATAGGTATAGAGTAATGATTCCTGAAACAGAAAATCAACAGGAGGCGAAAAGTGTCTATCCGGGTAAGCCTGCGCGGCAAGCTTATGCTGATCCGGATCCATACTTTACGCAGAGTCCACACTGTTGGTTTTCTTACGAAACGACTCATATACGTTCAGTATATAAATGAACCAGGTCACACGAAACCGGCTTTCTGAGGGTTTTCAATACACAGTTCCCATGACTACAATAGTTACCTCCCTTAGTGGATATTTTTTACATATCCTTAAAGAATATACATCAAATTAGGAAATCAAAAATGAATTTGAGTTAAACAACCATCTTTCTGTTAAACCTGATCATTTCAGCATCTACATTTTAAGACTATGTATACATGTAGTTGTTTAAATGATATTTAAATTTGTATTTCTCCTTTTAACAATTTATAAGATATGTTTATGAAATTCGCCTAACAAAAGGGTTACAAATATTGTAGTAATGAGATCTTTGTATTAAATACATGATAATTACGATCAAGTCCCACCTTTGTAATGGTGGCTTTAGTAATCTTCGTTCTTGCTCTTTTTTCAGAAGATATTTTTTTTTCGGTGTAACATATGGACGAACACTGAAAATACTCTGGTGAGACAGTGCGAATGCCGAGTCTTATATTCATTATTGACTCTGCGTAATGTATCCATCCAGATCACCCTGCGCAGTCCGCACTGGCTTATCCGGACCGACACATTCCGTCTAAGGGGAATAAAGGTACGGAGTAACGAGTCCTGAAACAGAAAATCCACAGCAGGGGAAAAGTATCTGCCCGGATTAGCCTGCAATGTTGGTTTTCTCGTGGAACGGAACACATATACTCAAACGAAAAAGAAAGTGTGCACTTTTTAATTGGGCATAACTTTAGATATACGGGTAGCACGGGCGAAAAGTTGCATACTATTGGGTAAATGGGTGCAATGTGTGAAGGGTTATTTTCTTCACTCATGACGATAAATCCGTGTATCTAAACTTTGTAACAAAAAAATTATGCCCAATTTAAAAGAGCACACTTTCTTTTTCGTTTGAGTATATATACGAATAAATCATGTCAGGTTGAATGGGAGCACATATCGCTCTAGTGGAATATTTCACATTTATTATTAGAAAATTCGTTCTTTGATGAAAACTAGGCACTCTTAGAAACAAGACGTTAAAAGCTTTAAACAACCAGTATCTTATTTGTTTTTATAATCTATTATTTATTTTAACTCTTTCAGCGCCAAAGGCAATATTGAGCTTTTTGCAAACAATACAGATTTCAGGTGAGTCAGCTCGTAACGAGCTGTCTCACCTGAAATCTGCATTGTTTGGCTGTGAGTTTTAAAACTATTCCAAAAGTCCTATAACATGAGTCGTCCGAGTTCGAACATGGAAGAGTCTACTTTAAACAATTCGGCGCTGAAAGAGTTAATAACTGCATCTAATAGCTCCCTCCTACCCGCTGTTCTATTTAAGTATTATTTATTAGGAAGGCGAAATAGTTCCGTCCTACCCGCTGTTCTATTTAAGTAACATTTTTTAGAAAGGCGAAATAGTTCCCTCCTACCCGCTGTTCTATTTAAGTAACATTTTTTAGAAAGGCGAAAAGTTCCCTCCTACCCGCTGTTCTATCTAAGTGAACTTCTCTTAAAATGACCAAATATATGCCGGGGAGTGGTTGTACTGCCACTACTGTGTCTCAGCTCCTGCCGCTTTAGTTTGTTCAGGTTTTCAATCACAGTCGAGATATTTGGTCGGCTTCGTGCTTCCACATTCACACAGTCCCGGATCAGATGTCGCATGTTGAGCATCGCAGACACGTCATCGTTCAGACTGAGCATTTGTTCAGGATTGACCTTCACCAGGAACTGGCTGAACGAGATTTTTCTCTCGTGTATGAAGGCTTTTCGTTCACAGATTAGTTCGTACATCAGGATACCGAAGCCGTAGATATCCGCCTGGGCTTTGTACAGTTCCTTTTTTAGAACCTCCGGGGCTAGATACACGAAATCGGCGACGGGGTGCTCCGTGGCGTTCGGTAAGGCGGCGGATCGTGGTATACAGGCTCCTGATAGCTTCACGTTTCCATTTTCGTCGACCTAAAATAAATGGAATGATCCATGTCTGTCAAAAAACGACCTTCGGAGGATTTAACATGAACCCATTTGCCGCTTACATGCGCAATGCAACACATCTGTAGCGGACGAATTTTCACTAATACATTGTGACAAAAGGAGTAATTAGTCGCCGGGCAGAAGCCCGCGACTTCTATTTTTAATAGCTTTTCGGAAATCACATGGGAGGGCGGCTTATTATTAGAAAGAAACAAATCTAGATGATTTGAACATATTACAATTGTGGTTGTTTACGAACACTAATAAATGACACATCTAAAATGAAATAAATATTCCGATTTTTTAATGTTTGCAGTTTTTTTTTATTTCACTCGCATTTAAGTTGTTTGTCTTATTTACGAAGACAAAAGTGGTCCCTTCAAGACGTGAACCAACACCCCCTAATGCAGACTCTTATGTGTCATCATTGAGGTCAATTTCGGATTCTCCTTTTAATAGCAATTTTAACTTACTAAATGTTGTTTTCATGTTCAAAGAGATGTCTTGATTTGTGTAGAATTCATTTAATAATGTTAATCCATGAATATCTAAAGTAGGAACTGTTTCTAAGCTAAATATAGACACTATTCTGTTGTGTAGTTTCGTGACCTTTAACATCGATTTTGGCGCATGCGCATTTCGATATGAAAAAGCGAGTGATATTATTTTATTTTAGACAAGTACAAGACGAATGTTTGACGCAAAGCGTCAAAGAGAAGCCGCAATATTTCGTTGTACACGTAGAAATAAGAAAAAAAGAACATTTTTAAATCCACAAACAATAGAACAATTTAAACTGTAGACGGTAATGCTGATATATTTCTCCTTTTGAAGACTTTTGTTTTCTTCAAATTACCTCCCTTTAAAGCAATACCAGGATATTTACCTTGTGATTCGAATAAGATTGACAAACATTGAAATTATATGAATGAATACTATTATTTAAATAATAACAACAGCAAAATTAAATTTAAGCCAAGATAAATGTGTACACATTTCGTTATTTTTTTATAGATACCTAATGTATAGGTATATATATAAAATTTATAAGCAAATGTTTGAATAGACTAAGGAAAGTCAAGAATACATAAATAAATCAATGCAGTCTTTTCCGGCGACATTGATGCCTTGCATCAACTTTCTCTTGTTTCTCATGATGAGCAATTTTTCCATTTGCCACACTTTTATCACTTTTATCAACTCTATTAAATAACGAAGCTTTACTATAAAGAGAACTTCCATGTGTTTGTCTAGATATTTTCAATGTCGGCTATTGCAGAATTTATGTTAATTGGAAAGCGTTAAAGGCAGTTACAATTTACCCTTTCCAACATACAACAGAAGACTTTGAATATATCCAAATAAAAGTGTGAAATATTTCTATAAATTGAAATATAGATCTAAATATTGAATAGCATTGGAAAACGTTGTCAGAAAAGAGTAAATGTGCGGTTGTGCAGATTAATCTCGTAAGTTTCTAATCGCAAAGGTAAAACTTGGTATGGTGTGGTCAAAATTACATCGAGATAGTCGAATCACTATTTGATTAAATGTGTAGGTAATATAAGTGTTATATACTTAACTCTCTAAAAAAGAAAAATGTTTACTAAGACTCAATACAATACAAGACTGATCTGGGACACCAATGTTCGAAAATGGTTTTAATTTCCTAGTTCATTGCTCAAATGTATTTTGCGTCTCAATGCAGGGTAACATATTCTCGGACATGTTCGATCCATGTAGCGCCAGGTCAGGCTTTCTTAACGCGCGGCTTGATAAAAGTCTGGTAGGAGGTTATAACTGGTCAGACTTTAAGACTTTGTGGACTGATAAAAGTCTGGTTGGAAGTTATAACTGGTCAGACTGTAAGACTTTGTGGAATGATAAAAGTCTGGTAGGAGGTTATAACTGGTCAGACTGTAAGACTGTGTGGACTGATAAAAGTCTGGTAGGAAGTTATAACTGGTCAGACTGTAAGACTGTGTGGACTGATAAAAGTCTGGTAGGAAGTTATAACTGGTCAGACTGTAAGACTGTGTGGACTGATAAAAGTCTGGTAGGAAGTTATAACTGGTCAGACTGTAAGACTGTGTGGACTGATAAAAGTCTGGTAGGAAGTTATAACTGGTTAGACTGTAAGGCTGTGTGGACTGATACAAGTCTGGTAGGAAGTTATAACTGGTCAGACTTTAAGACTTTGTGGACTGATAAAAGTCTGGTAGGAAGTTATAACTGGTCAGACTTTAAGACTTTGTGTACTGATAAAAGTCTGGTAGGAAGTTATAACTGGTCAGACTGTAAGGCTGTGTGGACTGATAAAAGTCTGGTAGGAAGTTATAACTGGTCAGTCTTTAAGACTTTGTGGACTGATAAAAGTCTGGTAGGAAGTTATAACTGGTCAGACTTTAATACTTTGTGGACTGATAAAAGTCTGGTAGGAAGTTATAACTGGTCAGACTTTAAGACTTTGTGGACTGATAAAAGTCTGGTAGGAAGTTATAACTGGTCAGACTGTAAGACTTTGTGGACTGATAAAAGTCTGGTAGGAAGTTATAACTGGTCAGACTGTAAGACTGTGTGGACTGATAAAAGTCTGGTAGGAAGTTATAACTGGTCAGACTGTAAGGCTGTGTGGACTGATAAAAGTCTGGTAGGAAGTTATAACTGGTCAGACTTTAAGACTTTGTGGACTGATAAAAGTCTGGTAGGAAGTTATAACTGGTCAGACTGTAAAACTGTGTGGACTGATAAAAGTCTGGTAGGAAGTTATAACTGGTCATACTTTAAGACTTTGTGTACTGATCTCATTCAAGCCGAAATCTAGGTGTCCGACATTTACTTTCATGCGTCGAGGCTCGATTATTGTTTTTTTTATGTTTTACACCACTTCCAACATTTGTTCAGTTATGTCAAGGCGTTTCCTTGGTAAGTTAACAGTCTTACTGGTTTCATTTATTCTGACACCAGCCAGCCAGTCAGTCGTAATGCTAACCCGCAGCCAGACTCGATTAGTACTCACATATCCGTTCATCGAAATAGAACAACTCATGATGGTGGGATGGTAAGAACGTTTGCTTCGAGTGCAGGGCATTAACGTTCGATCTCCGGTCGATTCATTATAGAGACTTTTTTTAAAAATCCCAAATCATAGTAATTGCCTCATTCCTTTAAACAATAACGAGGCCCTGGCGTAAAACACCTATTTTTAAAACCCTGGTTGAGGGGCAATTTAGACCCCTTTGTAACCAATGCAAATGTAGGTGCCATTGCTCAGAACGAGCAATGGCACCTAAATTTCCATTGCTTACCAAGAAAAAAGAGTTAATGCTTTTAAAAACTTTATGGCGAGGTGATTAACCTTGGTAAAAAAAAATTCAGTTACAACCCTTTCACGCCAAGCCCTCGACAAATGCAAGAATAGCATTGCGACTGATACATCGGTGTCAAGATGAAAACACTACCGATAAGACTGGAGCGGGAGACCAAGTCATTCAATATACCTTAATTGATAATAATGGCAATATTTCCTTTTGCCACAATGTATTCAACTGTATTCTAAATCTCAACTTTAAAATTTAAAATCTTTTCACCATATGACTTCAATGTCGTCTGCTACAGATTTGTTGTGTGTGGGAAATGGTTAAAAAACACTCAATAAGATAACAAACAATAACAAATCACTTACGGTAACTGTTGATACCGAGATCTCCATGTGAACTAAACGTTTATTATGGATATAGTTCAGTCCTTCAGCTATATCTATCAGGGACCGGGGTATGAACTCCTTTTTGTCTTCGACCTGGCATACGTAAGTACCAATGGACTGTAGATGTCCGGAGTAAATGAACGCAGGGGTGTGCGATTCAGCATGGTGGATCCCTAGAAACTCCGCTAGGCGCATGTCCGATGTCATACATCTGAAAACGTATCATTGACATCATAAATACGACCACGTCAAACTAGACTTTGAAAATAACATTGGAAATATTTAATTTTTTGCATGGAAAATATATTTATGTGAATCAGCTCGTAACTGTCTTTCTAGCCTGAAATAAGCATCTTTTTACTTTTTAGTGATCAAAATAGTCCCAAACTCTTCTTACATGAAACATGTTGTCGCCCGATTTTAAACATTGAACAGTTTAATTTAGGGAGTTCCGCGCTGAAATAGTTAATGGTATTAAATAATCACATTGAACACTCCTTATCCGTTCTTTAGAGGCTAACATGGGGCGACTAGATCAGACTACTACATTTTGAAAAAAGAGAAAGAGCGCATAGCGAGCAGTTTCTCCAGTTTACCAACAATAGACTTGAACAGACTTGAACAATAAACGTAAATTCTGCTTCTATTTCCATTTCCAGTTTTCTTCAATCATTTAAAAAGCAGTGAACAATTTGCAGCCGACTTCTTTTACAAACATGCGCTCTAAACTATTGCATGCATTTCTTTACTGACGATAACCCAAAACCAAATATAAGAGGTGTTTTTCATATTCTAAAATCCTTAATTTACGTCAAAAACATATGTTGTAGGTACTCAAAAGAATCGTCTCTATAAGGAATTCTTTAAAAAACCAACCGTTAGCATATATCTATATAAGCAATACGAGAATTATTGTAGAGAAACGAGCTGTTAACGCCTCCTTATCTAGGCCTCTCATAACCTCTTGTAAAGGAACTAAGAACTAGCATTGCTCACCTTAGCTTAGCCACTTCTTGGAACGTGTTGTCGATGCCAGATGACCGGAGGTAAAACTTTAAGGATATCTTTGATTGCGTATGCTCTTGTTGTAACATGCCAGCGTACACTGCCGACCACAGTCCCTGTGTCATTGCTTTGTGTGTCAAAAGATCTCCCCCTGAACTATTGGAGATAATCTTACTGAATTTTGGCGAAAAGGTTTTAGCCATGCTCTCTCCACCTCGCACCTGTTGAAGAATTTTGATCTCGTTGGATTTGAAATCATTCACAAAAATGTACCCTTCGCCATATTCCATAAGGCAGCGACGCAATCCCTCGACGGCTTCCATCATATGTTCATACTTGGCGCAATGTTTACGTTCTGACTGACACATCCCATCAATTTTGTCAAGTAAATCTTCATCAGCTTTGATCATATTCGGTATCTTCTGACCAACTTTATCGATGTATTCTAGGGGACGCTGCATTAACTGACGAACAAACTGGTCCATTATTCCTGGTTCACCGTCTTTTGTTTTGTTCTTTATCAGCTTTTCCAAAAGTTTTTCTGATCTCTTTGTAGCCCAGGCTACGGGATCTTTAACCATTTTCTTTTCTGAGTTCTTATGTTTCAGTTTGTAAAAAACTGATTTGCTTTTGACACGACCTGCAAGCTGCAGTGCCAGTTTTGGACTTAGCTCTATAGGTGAACCAGCCTGAAGGAAGATACCTAAATTCCTGCGATAAACGTGATCGCTACCAGACCCTCTGAGTGAAGATCGGTCATCGTGCATGGCGGATTCCATGTTAAAGATATCACTTTCAAGGATGCCCAGCTCTTGCTTTACACGGTTTACTACTTTCGACTCGATATCCGTGATCTTCCCGTCATCAGAGGATTCCCAGTTTTCTAGTAAATTACAAAATCTGTTGTAGAAAGCTGTGTCGACTTTTTCGCGAATCCAATCAGATTTCCTCTCCTCAACACCCTCCATGTTTTCAAGTTTTGGAATTTCGTCTGCGTTCCAGGCGGAGCATAACATGTGTTTACATTGCGGTTTTTGAAGATATTCGTGTACTTCCCCCGAAATAACACGGATTTTATCGTCAATATTTGCATGAAGACCTTGTATCACACTGTCCGCCATATCTTTCAAATTTGTTATTTTGCGCTTGATATTCCTGGATTTGTCAAGGTGATCCTTTTCAGTTCTGTCAAGTCTATTTACAGTAGTTTTAAACAAGTGAACCATTCGGCGAAGGACATTTTCTATCCATCTGGAAAAAAAAAGAAGAATATATGAACATGTATTTTGAAAGCGACAAGTGTCATTGCATTTCGTTTAAATGTGTAAGTAAACATGGAGGTTTTGTTTTCAATCATTAATTCTACTTATCCTGTTCACGGTTTAGTGTAAATGCCATTCGGGTGTTATGCGAATTGTTTAAACGCATTTCAACTTAACACCCCACAAAATCGGATTTGGGTATTAGCTTGTTCAAATTTAAGTAACTCGGGAGTAAAACTGCCCCTTTGAATTGTTTGAACTATACCAGCATGTCGTTTAAACGTGTAAGATAAATGGATATTTTTTCAACATAAGACTCCATCAAATCGGATTAGGGTACTGCTTGTTCCAATACCAGTTACCCAAGCATTATATCATATACTAGAGCCGCTTTCTTTAGAAAGCTGTGCATTATACGTCTTAGGCGTTCGGGGTTTGAGACAAAGAGGCCGAAATTCGATCCCTGGTCCCATTATAATTATGTATTTTGTCTTGTTGAAAATGGTTAAAACAAAAAAACAAAAAAAAACAAAACATTAGGATAAACATTAGAAATATAGCATACTTGTACGACGATTTGATCCGTCTATCCATTGAATCCGAAAACAGTTTTTGAAGTCCGAAAAGAAGCGTCCTGTACTGGACATTGATGTAGTTCGGATGAACGTCAATTTCCAGCAAACTCTTCTTGGCGGAGAAAAACACGGCCTGTGCCTCGTCGAACTCCGGGTAATACTTCCCGAGTTTTTGTAGAACATGATCTTTGACTATCTGACGGGAGTCCTCTGGGATGGCGTCAATACGGTTGCAGACAAACAGGGTGGCTTTAGGGTCGAATGGTATCTGCTTTCCTTTCTTTTTCTGTTCTTCAATTATCAGTTTCAGAAGGTTTAGTAACTGTACAAAGAAAACGACGGTAAACATTCAATCGTTGTTTGTCTTATTTAAATAATAACAATACTACCGATGGTCCTTTATTAATCCAACACATACTTTGATTTGATCAGTAAGAGTGTATTTTCTACGGCGCTTTCAACAATATTCAAGTTATATATCACGACGTTTCTTAGGTTATTTACAATAACTACCAGTATGTTTTACCCCGACACTTAACTTGAACGCCAAGGGGGGCAAACATGATAGGCTGTACATTTAAGAATTCACGCTAGCTAAGAGTAACACAATTAAACCCTCAATTCACAAATGCTTATCTGCCCTAACTGACTGAAATTTGATAGATTGATTGGCAGGCATTAACTTACTTAAAAATGGTTCATTGGTTGGTGCTAATTGCCGCTTTCAACATTGCTTTCGTTATATCACGGCTTTTCCTTGGTAATTTACCACGACTACTGCTCTGATATGAAATCAGCCAGTCAGTTGTAATTCTAACCCAACAACAATGAGTGTCTAAGAGGAGAGTTATTTCTACCAAGTCTTTGAGATCCGACCGGGAATCGAACCCGCGACCTCCCGCACTCGAGGCGGACGGTCTACCGAGGCGGTTACTTAACAATGAAGTGAACGCACTGCTAATATAACCTTTTTGCATCAGTGCTTTATTCAACACTATTATAACAATACAATAATAGAGAACGTGGATATTTTAACCAATTGTGTTACAACCGTTTCACGTCAAGCCCTTGATATATGTTGTATATTGGGAAGAGTAATCTATATTTCCACTTACCCTGTCCTCTTGTACTCCGCCATTTTGATCTGACATAATGATATAGGTAAATCCGAGAATATGACTGTTTGCGATGTAAGACATCAGATATTCTTCTAGAAACGCATTCTCGCCAATGCCAGGTGTGTCTGCTAAAACGAGACCACCCTGAAACGAAAACAGTATTTTTCTTTGAATTTCTCTGACATCTCAATCGAGAACAAAATAATAGTTTATTAAAGGTGCTGATCTCCAGTTTGTTAAATGTTAAAACTTCTGCAAATATTGCTAATAGTGATAACAAAGTAAGTAATAAATAGTTCAAAACTATTTTGGCAGTAAATGTTGAAAAACAATCAATTGAAGTCAATGACTATAAAGCATACACGATCAATATTTAGATGTTTATTGTACTGGATAGGGAAGTTATTACTCTAAATTTTATCTCTGAAGTATGATTCTGATATTTCAAGACAACTTTTGAACAGTTTTAAAACTTTGACTTTACTATCTATAATCTGGAATCAGGATTTCAGCACCTTTAAAGGGATACGGTAACCCTAGAGTCTACGAAGCGAAACCCTTGGTTGTCATTGGTTACTGGGCAAAGTATCTGCAAAAAAATACTTCTTGGACAACCAGCTACTACCCAAATCAAGAAGAGTTTAAAAGTAAAGTGTACAATAACAGTGAGGATTTTGTATACCTTAAACGACGTTAAACACTGCAGCAGCAGTATATTTATTTGCTTTCTAATAATTAGTATGATTGGAATTGTTTCTAACAATATCCTGTGTTTTCTTTGTCTTTAAAAAATGTTTACAGTTGCTGTTAATTTTGTTACCTATGTAAATGTATGATACAAATAAATAAACGGGCTGTCAAGTGACAGTTGGAAAAAAAAAGAAAAGAAAAAAAGACTTGATTACTAAATGGATTTATAAAGATAAAATTGCAATATCAAAATACGAAAATGAAAAGTGGGGGCCAATAAGGCGTTCAATTTTATCAAAACAAAATGTATTACGGATCATGTGTACAGGTATTTCTCAAAACTACCACCTAAGACGGTAAAATAGTTTGAAATCGCCAGGTGAAAATTTCACGATGTTTGTCCAAAATCACCTCTTTTTTTAAAATCGCGTATTCAAGAATTCAAATCTGTTTTGTCAACAACCGGAAACGGTAGACATACCATTGAAATGACGTCGTCTGTGTGACAATGAAAGTGTTGTTTAAAACATCGCCATTTCTTTTTTCGTTTGAAGTGGTAGTCTTTTTTTTTTATTTATATATTTATGTCTTAGTAAGAAATATAAGTGTGTGTTTACTATGAGGTCACCACTATTGAGAGGACCAATCCTTTCTAAGGCTTATTGGGGACACGTTAGAACGTTTACTTCCTATTCTGAATCATTATTGTTTATGCTATGCCAGGCACCAGACATACAGTCACTCATTACCATTATTGACTTAATTTGCGGCTAACCAGCGGTCATATTAGAATGAACCCTATTAGCGCAACTGGGAATCGAACCTTCGACATACCACTCCCAAAAGCTGATCTTTCAGCCATCTGGATTGTCTCAAGTTTGGATTATCCCGACATGTATACATAATGCATCTATCCAGGAAATGTGGGCGGCAAAGATGGAAGACGCAACTGGCATGTCGAAGTAGTTTGTATGAAGCCGTCCCACGAGAAAACCAACATTGTGGACTCTGTGTAAATATCGACCCGGATCAGCTTAAGCATGCCGCGCAGGCTAACCCAAACAGAAATTTTTCGTCGCCTGTGGATTGTCTGTTTCAGGAATCATTACTCTATATCTCTATCCCCATGAGACGGATTGTGCCAACCCGGATTAGCCTGAGCGGACTGCACAGGCTGATCTGGGTCCATAACGTTTGTTTTCTCGTGGACCGGCTCAATTAATGTCTGTTTGTATGGTGTTTTACGTCGCTTTCTACAGTATTTCAGTCATGTGACGTCATGTGACGGCGTAATAACTAATCACGAGCAATTTCTTCTTTTGCCTCACTGTTTTTAAATGTCGCTTGGTGCAAATGCGTCAAAATAGATTATATCTAATGATGAAAGGGTTAAGACCCAAAATCAATAAACCCTGTTCAAACTGTAACATCTTTCTCTTTAACAAACGCATGTTCAAGCATCTGCACCGGTCGACTTTTGAAAACATTGTGGCAAAAGGAGAAAGTGCTCATAATTAGCCTTATGTTCGTCTGTTTTATGCTCTCTTCAATGATTACATACACTTTTTTTTCTAAAGAATGTTCATTGTTTTGCAAATATCTTTCAAAGCCGTCTCCTGCAGATTAGTTGTTTGTGGTACGAGTGTAAGTGCTGATCTTAAATTAAAGAAGTGTGCATTCAGCTTATTATGAAATATGAGTCCCGCTTTAGGTGCTTGGACATGCCTGCATACAAGAAGGAGTAAACTGCCGTGACCGAGAGGTTAGCGTCGAGGATTTATAACCTTGCGTTCTTGGCTCGATCCCCAGTCCCGGTGGCCATGGTAGAGTGCCTTTGGACAAAGCACATGTTATACTGGTTTGTTTACAAATGGAACAAATACAAATTGAGGTGTCACCATAATATAACTGACATAATGTTGAAAATGAAGTAAAACCCAAATAAAACAAATTGTTCTCACAATCTTACTAATAGGAACATGTGTCGGATGAAGATATTTCTTCTTGTTTCTTCGTCGAGAAGACCATTGATGTGTATTTGCAATAAAACGAAGGCTATACTTTTGCATTTTGCATGACAAAAAATGTAATTTGAACGTTACATAGTGCCATTTTGTTAAAGCTTTACCCACATAGGGACGCTTTCTGGTGTCTCTTTAGCAGACAACTTTTGAAAACATAATGAGCAATTTCTACATTTGCACCAATGTTTTCAAATCTTTTTAATAATTAACATATAAGTTATAGATATATGTCCTAGTCTTGCCGAGACTATTTCAAAGTCATCTGCTGCAGATTTGTTGTAAGTAAGTAAGTAAGTAAGTAAGTAACATTTTATTATAGTGACATGTGTACATATCATACATATACAAACATCAAACAACATAAACATCCGGCCTATAGGTCACCTTTGTTTAACAATATTTACAGCAAAGGTAGAAACGAGATAAAGAGAGAAAAACATGTTGTATGTGGGAAAGGGTTAAAACCTTCGATGGGCGGGTTTCGTGTACCGTGACACAAGCATTACATCGACGTGCACCATCCTTTCATTTAAGTACCTTTTCAGCTCATGTAATTGTTATGACTACGGTTTTTTTAAATGCTGCTTCCTGGTAGGGCGGACTTAGATTTAGAAAAAAGTAGACCCTTTAATTCATACAACCCTGAGTTTTGACGTATTACTGGACTGAAAGAAGTTTTCTTGTAAAAGAAACATCGGTTACTGTTTATTTGATAGTATATGTATTTGACTTAGCTAAAGAATGTATTAAGATTTACGTAACACTCCAATATGGTACATGTGCTCGTAGTAAAAAGCTGTAATTTGATAGACTAGAAAGAAGTTTTCTTGAAAAAACAAACATCGGTTTCTGGTTATTTGATAGTATATAAGTATTTGACTGAGCTAAAGGATGTATTAAGATTTACGTAACACACCAAGCAATCGGACGTGTGCTCCTTGTTAAAACCTGTACTTTGATAGGCTAGAAAGAAGTTTCCTTATAAAAACAAACATCGGTTTCTGGTTATTTGATAGTATATATGTATTTGACTGAGCTAAAGGATGTATTAAGATGTACGTAACACTCCAAGATCGTGCGAGTGCTAAAAAGCTGTAAGTAGATTGGTTGATTCGGCGAACAACTTTCTGTCATGTTTGTTTTCAGTTACTCATCTGGGTACCACCTATAGGAAACTGTGCTGCTGACAGATAGTTGGTGCCCAGCATAAGCTTTGGCATATGTTTTTAATGCTAACCGTTTGAAAACCTAGAACTATGTATAGTTGGCGACAAATGCAACACAGACCATTTAGGTTACGTTGGAAAAATATATAATGTGTTTTATAAACCTTATATTCTAACATAGATTAACTACATATTTATTGTAAGGTATGAGGAAGGATGTCAACGACCTTCATATTCCATGCACGTGGCTAATACAGTTATTTATTCTATACCTAATTTATACGTCCAATCGTAGACGCTCATTCGAATCATGTGACCGTACAATATATTTCCGTATCGGGACGCACGCGCGTACAAAAAACCCGTATTTTTTTCGTATTGTACGATTCACAGGTCCCATGTTAAACCTATGATAAAGACCGAAACACGTGAAAAGGTTCCGAATGAAAGTCTGAATCGACAGGCGCTCTAGATAAAGCGTTACGATAAAGCTCCTGTTGTCACCGGATCATTATTGTCGTTTGCAAACAAGGAGTAACACTGAAACTAAAATGTTATCCGATTCTGAAATAGATGACTTTGTAATTGAACAGAAACCAAAAAACACTGTGAAAAAAACTAAAAGTGATGTAGGTATAAAATAAAAAGGTCATTTAACATTATTCTGCACAATACAAAATATATTTTGGGGAAAAAGTCGAGGTATAGAATAAAAAGATCATTTAACAGTGTTCTGTACAATACGGAATATATTTGGACTCGTACACAGCTTGGAAAATCATATTGGACTCGCCTAGCGGCTCGTCCAATATGATTTTCCAAGCTGTGTACTCGTCCAAATATATATCCGTATTGTACAGAACACTGTTAAATAACCTATAAATATTAAAACATAATCGTTTGATCTACATAGAACTCACTTGCTTTTTTCCAAGAATAAAGCCATATTTATTTACCTTTAGAAACCCAACAGGTAGGAATAGTTGTATTTCCTTGATGTCGTGGCCCTCCTCTCGCTGTTTGTCCTTCATAAACGCTGTGTCACGGAATTCCTCCATCCTCTCTCCCTCTAAATCAGGGAGGACCCGATCGGGTTTTTCGCGTGACGTGTATATTATTCGGGCACTTCTCTTGGTACCATATCGAATTGTGACGACGGTTGACGAGCAGGATCCGGCGAAGACCGGAAGTACGTTCTCCCCACACAGAAGATTGATGCAGCTTGATTTACCGGAACTGGATTCACCTGCCAAAGGAAATGATGAGCGAATAGAAATACATAGTTCCGACCACTACAATAATTATCTCCTATTACGGCCATTTTAATGCTTTCCTAATTGTCAATTGTTTTATTTAATATTCTCTATTAAAGGCTCATCGTAATGGCCGACAAGGGAGATAATTATTGTAGTTGTGGGAACTAAGTATTGGGAGTTTTATTGACTATCCAAAATTGCATCATTGATACTTTCATTGATGTTCAACTAGTTGGTTACATTTCTAGTTGTTTAGCCATTGGCTTCCACCACTGCGCTAACACATATATGTTTAAAGGTAGCCGGATACCTTGGAAGAATGATGTGGGGATATTACACGTCGTGCACATACGACGATGTTTTACGACCGCACTTTTCTTTTAAGTGCTTTATCAATTGGTTTTTAAATAAGGGAAAATCAACCATCTGTTAATGAAAGCTTTATTTATGAAAACAGTATTGGAATAGAGAAAATTGTTCTATGGGGGATATTTGTGTTTTTTTCCCCACATTGTTTTGAACGTCTTCTTCGGAGGCACCAACCAGAACTCGCCTCAATCAGGAAGATTTCGCAATTCGTTAAAAGCAAGATCTGAAGTAGCGTATTACTGCGCGGGTGCCTCAGCACCAGTGCATATATTGGTTGTAAAAAAACTGTCACTGATGCAATGGGCTTGCGCATGCGCCGTGTTTATCGTCTTGATCGCGCCGTATTTTACCGTCAGCTCTCGGATATTTTCGTAGCAGTTCGTCACTAGACTGGTTCTCGTTCGAGTTTGTATGCGATTGTTTTTTTATAATTAAAATGTAAATTTAAACCATAGTTTAACGTGTACCGGCGTTAAGCCATCACGGGTCACTCATCCAGGCACTAACCGCGATGAACGTTGTTTAACTTTACGAAAAGGTCAACCACTCTACCAACGTCGCTATAACAGCCTGCTTCCAAAGCAAGGCTGTAGAAGTGATATTTATACCCGTTCCCGTTACATTTCTCCCTCTTTTCTTTACTTCGACCCGAAGTCACACAACTGAACACAAGCAGTATACCAGGGCGGAGTCTATGTAACATCACTGGGAACCACCGGGGTTTTAATAACAGGAAAATGGGAATAGTTTCATAAATGCGAAGTTTTTGTGCTTAATTTTGCGATTTTAAGAATATATTAATGGGGGAAAAAAAGACGCGCATGCGCAGACACATGTTTACAATCATTTTGGGAGATCGAGGTCAACACGTTGGGAAAAGGTATCTTTGTTTTCGTTTTACGTATTTAACTAAAAAACTATTGTTATCATATACTTATATCATATATTTAAAAGCGGGTTTCGTGTTTTTCGAATCAACCAGTATTGTTTAAGCCATAAAATGTACAGTGAACTCGACAGCTCCGGGTCATCGACAATTCCGGGTCACATTTGGAAAAAAAATGATTATCAAGTAATATTTCCCATTAGCTTGGCTAGTTTCACTTCGATTTCGGACGTTGTCATTTCAAGAACGGATGTCGTAATCTCGAAACGCTTGACTTCATCGATTCCCGCGAAAGCAAAATCTCAATATGTTTGTTTACCTGTCACAGTGAAAATTGCTGATTGTAGCCATAAGTTTAGTAATACAGGTATATATTGCACATAAATGTGTAGGTTATTTACCACTTACAAGATTTATAATATTGATTGACTTGTCAAAGTTGCTTATGCCAAACTAGCAGATAATTTGACATAGTTTACAGCTTGCAATTGCAGGCACTAAAGAAACATTTTAACAAATGTATATAATTGTTAAATTAGATCATGGTGGGGAGGAAGTAGTTGTTGAACATTTTATGTAGTTTTGTTTCTCTCAACTTTCCTTTCAAAGAGACAAGATTCGTTAATTTGGTTACTGACTCGGAACTGTCGAGTTCACAGTAGTAACTCGATAGGTTTCTTTTTGTGTTCATTGAAATTATGTGTATTTCAGATGAGCGTCTTGAGACACGTTTACTTGCACTAAACTTAAATTCTTTATAAGCGTTCTAAGCAATGGCACCTAAATTTGCATTGTTTACAAAGGGGTCAAAATTGCCTCAAAACCAGGGTTTTCGAAATAGGTCTTTAGTTAAAACCGTTTCACGCCAAGCCCTCGATATAGACTATCTATATTGGCTATTGACAACTTTTGAAAACATTGTGGCAATTGGTGACACATTTCATACTGAACTTGTTTTTCTTTTGATGTAATTTTTCCAACTTTCACAATCGTCAGCTGCAAATTCGTTGTAAAAAAAGGGTTAACCAATGTGCAGCAGGCGCCTTCGAAAACATGTAGGCAAACATATGGAAACTTTCTATATCTGAAAAAAAGTTGAAAATATTGTGACAAAGGGGGAAATTGCATATAATTAGCGATTTCTCCTTTTGCCAACATGTTTTCAAAATGTACTATGATCTGCTGCAGAGGTGTCAGAAAGTGTTTGTACGTATGAAGGAAAGGGTTAGCCCTATCCAACCGGCAGACGCATTTTGACGCAATAGCAGCAGACGACTTTTGAAAACATTTTGGCCAAAGGTGAAATTACTCATGATGAGCAATTTCCCCTTTGGCCACAATGTTTTCAACTTTATTTTACAATTAAGCTATCTTTTATGGAGATTCTTCAGGTTTTTATCACTATGTTTTCAAGGTCGTCTGCTGCAGATTTGTCGTATGTAGGAAAAGGTTAAGAGAACGTTATCACGGTATACGTACTTTTGACTTTTGAAAACTCATGATGAGCAATTTCACCTTAGTCCACAATGTTTTCAACTTTATCTTACAACTAAGCTATCTTTTATGGAGATTCTTCAGATTTGTGTCAAAGTCGTCTGCTGCAGATTTGTCGTATGTGGGACAAGGTTAAGATAACGTTATCACGGTATACGTACCAGCCACAAGAATGACGCACTCGCCGTGTTCGAGATCTTCCATTCTTGTATCACAGTCGCGTAGAATGTCATCTGTCGTTCCATCTATACTCAAAAACTCTTCCACGATCTCTTGTTTCCTGGATTCATCTTTATCTAGGATGATCTTTTTAAGTTCATTGAACATTTCGATAAGGCGCTTTCTCTTACGCATATCTTCGTTACCCGCCTCAAGGATAGCATTGTCAATCTGGAAAAGATAAAGTACAGAATATGATACTCAAATCAACATCATCATCATCATCATCATAACCATCATCAAAGTCATCATCATCAGTAGCAACATCGCTTCCACCATCGCTATCAATAGCATGCGTATCATCATTAACAACTTCCTCATCATCGTCCCCCTCATCTTCATTATTATCATCATCATTATCAACACCACCTTCATATCTATCGCTGTCCTTTATCTCTCCTTCATCGCTTGACCTGTCTTTATGATTGGCACTCGTTCATTGAAATTCACTTACTTTCTTATAATGATTTATGTACCTATATTACTGTTTCCTGCTACATGTTCGTAACTGTAATCTTTAAAATCATGACAACCCATTTTATCTTCATTTTTTTTTTTTTTAATTTGTTATATCTGTTTTTGCATATCACGATTAGCATCTTGCAATTATGCGCTGCACAACTCCACGTTGGAATGCATCATGATGATTTATATACCTACAAACCCACCTTTTCTTTAAAATCCCGATTCTGTAGCATCCAGTAGTGAGTGAGCATTCGGTCCTTAATTTCGTCCATCGATTCACAACCAACAGTATTGATATCATATTTGTCACACATGTCTTGAGCGTCGCACGGATCATTCAGTCGCTCGATATAGGTTTTCCTCAAAGGAGGGATTTTGGACTCCATCTTCGTTTATTTTTGTATTGTTTTTATTTACCTGTTTTTTTACAAGATACAAACGGTATAGGACACCCCTGCAGCAGACGAATATTGTATATCTATAAGGGGGAAGGAGAAATGGGCCGTCCAACGAGAAAACCAACACTGTGGCCTCTGCGTAATGTATCGACCCGGATCAGTCTAAGCATGCCGCGCAGGCTTACCCGGATTTACACTTTTCGCCTCCTGTGGATTTTCTGTTTCAGGAATCATTACTCTATACCTCTATCCCCCTAAAACGGAATGTGTGGGCCTGGATCAGTCTGCGCGGACTGCACAGGCTGATCTTGATCGATACTTTACGCAGATGCCATAGTGTTGGTTCTCTCGCGGACGGCTCAAATTGCTTTAACTCTTTTCCCATCTAAAACAACTCTGTAGCAGAAGACTTTAAAAACACTTGGGCACATTTATTGAAAATCTCTTAAAATGAAAGTGTTATTATTGAAAAGTTAAAGACCCTGTGTCAAAAGCTGAAAAGTCTCATTATGAGCAATTCCTTCTTTTGCCACACTGTTAAGTCGCCTGCTCAAGAGGCACCAGAAAGCGTCTGCATGTAGGAAAGTGTTAAACAAGCAATTACTCTTTTTCTCACAGTGTTTTTTCAACTTAGTATCAGTCTACTTTAAAAGTGCTAAATTTGAATCGGTGGCTTGGCAAACGTTGAGAAACCAACCTGATTTTACCGAATGCATGGCTGGACTATTACTGCAAACTGTCCTTATTATATATATATTTATTAAGAGGTTTTCAATGAATTACAAGACGAATTTTGATGCAAGCATCAAAGACGCCGCGCATGAATTTGAAGCATGACTTAAAGGAAGCAAATGCAGTTCAGTACATCCAGGGACGTCTTATCTACGTCCCTGGTACATTTAAATAATCTGTTCAAACAGACATGATCTTAATAGTTTGAACAAGAAGGCCAAATGTCCTTTTAATGTAAACAAGAAGACCAAGATGTGCCTATATTTCCCACCATAGTCTTTACCTAAAGGTTATCAAGAGCAGAAAGGGTCAATTTTGACGTAGGGATTAGACGTGTTATATGCTAATATCTATGTCGTGAAGTAACAAGATTAGTCCTGAAACCATATGGTTTACAGTTTGTTTAACATTGACTGCAACTATAATGTGTCATAAAAGCTGAAGTTTCTTAATTTTTACCAAAAGACAGTTTTAAATCTGCTCTAACTAGATCAGTTAAATATAAAACATGAGTGCTGAAATATTAACAGATATTCACTTAAGGTTTAATGACTCTAGTTATAAGTTAAGTGTGGCACAAGCTTTGGAAGGAGAAGGGGAAGTCTGTTCTCCTTCGAGTTTAGCAGAGGTGTGATAACAAAAACGGGAGTATATTAACAACAAATGCAAAGTAATTTTAACAAGTTTAAAGATATTGATTATCAAAATTGAGCATTTATGAAATTAAAAAAGTTCACATATATATAGCAAGAATACGATGGATGATCTGAATGAACAAACTGTATGGGGAGGCACGTTTTAAGTTTATGAATACATCAGGATTTTATAATCAGGTCCGTAAACCAAACTATTAAAAACAAACGTGCCCTATGAAGTTGGGGATTCTGTGTTTTGATGAATCGGGTCGTCAACCAATTTATTAAAAAAGCATAGCCTATGAGTTTGGGGAAAAGTTAAAAAAAAATCCCATTAAATGTGTCTAAAGTTTTATAATAACGGTAGAAGACATACGTATTTTGTATCTTGTTGTTTCTTAAATCAGTTAATACAATTCATTGATTGATTCATAACGGTTATTTTTTCAAAACATATTACAGAATTTTCTTTACAATAATAATGTTGGTTGCTCCTTATTCGATTACGCAACCCCATGGTACAAAATTAAAACCTATTCAATACTGACACCGCGTTTCCGCGCGCCGTCAATAAAACTCATATTAACTCTTTCAGCGCCAAAGGCAATATTGAGCTTTTTGCAAACAATACAGATGCAGGTGAGTCAGCTCGTAACGAGCTGTCTCACCTGAAATCAGTATTGTTTGGCTTTTAGTTATCAAAATATTCCAGAACTCCTATAAAATGAATATAGAGTCGTCCAATTTTGAACATGGAAGAGTTTACTTTAAATTGAACGGTTAATCTGATATTCTAAAATAACATGATCAAATCACATGAAAGTTTCACAATATTTCCAACGTTGTAAATTAATATGAAATGTTCGTCGATTTAAGTGTTACCATACTGTAATATTATTCCGAAAATTTCGATCGCTTTCAAAGCTACTGTTTTATTGAATATTGCGAAGTAATTGTGCATTCGACCACAGTTGCCACTCTACCCGAGAACTATGACAATTTCGCATACAGGAGTGTTCAATTCTTCTTCGTGCTGGGGTACTTCCTTGTTAGAGTTTAGAATTATCCTTACATGTATGAATACGTTGACAGATCATATCTTATTGTTTTTTATGACGCGTCACTTATGTTCGGTTATGTTATATACAGGTGGGGTATATACACAATATAACCTCTCAAACGATCACTCTAGGGGAGCAAAACCCTCTTTAAAGCAACACGTAACCATTTCCCACATACAACAAATCTGCAGCAGATTACTTTGAAAACATCTAGGCTGTAATATGGAAAAGAAATCTCTATAAATGAAACTATAGGGTTGAATATATCGAGGGCTTGGCGTGAAACGGTTGTAACTAATAATGGTATTTTTTTACCAAGGTTAATCACCTCGCCAAGAAGTCTTTATAAGCGTTGAATCATTTTTCTTTGTAAACAATGGACATTTAGGTGCCATTGCTCGTTCCGAAGGTTTACAAAGGGGTCAAAATTGCCCCTAAACCAGGGTTTTAAAAATATGTTTTTAGTTACAACTGTTTCACGCCAAGCCCTCGATATAGTGGCGGCAAAGGGTAAACAATTCTCATTATTCGTCTGCTGCAGATGCGTCAAAATGCTTCTATGTATTTATGAGAAAGGGTTAAATCTTTTCAATACGACGTTTCTTCCTTTTCCCACATACATGCTCAATTTAACGTCTCTGCATCAGACAACGTTTGAAATATTGTGTCAAAACGAAAGATAGCAGCAATTTCTCCGTTTGGATCAACTCAGTTCAATAATTGAAGTTTCGATGATGGTGTTTTTCAGTAGTTTATGTAAAACATTTCAAAGTCATCTTCTTCACATTTGTTGTATGTGGGAAAGGGTTAATACAGATTACTTTCTGCTGCTGAGTGATACCTCTCTAGAGCATATGAGCCGTTCCACGAGAAAACCAACAGTGTGGACTATGCGTTAAGTATCAATCCGGATCAGCCTAACCATGCCGCACAGGCTAACCCGGACAGTCACTTTTCGCCTCTTCAGGAAAACCTGTTGGAACACATTTTTGCAATTGTTTAATGCCTCCAGGGACATATCGTAGAAAGATATATTGTATTCCGGATAAAGGGCAAATATGCCCAACATACCACAAACGTATAACATCTAAAAAAGGGGGAAGGTGGGAAATGTTTGAAATATAATCAAGAACATTTATCAAAGATATTTTTCCCTTTGATTACAAAACGGAAATAACATAATCCGGTCTATATATAATACGTTACGAGAAATTATTTCGTAAGAGTAGAAATTCACATGAAATTCACCCATAAAATTCACTCAGAAATCATTGAAGAAGGTGACGATCTTTACTACTCCCTGTTTGTACATGGACAAAAACATGAGGATGTTGCATACTGTGGACATGATCGCAATCTCCACATTAATGTCGTGATTAGGCTGCAATTAAACCACAGTTAATCTACATAAATATGTTTGTTCCTTATTTCGAAACCTTTGTAATCAAATATTGCCAAGTCTTTAACTATATATCATTTTAGTGTGCTTCTAATATGAACAGATTGATTGATTGATTGGGGTTTAAAGCCGTTTTTAACAATTTCTCAGTTATATCACGGCGGTCAGTTCACCTACTCATGCATTTCCTGGTTTTCTCACACCAGTACTCCACACAACAATCTCCCCAAGCGACTGGCTGCTTTTCCACATAGACTAACCCATTGGTGGAAGACGAATGACGCATGTCGCATTGACTTTTGTCAATCGTCCGAAAGAAAGTTGGCCGAGCCGGGGTTCGAACTCACAACCCCTGGATTGACAGCCCGCGTCGCTACCGACTGAGCTACCGGGGCTAGGCTAATATGAACAGACTCACCTGATATTTCACTGGTCGTAAATACAACAAATACCCGACTGTACATGACTCGACCCAGATAAAAAATACAATGACAATTCATGATATACTTTTAAGGAAGATTCATTCAGGGGAAAGACCCATGACGAAGGTCCCATGTTGAACAATTCACGAGCTGCGTCAAGCGAGTTTGGGTCTTCATGCATTTGCGTACAGTGAAGACTCGGACGAGCCTGCGTCTCCGTTTATCTCGCCAGAGCCTTCTTCTTCTTCAATCTTAAAGTAAGTAGGTCAAAAATGTTTATATTGATTAAAAAAAACTAGACTTGTAGCCCCATTGGTTGTAACCCTTTCCCTCACACGACAATTCTGCAGCAGACGACTTTGATCACATTTTGTCAAAAAATGGAATATCTCTATAATTGAATGGATAACCTATGACTAAAAGTGGAAAACATTGTGTCAAAAGGAGAAATTGCTCGTTTTGAGCAATTTCTTCTTTTGTCACTATGTTTTCAAAAAGCCGTCAGAGGCAGAGGCGTCAAAAAGGCGTCTTTATGAGGGAAAGGGTTAATTAAGCGAGTTTACTTGTATATGATAACAGTACGGAGAGGCGAAAGGACCGCCAAATCGTCAGACGTTTTTCGGTTAAAAAACCTGTAACAAGAATGCTATTTGACAAAAAAGTTCTTACATCCTTTTCGTAAGAATGTCATTTCATTGAAACTTTAAACACCTTGCGAAACTTTCCGAGGCGTTAATAGTTGTGTAATGATAGTGAATGAAATGTTTAAAGTATGTTCATGAATATGAAATGTTTAACATACGTACATGAATATGAAATGTATAAAATATGTACATGAATATGAAATGTTTAATGTGTACATGAATATGAAATGTTTAAAATGTGTACATGAATATGAAATGTATAAAATATGTACATGAATATGAAATGTTTAAAATGTGTACATGAATATGAAATGTTTAAAATATGCACATGAAAATGAAATGTTTAAAATGTGTACATGAATATGAAATGTTTAAAATATGTACATGAATATGAAATGTTTAAAATATGTACATGAATATGAAACGTTTAAAATATGTACATGAATATGAAATGTTTAACATACGTACATGAATATGAAACGTTTAAAATATGTACATGAATATGAAATGTTTAAAATGTGTACATGAATATGAAATGTTTAAAATATGTACATGAATATGAAATGTATAAAATATGTACATGAATATGAAATGTTTAAACTGTGTACATGAATATGAAATGTTTAAAATATGCACATGAATATGAAATGTTTAAAATATGTACATGAATATGAAATGTTTAAAATATATACATGAATATGAAAGTTCATTTTGTATTAAGCTTTTGCTAATTTCTTCTTTAGTTTAGTTTATTTATACAAAGACCTATATAATCATGTATTTGGACATATCTTACACAATAAATGATCACCTGCTGTTAAGTTTTTATTAGTAAACTGTTTTCTAAATCTGGCATTGATTATTATCAGATCAGACCTCTATCAGCGGTGAAGACTTTAAACATGGTAGTAATGGCTACCCGTCAACTTTCCTTGTCCGGACCATAACTTTGCCATGCATAGAGATATTTTCAAAAAACTTGGCACAAACATGCACCATATCAAGACAATGTGCCAAATGCAAAAAATAATCTGTAGATTCAAGGTCAAGGTCACAGTGATAAGAAATAGACTTTAATTGAACTTTTCTTATCCGGACCATAACTTTGTCATGCATAGAGATATTTTCAAATAACTTGGCACAAACATGCACCATATCAAGACAATGTGCCAAATGCAAAAATAAATCTGCAGATTCAAGGTCAAGGTCACAGTGATAAGAAATATACTTTAATTGATAATTTCTTGTCCGGACCATAACTGTGTCATGCATAGAGATATTTTCAAATAACTTGGCACAAATATGAACTATATCAATATGATGTGTCACATGCAAAAACTTTTGACTGTAGCTTCAAGGTCAAGGTCACAGTGACAACAAATAGACATCAGTTGAACTTTTTTTGTCCGGACAATAACTTTTTCATCCAAAGAGATATTTTCAAATATCTTGGAACAGATATACATTATATCAAGACGCTGTGTCATATGCACAATTTATGTGTTTAGCTTCCAGGTCAAGGTCACAGTGACAGAAAATATACTTTATTTGAACTTTTTTTGTTCAGCCATAACTTTACCATGCATATAGATATTTTCAAATGTGTTTTTTTTATGAATAATCAAATCTATAACATTCTATAAGCAAACAGAGCAGACCCTGATCAGACAGCTCCTACAGAAGCTGTCTGATCTGGGTCCGAGGTCATGAAACTTACTCAATTTGAGCATGTTAACATAATTATTACTATTGTAGTTACACACTTAGATTACAAGGCTAGGAAATTGACTCGTTGCAAAGTAGATTTCAGTTACAAACTAAAAGAAGATTATTTTTTTTCCAAACTTTGTCCTCAGGCTAACAGAGCTTTTTTAGTTTGAGCATCATGCTCAACTTTAGCATCATGCTCAAACTAAAAATGCTTCGTAACCATGGCGACAAACTCCAAACATGGATTTTATTCTCATCGTTGGTTTGTAATTTCACCCTATTTTGCAATGAGCATATTTCATAAACTTGTAACTCAAGCATCTAACTTCAACAACAATATTTCTATTACATGCTCAAATTGAGCAAGTTTCATAACCTCGGGCCCTGGATCTAGTCTGTTTGCAAAGGCATAAACGCGTTACTATCAAGTAAAGCGTTATGGCAGATCACTGATTATCAACTTGGCATTAGGGATCCTAAAATGTGGCTGCTTACAACAAAAGGTTGCTTAATATCTGTTATCTATTATATGTTCTTAATAAATGAGGCCATCAACACACGATTGACTGTATTGAACTGATATTTGTTAGATAAAATTGTGATATATTTAATTGACAAAGTAATTATGATTATTCATCAATAGAAATATTCCCTGTTACTTGAATTACTAGCTTTGAATAACTATTAACAGAACGATTTGACAGATCTGTTAATTCTTAATCAAACACCTTCCATTATAGAAAACCTGGTTTCATGGAATTTCCATCTCTTGTTTGAATTATACTCTCTCACCATCAAAAATAGTAATTTTCAAAAAAGGTTCTGGTTTTTTTTCCATAATGGTAGTTTTATGCTGTCATTCATGTATGTTAATCATAATTTAGATACATATCAGTATCTAACTTGGTTAAACAAGATTCATTATTTTAAGTAAAATCAACTAAATAACATAATCATCAACTAATAAATGTATTTACTTTGTTTGAAAATTACAAATTGAATGATTACTATTTTCATTACCATGTATGTTACTAGTGTGTCCGAAATATATTGACATTAGAAATCAATTACTTCCTAGATACTTTACATGTTATATAGCCTTCTTTAAACAAATTTATATCTCTTATGAAGAATGATAGGAAAAAGGTACAAATTAAATTAGCAACATTGATTAAAGAAGCTTTCAAAATTAGAAAATTGTGTTTTGAACAAAATGAATACTTTAATAATCCTTAACGATAGTTTGATAGTTATATTGCATGTATATTAATATGTATTGACTACTTTTTGTATTGTACATGAATGTATATTGCTGTGTGTCTTTGCCATATTTCACTTAAAGTTGTTTGTAAATGGCCAAAGGCATGTTTTTATGCCGATTGCTAATAATGTTGAATTGAATTGAATTGTTAATTATGTATGCTATGCACAATGAGCTTATATACTTGTGTTGTAAATAAACTTCTGTTCTGTTATTTTCTGTTCTGTATCCTGGACCAGTATAACTGGTAACTTACCCAGGGAACGCTGTGATATAACTGATTCTTTTTTGTTTAAGCGGTGTAAAAACACCAAACAATCAACATCAGGTGTACGTTCAGTAATAAATACATATATAGCTAATAACAATTAAATGACAATGTATTTTACTGTCGATCTTTTGCCTTTATTTCGAAAACCTGAAAGTATGAACAAAACGTCACAAATATTAATGAGTGCGATTTAAATAATGTTTACCAAAATAATCATATTCATTAACAAACGGAAATATTGAATGACAAAGTACAATGCACATGTTTGAAATGAATAGATATCTAGAACGGAGACTATCGGTAAATCCCCGTATGAGTAAGGTAAACAGCAATCTTTTAGCACATAAAGTATCATTTGACGCATTTGCAACAGACGGCTTATGATAATTGTGTAGTTTAATGCTCAACATGATCAATTTCATAATTTGCCAACATGTTATACACTATATAACATAATTATGTTTTAGTTTCTTAGAGAAATTCCTTGGATGTTTTCAAAGTCAAACAAATGTTGTATTTTGGAAAGAGTTTTAAGGAAACAATGATGTTTGCAACATGTCCTTTTTACCATTGTCAGATGTGGGAACTCAACCAACCGAACACAATGGAATATGTGAAACATGATAAAATGAACCTTTCAACAATTTTAAACCAACATGGCGTAAATTAGTAATTGTTCAATTAGGCATATGGCTACCTTAACACATGGACTATTTTGGTCCATTGGAGGAAGAAAAATAACGCTCGTCACAATTCATTTTGTCGAATTGATTGATTGTTTAGTGTTTTATGCAGCTTTCAACAATGTTTCAGTTATATCACGGCGTTTTCTAGCTAAGCTACCAGTACTACTGGTCCATTGGTCCTGACACCAGCCAGTCAGTCGTAATGCTAACCCCGCAACCCTGAGCAACAAGGAGGGCAGCCATTACTACCATTTTAAAGTATTTGGTATGACCTGGCAGGGGATCGAACCCAAGACCTCCCGCACGCGAGGCGAACGTCATTGTGTCAAACATCGGATAGGATTGTTGGCCGAACCGGGGATCCCTGGAGTGACAGACATCGTCGTTACTGACTGACCTATCACGGTTTCGTTGTTCTGAACTGCATCACACGGAGGATCAAGCTATATACAATGAACGCGCGATAGCTCGAACATGTGATATTTCGAATATATCGGTTAAGTCGAACTTTTGAAGACAGTTTTGTATAATATGTTTTTATCACGAGCTTGTTTTGTTTTCATTAAAAAAACACCATTTTAATGTTTACAATGATTTATGAAGGTAACACAATAGACTCATTTTGCATTATCCCTTATGTACTCGAACGCGCCGATAACTCGATGTAATATATCGATCCCTTTCGACTTCGACTTATCGAAAGTCCACTTTATGCATACAGTCTTGTAGAAGGGGTTATAACGGTTCTCGAATATTGTGTAACTAGATTACGAGCGGTGGCAATTCATACAGTCTGGTTATAACGCTTCTCGAATATTGTGTGACTAGATGACTAGATGACGAGCGGTGATAATTCATACAGTATGTTTATAACGGTTTTCGAATATTGTGTGACTAGTTGACGAGGGCTCACCTGGATCTGAACTACTGCAATGTCCCAAAGATTGATTTTCGCCGGACAGAACTATTATATCTTATCTTTTTCTTTCCGCATCGTTGATGTTATAGTTATACGCTGTAGGAAGGAGAGCTGTGCGTGGAATATTTCTTAATTACGAAGGGGAATTACCATTACGTATTGTTTAAGGAATTTGAATACATCACAAATAAGTGTTCCCTAAACATGGACACTCGGGGATTTTAAAATTAACGGCAATAACGATCAGATTACACACAACAATACATGCTGCAATATTCGTGTTCTATAAACAAAATCTTAACTCTTTTCCACATACAACACATCTGCCGCAGATGACTGTGAAAACAGCATGGTAAAGATATCGCCAATCTCAATTATTGAATGTTAAATAGAGTTGAAAACATTCTGGAGAAAGGATAAATTGCTCATCCTGAGTAATATTTCCTTTTGCTACAATGTTTTAAAAAGTGGTCTGCTGCACATGCGCTAGAAAGCCTTTGTATGTGGGACAGATTCAACGACGATAACCTGAAGATGAAACCGAAACAACAGTTTCTGGTTAGATTGACTTGTATTAAGCAACCACCTGTGTTCAACAGCCAAATTTCGAATCTCCCCTGGGTGGCTGCTTAAGACAATTTTGACTGGATTCAACAAATTTAACTTCGACGTCATGTTTCAAAACATGGTACCCGATCTTGGTCGGTAATTGACACACTGTACGTCAATCAGTCTGTTTTCTAAGACCGTCTCCGTGGTGTGGTGTGTGCCACAAAGAGGTACCACACATATAAATATTAAAATACCCACGTTGTGTTTCTACGTCTTTATTTTCTATGAACGATATTTAATAACACCAGATTCTATACGTGTTTTATCCTTGTCAGTCGCTCAGTCATAAGCCTCTTAGCAAATGAGCCCTCAAACAGGCGCCCCTCTCGGGCAATCAGCCCGAACAGAACTCCCAATCTCTATCTCTCTTTCTCAAGTCGTTATATCAGAAAGCCCTCCAGCTATAATCTCCCCCTCGCTGTATGAGAGTAGAGGCTTATATATCTGGGGAATCCGCTGTGGTCGAGTGGTTAACGTCGGGGATTTCAAAACCGGGTGTCCCGGGTTCGATCCCCAGTCGCGCCACTACGGTCATGGTGGAGTGCTCTTGGCAAGACACATTTTCTAGCCTAGTACTGGTTTGTTTACCCAGGGATCATGAATAAGTGAACTGTCGCCGTGATATAACTGAAATAATGTTAAAAGCGGCGTAAAACCCCAATAAATAAATAAATTATATATCTGGCTTCTCACCATGGTGACGTACGGGAAGTATCTGCGTGGTAATACTTGAAATCCCGTATGGTGAAATGTCATATTTTAACAAATCAACATTTGCTTAAATTAAAAAAGGTAATGCAAATATTTATAGTCCCATACGTTGGAATCCTATTACTTTTCAACACACCATTTGCTTACATATCTGCTGTCCGTGGAAGAACGTAGAGAGACATGGTACCCGATCTGGATCGACACTTGACAAACTGTAGGGCAATCATTATGTTCTCTAAGACCGCTGCCGTTGTGTGATGGTGAGAGCGTCAGCCTTGAGAGCAGGGGACTAGCGCTCGATTCCCGGCCGGTTTATACAAAATAATTTAAAAATGGTAGAAATGGCTTCACTTCTTGGCGCTGAAGGTTGCAACGGTTCTTCGGTACCAAGATATAAAAATAATACCTCCAGGTAAAACACGATTCAAATATTACGACTGACTGGCTGGTGTCAGTTGGTACCAGTAGTACTCGTGACTTTTACCAAGAAAACGCCGTGATATAACAGAAACATTGTTGAAAGCGAGGTAAAGCACCAAACAATCAATCAATCAATCAATTAACCAATAAAACAAACAAAACCTATTTTTGTCTTAAAAATCGACAATGCATGGGACATATATGTCAGTGGGTACCAGTAGTACTGGTGACTTACCAAGATAACGCCGTGATATAACAGAAACATTGTTGAAAGCGGAGTAAAGCACCAAACAATCAATCAATCAATTAACCAATAAAACCAATAAAACCAATAAAACAATTTTGTTTTGTCTTAGAAATCGACCATGCATGGGACATACACGGAAGTGCTAGATTTATATAGTGCCACGCGTTATTTTCATTGGTTAAGGACAAAGTCAAACAAAACAAAATAAATTAACCCTTTCCAACATGCAGACGCATTTGGACGCAGCTGTAGCAAGGTACATTTAAACAAAGTGCTCATAAATTATCAATCAACGAAACATAATCGGGATTCCGGAAAATTACTGAATCATACTGGGGTTTTTAAGGAACAGGTTTCTGTTTCGGCTAAGATCTGTGTTTTTTCATGCCACAAATTGTGAGAACGTAATTGTGGCTTTTGGTTGATTATTTATTGTACAGCAAATGAGCCGTTCCACGAGAAAACCAACATTGTGGACCGTGCGTAAAGTATTGACCTTTTAATTTTCTGTTTCAGGAATCATTAATCAATACATTCCATCACCCTGAGACGGAATGTGTCGACCCTGATTAGCTTGTGTGGACTGCGCAGGTTGATAATAATGATTTGAAAAATGTTAGTAGAGGGGCACCCAATGAACATTCATGCCATTACGCAGAGTCCATAAAGTAAGTAAGTAAGTAATATTTTATTATAGTAACATGTGTACATATTTTACAAATAAAAACATCAAACAATATAAACACCCGGCCGCGTAGGACCTGTAAGTCACTTTTAATAAACAATATTTACATATAAGGTAAAAAAGAGATAAAAAGAGAAGAAAGAAAAAGAAAGAAGAAAGCAAATAATGTTGTTTTTTTCATCCAACCAGCATGTTTTTTCCTTTTCCACGTGACTCGTCGAGATATTATGGTTGATACTTTTACCAAATTGTTTTAAATTCAAAAAAAAAGTACAGAAACGCTATAAAAGACATAAACTGGATTTTTATATCTTTTTTTTTTTAGAAATTTTGACCTTGGCCTTAATGCTAGCAACCCGGATCGTTTACAAACATGGTTAACACTTTCCCTCATACAGGCGCATATTGACGTCTCTACAGCATAGGTCGTCTCAAAACATTTTGTCAAAAGGAGAAATGTGCTCATGAAGAACAATTTCTCCCTTTGCCACAATGTTTTCAAAACTCTGTACAATAATTCAATTATAATTTATAGAGATCTTCCATTTGTTTGCCTGGACTTTTCAAAGTCGTGTTCAGCAGATTTGTTGTATGTGAGAAAGGGAATAACACCTCTGAAAATTTATTTTAAATTCCAACTATGTCAAAGAAAGGATTGCGAATTTCAAACGACCTTTTAGATCTGATTTATAGAAGCATTGACCTTTACTTAGTTGAGTCAACACATTTTTGTTCTTGTAACACCTTGTAGGGTCACGGCTGATAATTATGTCAGCTATTTTCACATACGATTGACAAAGAAGTAATAGACTTAGTACGAATAAGAAAATGTTTAACAGTGCGCTTGACTTTGACCTTGATTCGATCAGGGACACTATAGTACATGTAATGTAGTGTCCCTGATCCGATCCACCATGTGCTGTTCACGCGACAAATCGTGAGGTCATGGTTAACTTGTGTGCCAAATTATTTGAAAATCAAAGAAATTAAAGCCAGGACACGAAATGTCGATGAACGCAAGCCTATCCCGTCCACCCGCCCGTCCGCTGCCATACCCGATTCTTACAGCCTAGGTTTTTACGGAGGTTTAAAGTTGTTCGAGCATTTATTTCAAATATTATCAAAAGAAGACCATGCTATCATATTTCAATGGCATTGCTTTTAAGTGTTTTAGGTTATTTTTCAGCGTGAGTGTTGTGTTCTTTACTTAACCCTTTCCCTCATAAAGACGATTTGTGACGCCTCTGCAGCAGACGTCTTTTTGAAAGCATAGTGACAAACGAAGGAATTGCTTAAAACGAGCAATTTCTCCTTTTTCCACAATGTTTTCCACTTTAAGTTATAGGTTATCCATTCAGTTATAGAGATTTTCTATTTTATTGACAAAATATGTTCAAAGTCGTCTGCGGCAGAATTGTTGTAAGAGGGAAAGGGTTAAGAGTTACCTTGCAAAGTTAAAATCCGTCGCTACGTACGACATGACATATCTGCAACGTACGACTTTGAACATATTTTGTCCAATTTCTTCGTTTGTCACTATGTTTTCTAAAAGCCGTCTGCATACATCTGACATATGAAAAAGTGTTATGATTAAAATACTTGAGTAAAGGTTGATTGATTGGGGTTTAACGCCGTTTTTAACAATTTATCAGTCATATCACGGCGGCCAGTTCATCTACTCATATGTTTCCTGGTTTTCGCACACCAGTACTCCACACAACAATCTTCCCAAGCAACTTGCTGCTTTTCCACATAGACTTAGCCCATTGGTGGAAGACGAATGACGCATGTCGCAATGACTTTTGTCAAACGTCGGAAAGAACGTTGGCCGAGCCGGGATTCGAACTCACAACCCCTGGATTGACAGACCGCGTCGTTACCGACTGAGCTACCGGGACTCGAGTAAAGGAATACATTGTTTATAATGCGAAATTTCTCCATTTACCACAAAGTCTCAAAGTTCGTCTGCTGCACATGCCACGAAATACGTCTGCGAGTGGGAAAAGGTAAGGTTTAACGTAATAAGCCACGTCAGGCAAACATAAGACTTGTTCCTTACCGCTCTTTGGCAGCACATTAATGCGTATTGAATAGATCTCGAACCAAATTAGGCTACAATTCTAGCTCCTGTTAGAAGTTTCATTTGCCAAAATGCACTCCACCATGACGGCCGCGACTGGGGATCAAACATGAGACGCCCGGTTTCAAAACCCCTACGCCAACGCCTCGGTAATTGGGGATTCCTTGCGGATTGTGCAGCATTTAAATTGAATCTTGTAATTGCAAATCTTCTCCAATATTGTTTGCGCCTTGTGATTTGTTTAATTTGTTATATTTTAAATTTACGCCGTTTTCAACATGATTTCAGTTGTTTCACTGCGATAGTTCACATAATCATTATCCGACCCTTTCCATCATAAGACGCTTTCTGACACCTTTGATGCAGACGTCTTTTAAAAACATTGTGACAAAAGAAGAAATTCATTTAAGTTGATACTTTTTTGTGTTAAAGTACAATTGCCTATTCATCCAAAGTGGTAGGACATAGAAGAAGTTACCCCACTCACTTTTAAAATTCAATATACACAGTTAACAGTTAACTCCCTACATGGGTTGATCTTTCTGCAAAATTATTTCAAAATCCCGAAAATGGTCATATAAAGTTCATCGTAATAAGCAACACAATACTAATTGTCCCGGGTTTTGGGCCGAGTTGTCTCGGGCTTGAGGCATGTTGTCTTTGGGGAGAGTTTGATTTGGGCCGAGTTGTCTCGGGCTTGAGGCAAGTTGTCTTTGGGGAGAGTTTGATTTGGGCCGAGTTGTCTCGGGCTTGAGGCAAGTTGTCTTTGGGGAGAGTTTGATTTGGGCCGAGTTGTCTCGGGCTTGAGGCAAGTTGTCTTTGGGGAGAGTTTGATTTGGGCCGAGTTGTCTCGGGCTTGAGGCAAGTTGTCTTTGGGGAGAGTTTGATTTGGGCCGAGTTGTCTCGGGCTTGAGGCAAGTTGTCTTTGGGGAGAGTTTGATTTGGGCCGAGTTGTCTCGGGCTTGGGGCAAGTTGTCTTTGGGGAGAGTTTGATTTGGGCCGAGTTGTCTCGGGCTTGAGGCAAGTTGTCTTTGGGGAGAGTTTGATTTGGGCGAGTTGTATCGGGCTTGGGGCAAGTTGTCTTTGGGGAGAGTTTGATTTGGGCCGAGTTGTCTCGGGTTTGGGGCAAGTTGTCTTTGGGGAGAGTTTGATTTGGGCGAGTTGTATCGGGCTTGGGGCAAGTTGTCTTTGGGGAGAGTTTGATTTGGGCCGAGTTGTCTCGGGCTTGGGGCAAGTTGTCTTTGGGGAGAGTTTGATTTGGGCGAGTTGTATCGGGCTTGGGGCAAGTTGTCTTTGGGGAGAGTTTGATTTGGGCCGAGTTGTCTCGGGCTTGAGGCAAGTTGTCTTTGGGGAGAGTTTGATTTGGGCGAGTTGTATCGGGCTTGGGGCAAGTTGTCTTTGGGGAGAGTTTGATTTGGGCCGAGTTGTCTCGGATTTGGGGCAATTTGTCTAGATACCCTTTCAAAGATATTGGTATACAACTAATGCAACTACAATTATAATTCTTTGTCAGAAGGTGTAGTGAAGTATAAATAGCATATACCCGGATGGCGACGACTCTGGTGAGACTGTGTGCATGCACGGGATTATCTGGGTCTTCACTGTAAGCAGATGCATTTAGACCCCCAAATCGCTTGACGCGGTCAATTTGTTGATTAATAAAAATCAATAAGACATTTCAACATTTGATTGACAGAATTAACATAATTGCAATGACTTCCGTGTTACTGCAAAAACAAATGTTAATAGTTCCTTTGTTAAAAGAACAATTCAAATTGAATTGAATTGAAACAAAAAATTGTTAAAAGAACAAAGAACAAAATAAAAACTGGCGTTAAGGCTAACATTGAATATAATAATAGATGAAAAGGACTAAATATGTAAGATATTTGTTAAAGGCCCAAGTATTCGTCCAAATCTAAAGATTTGCAGAGTATTATCTAAGATTATGTTTCCTATATTATTCTTATTTTCATGAGTTTGTTATGTTTGTATTTCCATATCAATTTATATCTTCTATTTTCCTTTTCAATATTTTGTGTTTTCCATAAGTACTTTGGGCGAGTTTTTCGGGGGAGTTTGATAAGAAGTGAGTTGTTTAAGGCTTGAGGTGAGTTGTATAAGGTTTAGGGCGTGTTGTCTAAGGTTTATGCGAGTTGTCTAAGGTTTAGGTGAGTTGTCTAAGGTTTAGGCGAGTTGTCTGTGGTTTAGTGCGAGTTGTCGAAAGTTTTGGGCGAGTTGTTTAAGGGGCGGGTTGTCTTTGGGGCGAGTTTGATTTGGTACAAGTTGTCTAAGGTTCGAGGCGAGTTGGCTAAGGCTTGAATTAAGTTGTCTAAGTTTTAGAGCGCGGTGTCTAATGTTTAGGTGAGTTGTCTAAGGTTTAGGGCGAGTTGTCTAAGGCTTTAGGTGAGTTGTCTTAAGTTTAGGGTGAGTTGTCTAAGGCTTGAGGTGAGTTGTCTAAGGCTTGAGGCAAGTTGTCTAAGGCTTGAGGTGAGTTGTCTAAGGTTTAGGGCGAGTTGTCTAAGGTTTAGGATGAGTTGTCTAAGGTTTAGTGAGAGTTGTCTAAGGTTTAGTGAGAATTGTTTAAGGCTTGAGGTGAGTTGTCTAAGGCTTGAGGTGAGTTGTTTAAGGCTTGAGGTGAGTTTTCTAAGGTTTAATGCGAGTTGTCTAAGGCTTGAGGTGAATTGACTGAGGTTAAGGGCGAATTGTCTAAGGTTTAGGGCGCGTTGTCTAAGGCTTGAGGTGAGTTGCTTAAGGCTTGAGGTGAGTTGTCTATGGATTGAGGTGAGTTGTCTAAGGTTTAGTGCGAGTTGTCTAAGGCTTGAGGTGAGTTGTCTAAGGTTTAGTGCGAGTTGTCCAAGGCTTGAGGTGAGTTATCTAAGTTTCGAGGTGAGTTAACTAAGATTAAGGGCGAGTTGTCTAAGGTTTAGGGCGAGTTGTCTAAGGCTTGAGGTGAGTTGTCTAAGGTTACGGGCGAGTTGTCTAAGGCTTGAGGTGAGTTGTCTAAGGTTACGGGCGAGTTGTCTAAGGCTTGAGGTGAGTTGTCTAAGGTTAAGTGCGAGTTGTCTAAGGCTTGATGTGAGTTGACTAAGGTTTAGTGCGAGTTGTCTAAGGCTTGAGGTGAGTTGTCTAAGGTTCGAGGTGAGTTGTCTAAGGCTTGAGGTGAGTTTTCTAAGGTTTAGTGCGAGTTGTCTAAGGCTTAGGGTGAGTTGACTAAGGTTAAGGGCGAGTTGTCTAAGGTTTAAGGCGCGTTGTCTAAGGCTTGAGGTGAGTTGTCTAAGGTTTAGTGCGAGTTGTCTAAGGCTTCAGGTGAGTTATCTAAGGTTCGAGGTGAGTTGACTACGGTTAAGGGCGAGCTGTCTAAGGTTTAGGGCGAGTTGTCTAAGGCTTGAGGTGAGTTGTCTAAGGTTACGGGCGAGATGTCTAAGGCTTGACGTGAGTTTTCTAAGATTGAGTGCGAGTTGTCTAAGGCTTGAGGTGAGTTGAATAAAGTTAAGGGAGAGTTGTCTAAGGTTTAGTGCGAGTTGTCTAAGGCTTGAGGTGAGTTGTCTAAGGTTTAGTGCGAATTGTCTAAGGCTTGAGGTGAGTTGACTAAGGTTCGAGGTGAGTTGTCTAAGGCTTGAGGTGAGTTGAATAAAGTTAAGGGAGAGTTGTCTAAGGTTTAGTGCGAGTTGTCTAAGGCTTGAGGTGAGTTGTCTAAGGTTCGAGGTGAGTTGTCTAAGGCTTGAGGTGAGTTGTCTAAGGTTTAGTGCGAATTGTCTAAGGCTTGAGGTGAGTTGTCTAAGGTTTAGTGCGAGTTGTCTAAGGCTTAAGTCGAGTTGACTAAGGTTCTAGGTGAGTTGTCTAATGTTTAGTGTGAGTTGTCTAAGGTTTAGTACGAGTTGTCTAAGGTTTAGTGCGAGTTGTCTAAGGCTTGAGGTGAGTTGTCTAAGGTTTACTGCGAGTTGTCTAAGGCTTGAGGTGAGTTGACTAAGGTTAAGGGCGAGTTATCTAAAGCTTGAGGTGAGTTGTCTAGGTTTAGGGCGAGTTGTCTAAGGCTTGAGGTGAGTTGACTAAGGTTAAGGGCGAGTTGTCTAAAGCTTGAGGTGAGTTGTCTTAGGTTTAGGGCGAGTTGTCTAAGGCTTGAGTCGAGTTGACTAAGGTTCGAGGTGAGTTGTCTAATGTTTAGTGTGAGTTGTCTAAGGTTTAGTACGAGTTGTCTAAGGTTTAGTGCGAGTTGTCTAAGGTTTAGTGCGCGTTTTCTAATGTTTAGTGCGAGTTGTCTAAGGTTTAGTGCAAGTTGTCTTATGTTTAGTGCGAGTTGTCTAAGGCTTAGTGCGAGTTGTCTAAGGTTTAGTGCGAGTTGACTAAGGTTTAGTGCGAGTTGTCTAAGGTTTAGTGCGAGTTGTCTAAGGTTTAGTGCGAGTTGTCTAAGGTTTAGTGCGAGTTGTCTCAGGTTTAGGGCGAGTTGTCTAAGGTTTAGTGCAAGTTGTCTAAGGTTTAGGGCGAGTTGTCTAAGGCTTGAGGTGAGATGTCTAAGGTTCGAGGTGAGTTGTCTAAGGCTTGAGGTGAGTTGTCTTAGGCTTGAGGTGAGTTGTATAAGGTTTAGTGCGAGGTGTCTATGGTTTAGTGCAAGTTTTCTAAGGTTTAGTTCGATTTGTCCAAGGTTTAGTGCGAGTTGTCTAAGGTTTAGGTCGAGTTGTCTAAGGCTTGAGGTGAGTTGTCTAAGGTTCGAGGTGAGTTGTATATGGCTTGAGGTGAGTTGTCTAAGGTTATATGCGAGTTATTTAAGGCTTAGTGCGAGTTGTCTAAGGTTTAGTGCGAGGTGTCTAAGGTTTAGTGCGAGTTGTCTAATGTTTAGTGCGAATTCTCTAAGGTTTAGTGCGAGTTGTCTAGGGTGTAGTGCGAGTTGTCTAAGGGTTAGGGCTAGTTGGCAAAGGATTGAGGTGAGTTGTTTAAGGTTCGAGGTGAGTTGCCTAATGCTTGAGGTGAGTTGTCTAATGCTTGAGGTGAGTTGTCTTAGGTTCGAGGTGAGTTGTCTAAGGTTTAGTGCGAGTTGTCTAAGGTTTAGTGCGAGTTGTCTAAGGTTTAGTGCGAGTTGTCTAAGGCTTGAGGTGAGTTGCCTAAGGTTTAGTGCGAGTTGTCTAAGGCTTGAGGTGAGTTGACTAAGGTTAAGGGCGAGTTGTCTAAAGCTTGAGGTGAGTTGTCTAAGGTTTAGGGCGAGTTGTCTAAGGCTTGAGTCGAGTTGACTAAGGTTAAGGGCGAGTTGTCTAATGTTTAGTGTGAGTTGTCTAAGGTTTAGTACGAGTTGTCTAAGGCTTAGTGCGAGTTGTCTTAGGTTTAGTGCGCGTTTTCTAATGTTTAGTGCGAGTTGTCTAAGGTTTAGTTCAAGTTGTCGTAGGTTTAGTGCGAGTTGTCTAAGGCTTACTGCGAGTTGTCTAAGGCTTAGTGCGAGTTGTCTAAGGTTTAGTGAGAGTTGACTTAGGTTTAGTGCGAGTTGTCTAAGGTTTAGTGCGAGTTGTCTAAAGTTTAAGGCGAGTTGTCTAAGCCTTGAGGTGAGTTGTCTAAGGTTCGAGGTGATTTGTCTAAGGTTCGAGGTGAGTTGTCTAAGGTTTAGTGCGAGTTGTCTAAGGCTTCATGTGAGTTGATTATGGTTAAGGGCGAGTTGTCTAAAGCTTAAGGTGAGTTGTCTAAGGTTTAGGGCGAGTTGTCTAAGGCTTGAGTGGAGTTGACTAAGGTTCGAGGTGAGTTGTCTAATGTTTAGTGTGAGTTGTCTAAGGTTTAGTGCGAGTTGTGTAAGGTTTAGTGCGCGTTTTCTAATGTTTAGTGCACGTTGTCTAAGGTTTAGTGCGAGTTGTCTAAGGTTTAGTGCGAGTTGTCTAAGGTTTAGTGCGAGTTGTCTTAGGTTAAGTGCGAGTTGTCTAAGGCTTAGTACGATTTGTCTAAGGTTTAGTGCGAGTTGACTAAGGTTTAGTGCGAGTTGACTAAGGTTTAGTGCGAGTTGTCTAAGGTTTAGTGCGAGTTGTATAAAGTTTAGGGCGAGTTGTCTAAGGCTTGAGGTGAGTTGTCTAAAGTTCGAGGTGAGTTGTCTACGGTTCGAGGTGAGTTGTCTAAGGTTTAGTGCGAGTTGTCTAAGGTTTAGTGCGAGTTGTCGAAGGTTTAGGTCAAGTTGTCTAAGGTTTGGACGAGTTGTCTAATGTTTGTAGCAAGTTGTCTAAGGTTTGGGGCAAGTTGTCTAAGGTTTGGGGCAAGTTGTCTAAGGTGTGGATCAGGTTTTCTAAGGTTTGGGTCGATCTGTCGAAGGTTTGGGTCAAGTTGTCTAAGGTTTGGAGCAAGTTGTCTAAGGTTTGGGACGAGTTGTCTAAGGTTTGGGACGAGTTGTCTAAGGTTTGGGTCAAGTTGTCTAAGGTTTTGGGCAAGTTGTCTAAGGTTTGGGACGAGTTGTCTAAGGTTTGGGTCAAGTTGTCTAAGGTTTTGGGCAAGTTGTCTAATGTTTTGGTCGAGTCTGATTTTTGGCGAGTTGTCTTGGGGTAAGTTTGATTTGGGACAATTTGTTCTGGTTTGGGTCGAGTTATCTTAGGTTTGGGGAGAATTGTCTAAGGTTGTGGGCAAGTTGTCTAAGGTTTGGTTCGAGTTGTCTAAGGTTCGGGGGAAGTTTCCTAAGGTTGGTGGCAAGGTTTTAAGGTTTTGGGCGAGTTGTCTTCCGAATCAGTTAACGATGGGTCTGGATACTCTTAGAAAGACATACTAGTATAAAACCAGGGTATAACATTTACGCGGATGCCGAAGACTCCGGGGATACTGTGTGGATGCACAGGCTCGCCTAAGTCTTCGTTGTACGCAGATGCATTCAGACTCAAAAAACCTCTAGACGCGGCCCTATTTGTTTATCGATACATAAAAATAAGACAGACATTTCATTGGCTAACCATTTCCGTTGAAACCACTTCCGTGTTACAGTTGAACTTACCTTAACAATGCCTTTATTAAAAGAACAAAACAAACCCTGACGTTAACGAAACAATGATAATAAAAATAGAAGAGAATGACTAAGATTGTAAGATATTCATGCACGCTTACATTGCATATAATAAAAGAAGAAAAGACGAACTATGTAAGATATGTGTTAGTTGCCCATCCAAGTATCCGTCCAAATATAAAGATGTGCAGAGACTCGTTGATTGAACATTAAGACTATGCTTCATATGGAAAAACTAATTAGCTATGTTTTCATTTGTATATCAATGTATATCTTTTATTTTCCTCACCATTTCTTGTTTTACATATTTGTTAATTCACTATAAGTTTTTCATATATTCACGTCAGTTCATCTGTTTATCTTTTTTCCCTTTTTACTTTTCACTTTGCCTATCAATTTGTGCATTGATTCTCTATTAAAATCCTCAAAATTGGAGGAAATAAAGATGAGTATATTTAAAAACGTGTTCATATTTATTTTACCTTCGAACATTTCGAAATCAATATCAATTGCGATCAAAGTGTTTATTTGAATGTGATATAACGTAATCTAACCCAATGATGTCGATACTCATAAATGACATAACTGAGACGATTCTTTTGAGAATCAGTTTTGCTATTCTATTTATTTTGTTATTTTATTCTATTTAACCCTTTCTCACATTCAAGAAATCTTCAACAGACGAGTTTGAAAACATATGGAAACTCGCTTTAAACGAAAGTGTAATTATTGAATAGATTCTATTTAAGTCTCATCCATGTACAATCATATATATTTACATGTATTGTTAAAATAATATTACAAATAAAATGCACATGGCCTTTCATGAAATGAAATACAAGAGACTGTCATACGTATAGTATGTAAAACATCAATATCTGACACATGTCACAAGTATGGTACAATAAAGACTCGGATGCTAATTTCGTCTTGAATATAATAATTTATATGTCTCTCTGCTCATGATAAGCAATGTATCGTTTTGTCACAATGTTTTCATAGTCGTCTGCTACACAAAAAGTCTGAAAACAGTCAGATTTCAGATAAAGGAAACAATCAGCATTTGTTTAACAATATGTGCACGATTAAGAGGGATAGATTAAATCTAGTAGACGTTCGGGGAAAAAACCTCCACAGTCAACTGTTTCGTTTTACAACAGGCTTTACCCCTTTCCTCAGTCCTTTAATCCTTTCATAGTAGTGAATGTTAAGTTTTCTTCTGTGTTTTAAAAATACAACACATTTTTGCTCTCTTCTTTCAATCATGAACGAAATGTATAGCATAGATTAATGTTTGTTCTTAATTTAATGATATAAATCATCAATTATAAATAATAGTATAAAAAAAAATTAGGCAAAAATCATAACTTGTTTGTCAGGCTTGTAACAAAAGGAAGGACTGAAAAGAAATGGCCAGATTTTGTTCCACTTTGGGTGTTATCTGGGACTACAGTAGTCCCAGGTGTAATGAAACAGATCAAAAGGAGAAACCTTTACTCCTAACTATGGAAACACTTTACAGCTAAAAGAAAAATTATTGAATAAAATTGAAACATTGTGACAACAGGAGATAATTTGCTCATTATAATCAATTTATCCTTTTGCCATTTTGTTATCAAAGTTAATCTGCTGCAGAGGCGTCAGAAAGCGTATGTACGTAGGACAGGGTAAATAACCATTTTCATATGAAGCAGCTATTTTTAATACATTGTGATTGTTTGATTGATTGGGGTTTAACGCCGTTTTTATCAATTTCTCAGTTATATCACGGCGGCCATCTCACCTACTCGTGCATTTCCTGGTTTCCTCACACCAGTACTCCACACAACAATCTTCCCAAGCAACTGGCTGCTTTTCCACATAGACTTAGCCCATTGGTGGAAGAAGAATGAAAATGAGTGACTCCATTCATCTTGAAATTGCATCTTCATTTATTTAAGTGCATATCATACAGTTGTATTTACAAAGTTCATACCATACATTTGTACAAATGTATTGACACCAACCAGTCGGTCGTAATGCCAACCCCACATCAAGCATCTAATAAAACAATTAAACGGGAATAGTGTTTTTAAACCAAGCAAATATTTTAAGCAAAGACTTAGTGTTGCAACATCCTTTCGCAAGTAATAACAACATCTCGAGGGCTTGGTGTGAAACGGTTGTAACAAAGAACCTATTTTGAACACCCTGGTTTATGGGCAATTTTGACCCCTTTGTAAACAATGCAAATTTAGGTGCCATTGCTCAGAACGAGCAATGGCACCTAAATTTCTATTGTTTACGACTTTATGGCGAGGTGATTAACCTTGATAAAAAAAATACCAATTTCAGTTACAACCGTTTCACGCCAAGCCCTCGATCTGTAAATCCCAATATATGTAGAAAAGACAATAACGTTTAATATCTTTCTGATGCTTCTTCAAGACGTGACCCCAAAATCCTGAAGTGCTTCTGTATTCCCGATTACAATCTGGACAAACATACATGGTTGCATTACAAGTAGTAGGTGTTATGGTTCCAGTACCATGATCTGTGTATTCACCTAACAACAAATCTATATCAATGTCATCTTCCCAAGACAGAAAATCTTTGCCATAATATCCTTATCTTTTTAACAGTTAAGTGCTTTCTACAGAAATTAGTGAAATAATGACAAAATTAAAATCCGAGATTGGTTAAAGACCTAATTATACATGTTTTGGATTGGTTAAAAATATCGATACCTGCTATTTGAATCATAACCACAGAAAAACCTTACACTATTAAAATTTATTAATAATGATGTATATATGAATAGTTTTGTTATACATGTGATGATATTATATAGTCATGTTTTTTGCATGTTCAACCTTTTTGTATGTATTTTGTATGGCCAATGGCACATTTAGTGCCGACTTGCCTAATAAAATCCTTTGAGTTTGAGTTTGTTAAAAATAGGAAATGATTACTTCATTTTGTCAAAACATCCAGTGGGATTAAGCAATTAAAAAATCAAACTGACAAACTGTGGCTTTATTGTTTTGTTGGTCACATTTAATAGCCATTGAACGGATCCGTTAATTAAAATATTAAGTTTCCACCGGTGCTATCAACGACAAAAATACATAGAAGTACTGTTATTATTTACTTTGGTGTTATATACAGTTGCTGGTAAATTAAATGGAGGTGTTATATACAGTTGCTGGTAAATTACATGGAGGTGTTATAACAAATGTAAGGCATAGTTATGAATGGTCTTGTACTGTTATTTCTCTGGTCTCGGGGATTGATTCGAAAAGATTTAATAAAAGACAGACGGATACATTTTACCTAGAAACAATAATATCAATTTCAGAAAATACCTGTTGTTCTGAAAATGGCTCCAAAACTGTCAATAAAGCTCAAAGCAAACAATGTTTTGATTACAAATCAGTCAGAGGGTATTCAACTTTATTAAAAAAACTTTCAACTTTCTCAACACAATCATTATTGTCCAATGGGAGACCACTTCAGTCTTAGGAATTCATCTGGAATCCGAATTGCTTCCCTTTGACCATATCTTTGTATTATTAGGTCTTATATGATAGGCCTGCAGGTTTTCTTTATACATTACAATGTCACTCAGGGCATGTACACAGAGAATATTTAAATTGGTGATCTGTATAGTTGCGTTATTTTCATACCTATGATACGATTTTTTCCACAATCGAGGTATCTTACATTTTGTATTAGCAACTTTTTTATATAGTATTGCCACACTTGCCCTGCCACATGTTCTAGCATCAGTAGTTGCGAGATTTGAATCTGCCAGACTATAGTTGCTATATTTACTGTTTATTGAGTCTAGAAAACCCAATGAATGTGGAAAAAGTTTATGTTCACTAATAAGTAGAATATCACTATTATATCGGTCGATTAAGTTATTCACGCACATTGTAAATGACATAATCATGCGGCTATATTCAACATTGATAACATGATGCAAATAAATGTGTAAATTATTGGGTTCATGATTCCGTTTAAGTTGTATTTTCTTTTCGTATAAAAAAAAAAAAGTTTTATTAACTGTTGTACCAATCGGTAGTATTAACGTTCCAGTCATCTTCGTGGTAACCCCACGAGGTACCTTTATTAACATTTGAATAATGGTCATTATTGTTCTCGCAGCTGTTATAATCATCAAACTCTTGGTCGTCATTTTCATAACTATTATACTGTTTATTCTGTAAGCTTCTACAGTGTCTATTTTCGTTAGTTGGCCTATTTCTGACGTTGTATAACCGGCATCGTTCACACCATTTGGGTTGAATTTCATTTGTACTTTGATTATTTGGGTGTCTGTTAGTGACCCATGGTTTTAGAATAACGTCCTCTTGCATTATGGAGGTTTGGTTTTCTATTTGGTCTGAGAATATAGGTTCGTTTATTCGTGCGTTTACATAGTAGCCCTTCTTGGTCGATATACTGATACGTTAGTTAGCTAAATACCTTGATATTTAAAGTGTTTATATATCCCAGCCTCCGACGTGTCTGGGCTAATGTTGCCAAAAAAGTACTTAAACGGGTTGTAAACATTTTGAAAGGGAACAAAAGAAGAGTGTTGTCCGTAAACAAGTAATTGGAATTTACCAAAGAAGTACATAGTACTAACTGTGAATTACGTATTGTGATATGAAAACTTGTTTGTGTTTTTATATCATTGACCTATTGCTCCATACATTGTATTTGTCTCTATAATTTAATTTTAAAGGTATTGGCATTGACATCAGAGATGTGCAACGTGTGTTTAAATTACTGTCAGAATGGAGATTGATGCGGGAAGAGATAAGATTGCCCGTTACGAGCAATCTGGACTGCGCTATTTTCAAAGGTATATTATAGAGAGTGTGGGAAAAGAATGAGGTTCTATGTAGAGGGGCCGGATTGTTTGTGTTATATACTATTTGTTTTTGCCATACTTTTTGAATATGTGTTAATGATTTCACTTTATCTCATGGATTCTTCTCACACTGATACGTTTGATAAACGTGTATAGTATCTGTCCTGGTTGCCCGTAACGAGCAATCAGAACAGGTCGTGTTGTTACAGAGCTAAACCATATGTGTAACTTCATGATAACATGATAACATTTATACCTGCTTATACAATAACGTAATGTTCATTTGTGTATATGTTAATTACTTGTGTATGGGCCGGTGACCTGATTATACAATAAACAATTTGAATTTGAATTGTTTTATAAATTACAATGTTGGCTCCATAAATTACAATGTCGGCTCCATAAATTACAATGTCAGCTCAATGTTGGCTCCATAAATTACAATGTCGGCTCCATAAATTACAATGTCAGCTCCATAAATTACAATGTCGGCTCCATAAATTACAATGTCGGCTCCATAAGTTACAATGTCGGCTCCATAAATTACAATGTCGGCTCCATAAATTACAATGTCAGCTCCATAAATTACAATGTCAGCTCCATAAAATACAATGTCGGCTCCATAAGTTACAATGTCGGCTCCATAAATTACAATGTCGGCTCCATAAATTACAATGTCAGCTCCATAAATTACAATGTAAGCTCCATAAATTACAATGTCGGCTCCATAAATTACAATGTCGGCTCCATAAATTACAATGTCAGCTCCATAAATTACAATGTCGGCTCCATAAATTACAATGTCAGCTCCATAAATTACTATGTCGGCTCCATAAATTACAATGTCGGCTCCATAAATTACAACGTCGGCTCCATAAATACAATGTCAGCTTCATAAATTACAATGTCAGCTCCATAAATTACAATGTCGGCTCAATAAATTACAACGTCAGCTCCATAAATTACAATGTCGGCTCAATAAATTACAATGTCGGCTCAATAAATTACAACGTCAGCTCCATAAATTACAATGTCGGCTCAATAAATTACAATGTCAGCTCCATAAATTACAATGTCGGCTCAATAAATTACAACGTCAGCTCCATAAATTACCCTAAAGTTCTGTGAAGCATACGCAACATATTCCCTAGTAAAATGCATAACACATTTGCCACATACAGACGCTGTTTGACGCCTCTGCAGTAGACGACTTTTGGAAATATTGTGGCAATTTTCAGCAGATTTGTTGTATGTTGGTAAATGTTAATTAAATATTGCAGAATCCTATATCTGTGAGATAGCATACGCACAGTCTCACCATACTTCAATGTCCGACTAAAACAGAAGCTAGAGGTGTATCGCCAATACATTAACCCTTTACCACATACAGACGCCTTCTGACGCCTCCGCAGCAACCAATTGTTGTCACAATGTTTTTAACTTTATTCTAAAATAAAACGTTCGTATATTTTTTCCATATTTATTTCAGAGTTTTCAAAGTTGTTTACTGAAGATTTGTTGTAAATGGGAAAGGGTTAACGTCAATGTACCTTTAAAATGAGCCGTTCCACGAGAAAACCAACATTGTGGACTCATGCGTAAAGTATCGACCCGGATCAGTCTAGGTATGCCGTGCAGGCTAACCCGGACAGACATTTTGCGCCATATGTGGATTTTCTGTTTCATGAATCATTACTCTATACATCTATTCCCCTGAGACGGAATGTATCGGCACGGATTAGCCTGCGCGGACTGCGCAGGCTGATCTGGGTCGATACATTGCGCAGAGTCCATAATGTTGGTTTTCTCGTGGAACTTAGTAGGATCAAGTGACGGAGAGTACAAGACCTTTAATCACCAGACATATAGAGTCCATAATGTTGGTTTTCTCGTGGAACGGATCATAGTATGATCCCGTGACGGAGAATACAAGACCTTTAATCACCAGACATATAGAATTACGACCAAAAAGATTGTGATCCAGTATTCATATTGTATTGTAGACGCGTAGCTCTTTGTTGATAACTTCAACCCTTTCCAACACACAAGACGCTTCTGCAGCAGACGACATTGCCGCAAATGGAGAAATTGCTTATGAAGAGCATTTTCTCATTTTGCTACAATGTTTTAAACTTCAATGAATAATTGTTCTTTCATAGTTTCCGTATATTTTGACTAGGTTTTATTCATAATCGAGAACTGTAGATTTGGCGTAAGTGGGAAAGGGTTATAATGTGATTCTTTTAAGAATAGTTTTGTATAAATAGTTATACTATTTACTAATTGAAAGAATGTTTCTGAAAATGTGTGTGAAAAATTCTTTACAAATTCTTTACATAATTTGTTTTGAAATGTGTTATAAATAAGTAATAATGACATAATGTTTATCGGTTACAGGACACATATTTATCAGGAACTGGCACACGTATAAAATAAAATCTCGTCCAAGTCCGTTCCAATATGCTAATCTCGTACAAGTCCGTTCCAATATGCTAATCTCGTCCAAGCCCGTTCCAATATGTAATTCTCGTCCGTTCTGAGAATAAGTGTTATAAAGTGTTCATTATAGCCATATATGGCAAAGCAGTCACACCCCTAGCGGCCACCTTTGTTTTACAAACTAACAGGGTTTGAAGAATCTAATAATGGGTCACCCAAGGACCGGTGCACCGGTTCTAAAAAATGATTTATAAATCGTACAAATCGTTTTGGAGGACTACGGGGTTTTTTTCTTAAAAGGAATTCAAAAGAGGGATTTGAGGGGATGCATCTTACGAAGTATTGTCACAATAAACTTGGAAACAGATTTTTTCCAACTGCTTTAAGGGTGACGAGAATGCAAACCTCGCATATCCTGATCGGATTTCGCGGTTGCAAAGGCCTGAAGAAGATCTGGGTTGATATAACTTGCCTTAATAAGTGGAATATTAAAAACGAATGAAAAAGATTCAAAACACAATACTTTGATTGATTAATTTGATCGATGATTGATTGATTGATTGGGGTTTATTGATATTATTAGTGACTTATTCGATTAATCGTATGATTATTCATAATAGTCTTTCTACATTTGACAACATAATCTAGAACATGGTCCAATTATTCTTATCTTAACTGTAATCCTGCAAGTTGCATGTCAACTAAATGTTTTAATTTGTAAAATCATGGCTTGATATATTGATTGATTGATTTGGGTTTAACGCCGTTTTCAACAATGTCTTAGTCATATCACGGCGGCAGTTCACCTACTCATATGTTTCCTGGTTTTCTCACACCAGTACTCCACACAACATACTTTCCAAGCAACTGGCTGCTTTTTTTCCACATAGACTGTTAGCCCATTGGTGAAAGACGAATGACGCTTGTCACAGTGACTTTTGTCAAACGTCGGTGATTAATTTGAATTATAGCCAGTTTCAACAGTTTATGTAAGCCATTGCGGCCAGTTCACCTTATCACGTGCTTATCACGTGCTTCATCAAACACTGCTGTGGGGAATCCGCCGTGGTCGAGTGGTTAGCGTCGGGGATATGAAACCGGCGGGTGTCCCGGCACGACGGTCATGGTGGAGTGCTCTTGGGCAATGCACGTTTTCTAGCCTAGTATTGGTTTGTTTACCCAGGGATCATGAATAAGTGAACTGTCGCCGTGATATAACTGAAATAATGTTGAATGCGGCGTAAAACCCCAATGAAACAAAATCATCAAACACTGCACTCTGGACTATTACACTTACAGTGTCGCGCGATATCTTTCACCTTCATCCAGCTTGATTACGGGTATTCATTTCAGTTTCATTGATGTGTAATACTTTCCCCAATGTACACGCATTTTTTAGTTATGCTTACGCATTTCGAGGGCTTGGCGTGAAACGGTTGTAACTTAAAACCTATTTTGAAAATCATGGTTTAGGGGCAATTTTGACCCCTTTGTAAATAATGAAACGGCACCTAAATTTACAGAACGAGCAATGGCACCTAAATTTACATTGTTTACTAAGAAAAATGATTTAACGCTTATAAAGACTTTATGGCGAGTTGATTAACCTCGGTAAAAAAAATACCAATTTCAGTTACAACCGTTTCACGCCAAGCCCTCGATTTGCAGCAGACAATTTTGAAAAACTAGTTGCAAAAGAAAAAAATATACTCATAATGTACTATTTCTCCTTTTGCCACACTATGTTCAACCCTATTAAATGTATACATATTAATCTTATATAGATTTTCCAGTATTATTGCCAGTATAATAATAAAGCACGACAGACAAACTCCAGTGTGCAAGGTCGATCGATATTGGCATATAGTGTTTTAAATGTTATTTTAAGCCTGCACTCATGTAAACCCTTTATGAAGCCTCTGCAGCAGACGGCTTTTTGAAAACATAGTGACAAAAGAAGAAATTGCACAAAACGTGCAATTTCTCCTTTTTCCACAATGTTTTCCACTTTTAGACATAGGTTATCCATTTAATTATGGAGATTTTCTATGTTTTGACAAAATACTTTCAAAGTCGTCTGCTGCAGAATTGTCGTATGAGGGAAAGGGTTAAGCCGTGCACTCATCAAAAAGATTTACATGCTACACTGCTAAATTAATCTTAACTCTTTCAGCGCCGAATTGTTTAAAGTAGACTCTTCCATGTTCAAAATCGGATGTGTCCATTTCTCAATTTATAAAAGTTTTGGACTATTTTAGTAACTAAAAAGCAAACAATACTGATTTCAGGTGAGACAGCTCGTTACGAGCTGACTCACCTGGATCTGCATTGTTTGCAAAAAAGCTCAATATTGCCTGTGGCGCTGAAAGAGTTAACCCTGAACCACATACAAATCTGCAGCAGACGACTTTGAAAAACGTCCAGACAAACGAAATAGAATATCTTATTAACTCTTTCAGCGGCGAAAAGTAGACGCTTCCATGTTCAAAATAGAGCGTGTCCATTCCCCATTTAATAAGTGCGAGCTGACTCACCTGAATCTGTATTGTTTGCAAACAAACCAAATAGAATATCTTATTAACTCTTTCAGCGCCGAATTGTTCAAAGTAGACTCTTCCATGTTCAAAATAGGGCGTGTCCATTCCCCCATGTAATAACTGCTTTTGAATATTTTTATAACTAAAATGCAAACAATGCTGATTTCAGGTGAGACAGCTCGTTCCGAGCTGACTCACCTGAATCTGTATTGTTTGCAAAAACCTCAATATTGCCTTTGGCGCTGAAAGAGTTTAAGGAATAAGTATAAAAAAAAAATCGCAAAATGAGAACGCGATCATTATAAGCAATTTCTCCTTTTGCCACACAGTTTTAAATATTCGGTCTGCTACAGATACTTCAAAATGCGTCAGGAATCCGCTGTGGTCAAGTGGTTACCGTTGGGGATTTCGAAACCGGGTGTTCCGGGTTCGATCCCCAGTCGCGGCACTACGGTCATGGTGGAGTGCCCTTGGGCAAGGCACGTTTTCTAGCCTAGTACTGGTTTGTTTACCCAGGGATCATGAATAAGTGAAACTGTCGCCGTGATATAACAGAAATAATGTTGAAAGCGGCGTAAAACCCCAATAAATAAATAAATAAATTCAAATTGTGTCAACATATTGAAACGATTAATTAGGGTTGAACGTTGACAGGAACCCTGATGTCACACAAGGCTCAATGTTGGACTGTTTTATATAGCTGCCTCGGTGCAGTAGTGGTTATAGTGGTTCGAGCGTCGGGCACGAGAAACGGGTCACGAGGGTTCGGTTCCCGATCGGGTCATACCAAATAGATGTGTTTTTAAAATGGTAGAAATGTCAGAGAGAAACATAGAGAAACAGAGAGATATGCATAGAGAGAGAGTGAGATAAAGAGACCGAGAGGGAGAAGGAGAGGCGGAGGGAGACATAGAAAGAGAGGGAGGAGGAGAGAGAGTGAGAGACAGACAGACATACGTAGAGAAAGAGAGAGAGAGAGAGAGGAGAGAGAGGAGAGAGAGAGAGAGAGAGAGAGAGAGAGGGGGGGGGGGGGGGGAGAGAGAGAGATATAGATATATATATATATATATATATATATATAGAGAGAGAGAGAGAGAGAGAGACAGAGAGAGAGAGACAGAGAGAGAGAGAGACAGAGAGAGACAGAGAGAGAGAGAGAGAGAGAGAGAGAGAGAGAGAGAGAGAGAGAGAGAGAGAGAGAGAGAGGAGAGAGAGAGAGAGAGAGAGAGAGAGACAGAGAGACAGAGAGACACAGAGACACAGAGACACAGAGAGAGACAGAGAGACAGAGAGACAGACAGACAGACATACAGACAGAGACAGAGACAGAGACAGAGACAGAGATAGAGAGACAGATCGAGATAGAGAGTCCGGGAAATAAAGATAAACAGAGCGAGAACGAGAGGGGGAGAGAGACAGACAGACAGACATACAGACAGACAGACAGACAGACAGACAGACAGACAGACAGACAGACAGACAGACAGACAGACAGACAGACAGACAGACAGACAGACAGACAGACAGACAGACAGACAGACAGAGACATATAGTGAGACAGAGAGAGACAGAGACAGGGCGCGATAGAGAGTCAGAGAGAGACATAGAGAGACATAAAGAGAGAGACAGAGACAGACAGATAGACAAACAATGCGAATGAGAGAAAGATACATAGAAAGAGTCATGAAAGACAGAGAGGGAGAATGAGAGAGAGGAGAGAGAGAGAGAGAGAGAGAGAGAGAGAGAGAGAGAGAGAGAGAGAGAGAGAGAGAGAGAGAGAGACAGAGAGAGTGAGAGACAGACAGACATACATAGAGAAAGAGAGAGAGTGAGAGACAGACAGACATACATAGAGAAAGAGAGAGAGAGTGAGAGAGGGACAGAGAGAGACAGAGAGATAGAGAATCAGAGAAAGATTTATACAGAGAAACAGTAAGGGAGAAGGAGAGGAAAAGACAGAGATAGTGAGAGAGACTGACATAGAGAAAGAAAATGAGAGAAAGAGAGAGAAAGAGGAAAAGAAAGAGAGATAACGAAAGAAAGAGAAAGAGAGAAGGAAAGAGAGAGAGAGAGAGAGAGAGAGAGAGAGAGAGAGAGAGAGAGAGAGAGAGAGAGAGTCAGAGAGATAGAGATAAACAGAGAGAGACATAGAGAGACAAACATACAGACATACAGACAGACAGACAGACATACAGAGATAGGACGAGACAGAGACAGACAGACATACAAACAAAGCGAATGAGATAAAGATACAGATAAAGAGGAATGAGAGACAGAGAGGGAGAATGAGAGGGGAGAGAGAGAGACAGAGAGTGTGAGAGACAGACAGACATACAGAGAGAAAGATAGAGAGTGAGAGAGGGACAGAGAGAGACAGAGAGATAGAGAATCAGAGAGAAACAGAAAAAGACAGACAGAGAAGAAATAGAGCCAGACAGATAGAGCGAGACACACAGAGAAAGATTGATACAGAGAAACAGAAAGGGAGAACGAGAGACAGACAGTGAGAGTGAGGGAGACAGAGAAACAGACACAGAGAAAGAGAATGAGAGAGAGGAAGAGAAAGAGAGATACGAAAGAGAGAGAAAGAGAGAAGGAAAGAGAGAGGGAGAGAAGGAGAAGATATATATATATATATATATAGAGAGAGAGAGAGAGAGAGAGAGAGAGAGAGAGAGAGAGAGAGAAGAGAGGAGAGAGAGAGGGGGAGAGAGAGAGAGAGAGAGAGAGAGAGAGAGAGAGAGAGAGGGGGGGAGAGAGAGAGAGAAGAAGGGACGAGATAGAGAGAGAGGGATAGATAAAGATAGAGTGAGAGAGAAGAGGGAACGAGAGACAGAGAGAGATACAGACAGAGAGACATAGAGATTTAAAAAAGAAATACATGGACGTATCCGTGTGTACAGTTTTTTTACATTGTCCTAGTATGTTTAGAAGGCGTATCAAATAACCTCAAACTTGGCAAATTTAACCAATAGACTATGTGA
>JASEVX010000007.1:81362287-81459434 GCA_031761405.1 Serripes groenlandicus
CGCATATGTTTCCTGTTTTTTCTCACACCAGTACCCCCACACAACATACTCTCCAAGCAACTGGCTGCTTTTCCACATAGACTGTTAGCCCATTGGTGAAAGACGAATGACGTTTGTCACAATAACTTTTGTCAATCGTCGGAAATAATGTTGGCCGAATTGGGGTTCGAACTTACAACACCTGGATTTATAACCCGCGTCGTGACTGAGCTACGAAAACGGCGGAGAAGCGAGCCCTAAGTGTTCGCTTGCAAAGATACGTAACACAAGGCCAGACTCCTTGTATTTAAAGCGACTGAAATCCAGATGGCACGAGAAAAAAAATCGAATTCGCCCTAAATGTTATTCTTTATGTTATCCAAGTAAAACCAGGGTTAGAAAATGTATCGTTTTTTATCAATAAAGTGAACTTGAGTCGTTTTCAATTGTCCCGATGAAGGGGTTTCCTATATAAATACTTACCCCGTTACTGACAGGGTAGAATTTGCGATGGAAAAAGTATCGAAAACAAGAAAATCTTATAGGGGTATGTAATATGTCAGTTATCATATTTTAATGCCCCAAATACAAAAATAACACTTATTTTCTTAAAATTGGATTTTTCTTTTTTCGACAGTTGGGTATCTGGAGTTCAGTCGCTTTAATAGACATACCGTTCAATGAAAGACTTGTTATTTACTTTTCAGCGTTGCTTTACATTGAAAAACAAAATGTAAAGAACCGTGCAAGGATCGATTACAAACTGAAGACATGTGAACTCAGTATGCATACATAAACATGAATGGGAACAGAGGAAGTAATAGACCTATACATGTAGTGTGTCATATATACATGTTTTTATTGAAAAACAACCCAAAATCTGAATACATTAAAGTGACAAGGAAAATAATGACATATCTTCAATCAGATGTCTGACGTGTGATGACATAGTGAATTAAAAACAACAACAATATGGCGGAACAAGTTAACGGGGAGGCCGAAGCGTTGACGATAGATCGTATCAATAAACTAGATGAAGTGTATGACGCGTTTTTACTGGGGGAAGAGCTTGGGATTGAAATGGATGGACTGGAAACACTCGATGCGATAAAAAGACGAATGCAATGCCATATTAACATGAAAGCCGAGCAGAAAGAGAAGGTATGTCTAATTAAGAAATCATGTATTAATGGTTCCCGGCATCGCAATGCAATAATTAATGTTTCCCGGCATCACATACATGTTTAAGAGCAAGTGAATCTTAAGATTAAATCGGCGAGGTTTTATATGTCGGAGTTTAAAAAAGACTCTGTAAGTTCGAATAGTTACAGTGTGGCTTTTGTGAACATTGTATTACCAGATCAGCCTTTGCATATGTACATTATAATCAAGATCTACACTTTGCATACAATAATTATAAGGGCTTCTATCAACTTGTTTTATTTTCTGATAAGATCAGAACGAATGCGTGTTTAGAAATATCGATGTGTACCTTTTCAAATAGTTAGATAGTGTTGTAGTGGTAGAGCGTCGACCTCCTATTCCAAAGGTCCCGGTTTTGAATCCCTGCTTTTAGGATATTTCCACACAAACGGCACGAGTACTTCTTGTAAAAAAAAAATTGTTCTTACGTTATTATTTAAGCATTATATTTTTAATAATCAAATTTTATTTTTTGACCCTCGATACTCTTTAAGTCTCCATGAAGCATACATATAGGCTGACAGCTTGATTTGCATTCGATGTAATAAAATAAGTTTAAACTTAAACTGTAATAGTAACGGCTATAATACAAAGCATGTCCATGGTTTCATAAACCTTACATTTACGAAAATACACGAGGGCCCCCTCTTCACACACGCTGATGTACCTCATCTTAGCCTGAACCCTTTCCCATATACAAATCAAAGTACTGAAAGTATTCAAATGCGTGGGATGTTGGCTCTAGAGTGTTAACAAGATTTTCCTTCAATTTGACCTTGTAACTTACGTTTTGACCCAACATGACCCATGTTAGAACTTGACCTAGATATCATCAAGAAAAACATTCTGATAAAGTTTCAACATGCTCAATGCAGTATCCAGAGTGTTAACACGATTTTCTTTCAATTTGGCCTAGTGACCTAGTTTTTAATTCGGCATGACTGATATTCAAACTTGACCTAGATATCATTTAGATAGAATTCTGACTAAATTTCAATCTGCTGTAGCCAAAAAAGATGCTTCTACAGAGTTAACAAGATTTTCCTTCAATTTAGCCTAGTGACCTAGTTTCCAATGGTACCCATCTTCGAACTCGACCTGGATATCATTAATACAAACATTCTGACAAAATTGCGGCCTCTAGAGTGTTAACAAGCTTTTCCTTCAATTTGACCTAGTGACCATTTTTTTTACCCATCCTAACCCATGTTCGAACTTGACCTACATATCATCAAGACAAACATTCTGATAAAGTTTCAACATGCTCAAATTGAAAATAAGGCCTCCAAAGTGTTAACAAGATTTCCATTTAATTTGGCCTAGTGACCTAGTTTTTGACCCGGCTTGACCCATATTCTAACTCGGCTTAGATATTATTTAGATAAACATTCTGACCAAATTAAAAGCTGCCTTAGTGAAATATGCGACTTCTACAGTGTTAACAAGATGTTCCTTCAATTTGACCTAGTGACCTAGTTTCTGACCTAATATGACCAATGAAATCTTGACCTAGAAATCATTAATACAAACATTCTGACCAAATTTCAAGCTGCCTTAGTAAAAATCGCGGCCTCTAGAGTCTTAACAAGCTTTCCTTCAATTTGACCTATTGAACTACTTTTTGACCCGACATGACTCATGTTCGAACTTGACTTACATCATTAAGACAATCAGTCCGATAAAGTTTCAACATGCTAAAGTTGAAAATGTGGCCTCTAGAGTGTTAACAAGATTTTCCTTCAATTTGACCTAGTGACCTAGTTTTTGACATCAAATGGCCCAATTTCGAACTTGTCCAAGATTTGATGGAGATGAATGTTCTGATAAACTTTCATGAAGATCCGATGCAAAATGTAGCCTGTAGAGTGTTAACAAGGGAAAATGTTGACGATGCACGACAGCCGTATTTCCGTATTTTTCATTACAGGGATTTTTCTCAAAAGGTTTCAAGCTACTCGTTTTCCATATATTTAAAAGAAACATTTAAGATCCTTATGTCTAACTTACATTTCTAAATTATGTATACAACTTCATGGATTAAAACTTTACATTGTGTACGTTTACTTTGTATAATGTGCATACTGTTTAGCTTGTTGTGAAACGTATTTAACGGATCCCTGGACAATCAAGAACAATTGTCCATTTTTAAAAAACAGAACAAAAAAAATACAAATTTACACTTCCTGAAAGCTGGGCATGACAATATACGGAGGTATTCAGCATAACATACGACTTCATTTAACCCTTTCCCACCTGCAGACGCATTTTGACGCAATAGCAGCAGACGACATTTGAAAATGTTGTGGCAATCATCATGAACAATTTCTGCTTTTGTCACACTGTTTTTAAAAAACGTCTGCTGTAGATGTGTCTACACGAGAGAAAGAGTGAATTGTGGTACCTTGCCTTAATCCTTTCCCTGATACGATAATTGTGCAGCAGACGACTTTAAACATATTTTGTCAAAAAATGGAAAATCTCTATAATTGAATGGATAACCTATGACTTAAAGGGGAAAGCATTGTGGCAAAAGGAGAAATTGCTCGTTTTGAGCAATTTCTTCTTTTGTCACTATGTTTTCAAAAAGCCGTCTGCTGCAGAGGCGTCGGAAAGCGTCTATATGAGGGAAAGGGTTAAAAGCACTAAACACTGAATTATCCTTACAAATACGAGTAAAGGAGAAACAAACCGGTATAGGTTTGCTTAACCCTTTCCCACATACAATAAATCTGGAGCAGTCGACTTTGAAAACCAGTGACAAAAACCTATAATATCTCTATAAATGATAGCTTAATTGTTAAATTAATTTGAAAACATTGTAGCCAAAGGAGCGATTGATCATCATGATTAATTTCCCCTTTGGCCACACGGTTTTCAAAAGTAGTCGGCTGCTATTGTGTCAAAATGTGTCTGCATGTGGGAAAGGGTTAAACATGACCATAAGTAATATCAAAAGAATGAATTTGGCGTAATGAGGATTTCCTCCGTTTGCCAAAATATTTTCCAAAGTCGTCTATGTTAGACGTAAACGTCGAGTAATAAATTATGAAATATCTGAGTACAGATTGAGTAGGGAGACATATTTGTGAAAATTTTCTATGCAGCAGACGACTTTTAATATATGAACAATCAATCACTTGCCATCTAAACACTATGATGTAAATAATGAAACATGATAATTGAAAAGATGATAATCAAATAATGCATTTTTATTATAATTATGTTATCGAAGATTTATTTTTATTGGGATTTTACGCCGATTTCAACATTAGTTCAGTTATATCGCGGCGACAGTTCACATATTCATAAATCCCTGGGTAAACAAACCAGTACTAGGCTAAGAAATGCGCCTTGTCCAAGAGCACTCCACCATTGAACCCGGGACACCCGATTTCGAATCCCCGAAACTAACCACTCGTCCACGATGCCTATGTTAACGAAGAACGTTTTAGACAAAGACCAGCAATAACTAAACTGGTAATGAAAAGCATGAGACAGGTTTCATTATTTATAAGAAACAGAACTCATTTCTTCACCCAACCCTACTTCATTGTATTGGAAGAATTGTTGTTGATGTATTTTTTTTCAAACTTTGAAATTAATTATTTCAACATAATCTAAATTTTATAAAAAGATAATGTTATTGAATACCAGAATTAATCTATAAACTAATATGCTACTATTTAGAAAGAGACATTATGATGCTTGCAACTTCATTCAGATCTTTTTTAAACAAGTAAAGAGAACATTAATTTGATTGCAACACGCAACATCAAATGCGGTTTTATTACCACAAAACGCTTAACCGAAATGTAAAGTATTAGCGATATGTGCCAATTTATTTATAAATCATAAGCAATAAATGATTTGGCCTAAAAAAAAATACATATTCACCTGCGAGTTGTGCATCTGCACTGCTCTCAATTTAGTCGAAGAAATAATTGAGATATTACATATAATAATATTGCTGCTTAAGTGTACGTCCCTTATTGTTCAGCTTATACATAAGAATAGCGAACTCAGTGAACATGACATTTTCAACTTAAGCATAAATAGCTTATGGTTGATGTTCACTAATATACATACAGAAATGGTTGGGACAATAAAATAAATAATTGAAAAATAAAAATTAATTAATTCAGATTTATATTTATATATGCGTATAAACACACACATATTGAGATTGCGGCTAAAGTGTACGTCCCTTAATGTTCAGCTTATACATAAGAATAGCGGAGTCGGTGAACATGACATTTTCACCTTAAGCATAAATAGCTCATGATTGATGTTCACACATATACATACAGAAATGGTTGAGACAATAAAATAAATAATTGAAAAATAGAAATTAATTAGTTCAGATTTATATTTTTATATATGTAGAAACACACATATAATGAGATTGCGGCTAAAAGGTACGTCCCTTATTATTCAGCTTATACATAAGAAAAGTAGACTTGGTGAACATGACATTTTCAACTTCATAAATATCTCGTGGTTGATGTTCACTAATATACATACAGAAATAGTTAAGACAATAACATAATTGAAACATTGTAATTAATTAAGTTTAACTCAGATTTATATTTGTATATATGTGTAAACTATGGATGGGAACGAGTATCGATATTAGTACTCGGGTACTCGTGTACTCTTCCGATCGAGTACTATAAACACACATATAATGAGAGTGCGGCTGAAGTGTACGTCCCTTATATTTGCCTAACAAAAAAATTGACTTTTTTGTAATATAAAAGGACTCTAAAGTCATGATTTTACAGTTTGAGAAATAATTTAAATGTTCCTTTTTCTTATTTCTTCATATGCAACGAAATGTTGCGGCTTCTCTTTGATGCTTCAACATAGTCGGCTTGTATATATGTATTAACACACATATAATGAGAGTGTGGCTAAAGTGTACGTCCCTCATATTGCAGCTTATACATAAGATAAGCGGCCTCGGCGAACACGACAAGAAGAAACGACAGAATTTGATGAAGATGATTAAGGACGTACGCGACATGTTTCCGTCCAGCAATAATATGCTGATTACGATCCGACAGAACATGGTGGAAGAGCTGTTGTGTAAAGATGGCACCACCGAGAACATACGAGAGGACTGTGATGTGAGGTTAGCTAGTCTACAGGAGAAAGAGTGCTGCCTACTCATAGCAGGTAAGTTATCTGGTTCTTAACTATCTACAGTAATAGAGATATATAGGATCTAACATGAGTTGTCATTTTATATAAAGTTTTATTAAACGAATTCAAGAAATGTGTTATTAAGCGAGCCTTTGGCGAGCTTGATAACACATTTCTTGGACGAGTTTAATAAAACTTTATGAAATGACAACGAATGACGTAACACAAAAAGAAAATCGGTGTTTCGCTTTCAGAAAATAGTCCCAACATGTAATACTTAATAGACTGTTAACTAATCACACAAAAAGATAATTTCATGACCGAGAATGGTCCCGTTTCCTCGTCCATCTATCGTGACGTTTGTGTTTACCGGATACACGTTCTCAGCCATTTTGTAAGCATTTGCGGTTGAATACACAAATAGTGATTCGGTCATGTTATATTACACGTGTCATATATAAAGAAATACGTAATGGGTATATTACATTGGATAAAAGCATTGTCATGAAATATTGTTGAAAACGACGTAAATCTTCTATAAATAATTGTTCCAGTCAATGGTGTAAACCTATCCCTTTCACGCTTTCCTGATGCCTTTGCCTATTTAAAAACAAATCATTGCCCAAATGTGACATGTTTTTAAGCTCTATTTAATCATTTTAAAAGCTCTCATTTATGGAAAATGTTCACATTTTTGCCAGGATATTTCTATGTCGACTGCAACAGATTTGTTGTATAATGGAAAGGATAAAGGGTTATGTGCATTCTCTTCTTTCACTTTCAAACAAGGTCAAAATACTAAAAGTGATCAAATCAATCATGTCCAGTACATCCTATACACATTAACAATGCATTTAAACTCAATGTCATATATTCAATACATTATGTTGATGGTATGCACTCATTTCTATGCAAACAATGTTTTTTTTTAGGGACTATAGTATAGTATTAGATCAGCAAGTCAGCGGATGTATTTAGCGTAATTTGACCAAGGATTTTTATTGTGGTTCTGTATAGCGCGCCGTTTAGAACTTGGACAAGGTTATTAAGCAACACAGTCTTAACCCTTTCTCATGCACATGCGCTTTCTGACGCTTCTGCAGCAGTTGAATTTTGTAATCATTGTGATAAACGGAAAAAATGACCTAAACGAACATTTTTCCCTTTTACCACAACGTTTTCAACTCTATTAATTAATCATATTCCATATTTCGGCGTCCGACCTGTCAAATTACACCGTAAGTGTCTTGATGTTAAGTCTGATGTTCGTTTGTGGGTAAAGTCATCGTGAGTAGTATATAGGGTAGATATGTGGCTACATGCTGGCGCACAGCACTTTAAATCGATCGTATTTTTTTTTTAATTTTGTATCGGACCAAAATACACACAAGAGTCAAATTCGGCTGACGAGGAAGTTACATTCCTTGTCTATATACATGTATACTAGAATACACATATGAGCCGTCCCGCGAGAAAACCAATAGTGTGGACTCTGCGTAATATATCGACCCGGGTCAGCCTAAGCATGCCGCGCAGGCGAATTCGGACAGACACTGTTCGCCTCCTGTGGATTTTCTGTTTCAGGAATCATTACTCTATACCTCTATCCACCTCGGACGAAATGTGTCGGCGCGGATTAGCCTGCGCGGACTGCGCAGGCTGATCTGGGTCGATACATTACGCAGAGTCCATAATGTTCGTTTTCTCGCGGGACGGCTCATATTCTTTTAAATAACGTGCCAGGCCCCTATGGTTGAACCAAGTGAAGTAAGAAAGCTTTATGAAGTCGTATGTTTTGTTTGCTGTAATGGATATGCTTACGCGAAATGTAAATAGTGTAATGCTGTACACGCCTTGAAACAAGATATAGTTACCCTACTATATATAAGCTATGGAAGAACATTTGCCAGCAGCATAAACCGATATCAGCCTGCACGTGTGTGGAGTCTTATCTTGTTGAACTCTTTCAGCGCCAAAGGCAATATTGAGTTTTTTTGCAAACTATACTGATTCAGGTGAGTCAGCGCGTAACCAAACCAAATCTTGCATTATGCAAAAAAGAAATCACCAGGCGAAAATGGTAACCGTCATTTTGAACCAAATCGTGCCCGGATAAAACCGGTGTTTAGCATTCTCTAATTTCACTTTCAAACAATGTCAAAATACTAAAAGTGATCAAATCATTAATTTCAGTGCATCCTTGCAATGAATTTTAACTCAATGTCACATATTCAATACATTCTGGTGATAGTATACACTCATTTCTACGCACACAAAGGTTTTTTTAGGGACTATTTAGATCAGCATGACAGCGGATATATTTGGCGTAATTTGACCTGCCATATCATCTTTTCCACATGCCCCGCAGTACAATACAAAGCCAGCTATCGCTACTGCAACCTTAAATTGCATATGTATCCAGTAAGTTAAGGTATAGCGTTACGAAGTAGATTTACCCAGTAAGTTATTTATATTTTTTGCGTGAACAGCCTTACAAAGAGAATTATACCTAACAATACAACTAAAATAGACTATTATCAGGTGTAGTGCGGTATTTTTTTGGATGTTTTACTTTTTATTGAGCCGATCCGTACGAGAAGGTTAACGTTGACTTTTTATGAACAGTATAGATCAGATCAGCCATCATATTAGATAAGCTTCTGTCAACGTATGTAGGTTCTGATGAAGCAGACATAGCAGATGTAATGTAGATCTGAATCTACACTATTCACAAATGCCAACTTGTTCCTTTTCCTAAAGACGGGCTCATTAATAAGTAAGGTATTTTGGGTTTCAAAAAAAATGTAATCCGGTTGAAACAGTCCCTTTAAGATCCAACCTACATTGTTATATAAAAAAAAAAATCAGAAAACTTCCTTGTCCCTGATGAAGCAGACGAAGCAGATATAAGGTAGATCTGAACCCACACTGTTCAGAAATGCCAACTTGTACCTTTTCCTAAAGACATTAATAAGTAAGTTATTAAGGTTTTAAAATTGTAAACCGTTTGAAACAGTCCCTTTTAGATCCAACCTCCATTGTTTTATAAAAAATAAAATTTCAGAAAACTTCCTTGTCTCTATTGACACAGGTGAATCATCGGCAGGTAAATCTAGTCTGTTAAATCTGATACTCGGGGAGGACTTATTACCATCCCACATGCTACCCTGTACCTCAACGATAACCATTATCAAGTTCGGTCCCAGACGATGCGCGAAGATACTCTATAAAGACGGACAGATGGACTCCATAGATAACCTGGATTCCGAGGGGCTGCAGCTACTGCAGGAGAGGGCGTATTTTAATAATAAATCTGAAACGTCACGGCAGAAAGAGATCTACGAAAGACGAAAACAAGGTCATGACGTAGCAGAAATTCAAGTCTTTATTCCACTGCAAATGTTAAAGGTATGTCATGAGATTTAGTGGTCTTGTTGCCCGTGTAAACATTGAAGACTAATGCGAGACTGGGGTCTTGTTGCCCGTGTAAACAGTGAATACGCGGGCGAGACCTTGGTATTGTTGCCCGTGTAAATAGTGAAGACGCGGGCGAGACTGGGGTTTTGTTGCCCGTGTAAAGAGTGAAGACGCGGGCGAGACTGGGGTTTTGTTGCCCGTGTAAAGAGTGAAGACGCGGGCGAGACTGGGGTTTTGTTGCCCGTGTAAAGAGTGAAGACGCGGGCGAGACTTGGGTCTTGTTGCCCGTGTAAACAGTGAAGACTCAGGCGAGACTGGGGTCTTGTTGCCCGTGTAAACAGTGAAGACTCAGGCGAGATTGGGATCTTGTTGCCCGTGTAAACAGTGGAGACTCTCTACTTGTGTTCAGCTACAAGTAATGCAGGACTCGATGGACTTTTGAACAAAAATATGTACATGTATATGTTGTTCAATTTATATATAGTTAAACCTTTCCCACATACAGCAAATCTGCAGCAAACGAAAATAAAATTGCTTAATCAAAATTATGGAAAATCTATATAATTGTAGGCATCATTCCTGATAAAGTTATAAACATCGTGGCAAAAGGAGAAATTGCTATTTTTGAGCAATTTCTCAATTTGTCACGATGTTATCAAAGGTCGCCTGCTGTAGATGCGTCAAAAAGCGTCTATAAGTGGGAAATGGTTTTAATGCACCATATACCAATTCTGACGTAAATTTCCACATACAAGAAATCTGCAGCCGACGACCTTATTAAAACACATCTCTGTTAAAAATTGTGAAAAAATCTTTATAAATAAAACTATCATTATTGAAGAAAAATGAAAACACAGTGGCAAAATGGGATGGATAATTTCTCATTATGAGCATTTTCTCTTTTACCTTAAATGTTTTCAAACAGACGTCAGAAAGTGCGGACTGTTTGTGGGAAAGGGTTGAGGGAATACATTTTCAGAGGTGTAAACAAGACAACAAATCGCAACATCCGGCTCATCTATTACAAAAGTACACCAGATTCAGCGTCATTTTGATTCCTTATTATGTTGTATTGTTACGTTTGACTTAACATGATAATTTACAAAAAGATATTTGAAGGTTAAAGGTCGAAGGTTAGCAATTAAATTCCTTATTTAACCCTTTCCTACTTTACAGACGCTTTCTAACGCCTCTGCAGTAGACGACTTTTTGAAAACGGCGCGAGTACTGGTTTAGTCTCCAGGAAGCAAACATAGAGCGTGATTAATATAAGCTGAAAGCTTGTTTTGCAATCGATGTAAAATAAATAATGTTTAAATTAAGTTACAACCCTCAATTGTTAAACTTCCCTCAGTTGTTAAACTTCCCTCAATTGTCAAACTTCCTTCAATTGTTAAACTTCTCTCAATTGTCAAACTTCTCAATTGTCAAACTTCCCTCCATTGTTAAACTTCCCTCAATTGTCAAACTTCCCTCAATTGTCAAACTTCCCTCAATTGTTAAACTTCCTTCAATGTGTATAGGTAGAAAAGCCTATATCATTAAAATCAGCTACCTCTCATCCTTAAAATACTCCAAAGAAAATGGGGTACCATGTTTTATGCAGGGGAGAAATCAAATGGCTAAACCCTTTCCCATATGCAGACGCTTTATTATGCCTTTGCAGCAGAAGAAGTTTAATTGTGGCAAGAGGAGAAATTTATTATGATACGCAATTTCTACTTTTGCCACAATGTTTTTTAAACTTTTCAATATTTACACTGTTCGTTTATGAAGTGTCTCCACAATTTAACCTAGATGTGTTCAAAGTCTTTCTAGTGTATGGGAAAGGCTTAAACCTTATATTGTGTTAACTTTGTAAAGTAGGTATTTGGAAGAAAGTTAGTAAAACACTTTAAATCATTAATAATGGTTGCTAATTAACGAGTAATAATGATATAAAGTGTTATGCTGTGTAGGTAGCATCACAAAATATTTATGCAAATTATTTAATAAGTCAATAGAACAGGATATTGTTTTCCAAATAAGTGGAAATTATTATATGCTATTCCTCTATGTAAACATACAGACACTTGTAATGTCAAAACTGTCGGCCTAAATTCCTTGTTGAGTTGTACTTAAAAACTTATTGGAAATATTTGCCTTCAAATATATAAAAAATATATAACATTGGCGCAAAAGGCTGGTTAAAACGATTCTTCTTTCATTTATAGAAACATTTCACATTTTGCAAACATGTTAGAAAAGTTGTCATTTTGTTGTTGTCTGGAAAATAGATAAACCGATAGAAACATCATGCTGCTGTGGTAGAGGGTCTACCTCTTGTTCCAAAGGTCCTGTACTCGAATCCCGTGATGAGCGGGTTTTATCTCTTAGGATTTGTCCACACAAACGGTGCGATTACTGGTTAAGTCTCCAAACAAATCAGGCGTATAACCTGAAAGCCTGTTTCACAATGTGAGTTTGAATCCCGGCTCGCCCAACTTTCTTTTCGACGTTTGACAAAAGTCAATGCGACATGCGTCATTCGTCTTCCACCAATGGGCTAAGTCTATGTGGAAAATCAGCCAGTTGCTTGGGAAGATTGTTGTGTGGAGTACTGGTGTGAGAAAACCAGGAAATACGTGTGTAGGTGAACTGGCCGCCGTGATATGGCTGAGAAATTGTTAAAAACGGCGTTAAACCCCAATCAATCAATCAATCAATCAATCAATCAATCAACTGTTTCACAATGGATGTTAAATAGATAAGTTAAAATTAAATTAAATTAAATTAAGACAAATAAATGTTCTATTTCAGTCTGGTTTAGTGTTGGTAGATACCCCGGGTATAGGGGAGAACGAGTTTCTGGAGAACTATCTAATGGAGTATATATACTCCCACCAGATCCTCGGCTTCATGTACGTCATCATGACAGACAACGCTCTCGGGGTGGCAGAGGACCGGGTAAGGCACTTAACCATTACGGACATACGGACACTTTCTAACGCCTCTGCAGCGCAGACAACTTTTAAAAACATTGTGGCAAAAGAAGAAATTGCTCAAAACGAGTAATTTCTTGATTTGCCACAATGTTTTTAATTATGTTTGTTCAGCAAGTATACCTGCAGTTATAGACATTGTTCATAGTTTCGTCTAGAAGTATTCAAAGTCATCTGCTGCAATAACGAAATTCAACCACGGCGCATTTTTGATCCGTGCAGATAAAGGGGGCCCGTTTTATCAACGGACGTCACTCGGTCTTAACTAAGATTGTCGCAAGTTCGAACGTAAGTCCAGACTTACTTCCGAGACCCATTTTTCCGAGAACAATCGTAGCTAAGATCCAGTTTGGTAGAGAAATAATTCAAACAGTGTATGGTTAGATTGGCTTACGCCTTATATTATTATAATGGCTTACTGCATAATCTACTGCATCCACTCCGAACATATCCTTAGAGAACGCAGCTTAAGACAGCTGATCTTGGTCTACACTGTATTTAATCATTGAAAAGGAAAGATCATTTATATTTTATCAAGAACTCCTACTTCGTGATTTTTATGTCATTATTCTCACACTTTTCTCGAATGACTGTGTAATAGCAGTCAATTGAGAGGTGTTAAAAAACAGTTTCTGATGTCTACAGGTGCAATTATGTCTCGGCAGGGTTATAGTTTGTTATCCTTATGCCTAAGAACCTCGGATACATGAGTTTACATGAGTAAACTAGTTTACAAGTTGCGTAAAAACAAAATGTGCGAACAATTAAGACTGCGACGAGGCTGTGCATACAAACAGTTTCATGAGAGGCTTCACTACCAGTTTGCATGTAGTTTGTGTGTATACAGTAATGTCACGTGTGACACAACTTTGGAAGCAAAGCCCTATCATGTTTACCACAGTACATATGTACGTAAGTGAGTCGTATCATGTTTACCACAGTACATATGTACGTAAGTGAGTCGTATCATGTTTACAACAGTACATATGTACGTAAGTGAGTCGTATCTAGCAGTTCCAGGTCTTATTGAATATACGTACATTGAAGACGATACGGAACCGGGCGTTCCGGACTCGATCCCAAGTCGTGGGGCCGCGGTCATGGTGGAGTGCCCTTGGGCAAGGCACATTTCCTAGCCTATTACTGCCTGGTTTGTTTACCCAGGAATCGTGAATAAGTGAACAGTTGCCGTGATATTACTACAGTAATGTTGAAATGGCGCAAAACCCCAATAAAACGAAAGAACAAAAACATTGAAGACTCAGGTGAGCCTGTGAAAACGCATAGTCTCACCAAAGTCTTCAGCGTTAGCCTGTATTTTGAGTGTAGATAGACCAACATTAATCTTCTGATTAAAAGAAGAAGTGTGGCCACACTTAATTAACGTCAATGTTACATTGAATAATGGTAAACCGAATGGTCAATAATACCTTTAATCGGCTTACACATCACCTTTCATCTCATTGGTCAGCTTGTGAATCTGATGAGCCTCATCATCAAGAGTCAGAAGAACAGTAAAGACATCATCAAGTTCGATCCCAACGCCGCGCTGTTTGTGTGTAACCGCTGGGACATGGTCCATGCAAAAGAACAACCATCCGTCCGTAAAAATGTATTAAAACAGCTTGCCAAATGTTGGCCGGAATTTGACAATTCAAACGCAGTGTTTTTCTCCACCGCCAACGCCAAACGTGAGATCGCTGTGAATACAAACTACGCCACGGAGGACTATGTAGCTCTTTTACATGGAATGCATAAATTGGTGGATACCTCTCTGGATAAGAGGATCAATGCCTCCTACAAGTAAGTTCGCTATGTGTGTGCCTTATTGTAATAAATGCCTCCTACATGTAAGTTCGCTATGTGTGTGCCTTATCGTAATAAATGCCTCCTACATGTAAGTTCGCTATGTGTGTGCCTTACTATAATAAATGTAATCGTTATTATGGCATTTCCTTGTTTCGACCATTGAGTTTTAGCACATGACAATGCTTGTATCCGATGTAATATACCCATTACGTATTTATGTATGTGTGACACGTGTAATATAACATGAACGAATCACTAGTTGTGTATTCATCCGCAAATGTTTACAAAATGGCTAAGAACGTGTATCCGGTAAACACAAACGTCACGATAGATGAAAGAGGTAAAGGGACCATTATCGGTCGTACAAATATTTGTTTGTGTGGTTAGTTAACATTCTATTAAGTATAACATGTTGGGACTATTTTCTGACAGCGAAAACCCGATTTTCTTTTTGTGTTTCGTCATGTGATAAAAGGAATCTGACATTATGCCAAAGGCTCGTTTAATAAAACTTAACATAAAATGACAACTCATGTCAGATCATATACATATAAGACATTGATCACGATGAATATACATCTAAATGTCGTCTCACACAAGACAACATTGAGTTGTCACCGTTCGCACAGGCAACAAAGCCTCTTATCTTACGACGTGGGTCATGATGTTTGACCTTCGTGATTAAAGAATTTATGACCAGATTTTGTTCGATGATATATATTCCTTAGTCTTTCTTGTTTGTCAAACCACTTCGGAAGAAGCTGCAAGTAAGCTCTTATAACATGCTGATCTAAACGTTCGCGTGTTTCAAATTCCCTGTAGGTAGGTATGCTTGAATCATGACATATATCGGAATAGCCAATCGATATCATGTCTTGATACCTGTTCAAACACTGAAGACTCATTGTCCTTCTACGAATGGTGTAGTCCTACATGCAACATTTGACAAAAAAAACTTAAAGTGTAGCCACGAGAGTCCCATGCCAGTATAACGTTGGATGAATGGACCCGAAGAGTTAATAAGAACCAAAATCTCCAGATGCGGATTTCAAGTGTTTGAGAAAAGTTTCGATATGTATTATTAATTCTGTTACTGACCTAATGTTTTGTGGTCTTCGTGAACAACTTGCCATTTTCAGTATATATAAATGTAACAATAAGTGCATGCCACATTTGATGGTGTTATGACCCAATGGGGCTTTCAGAAAGTTTTCTCCAACAACTAAATAAACGACACGAGACATATGTCAGCTGAATGACAATGGTATTCACGTAAAAACCCTTTTTCCCACATACAGACGCATTTCGATACATTAACCCTTTCCCACATACAACAAATCTGTAGACGACTTTGAAAATGTCTACTAAACAATATGGAAATTTTCTTTAATTGTAGGTATAATTACTGGAAAAAGTTGAACACATTGTGGCAAAAGGAGAAATTGCTCGTTTTGAGCAATTTCTCATATTGTCACGATGTTTTCAAAAGTTGTCTGCTGCAGATGCGTCAATATGCCTCTATAGGTGGGAAAGAGTTAAGCAGAATTCGACGATAGTATAGCAAACGGATAATTAGCTCATCATGTTTTTGTGTTTAAATGTTTTAAAAGTCGATTGTTTCAGTCTGTTGTGCGTATAAGTTAAACATTTATGCGAACCCTGTTGAAAGAGGTCAGCTGTCTGATCTAGGTCTATATAGCTTGCTTTAAGTGCATCTTTCATCGGCAAAGGTAAAACAATAGACTGAACAGATAACGAATGGTATTGCCACAAGTGTAGACGTTCAGCTCAGCAGTATTAAGAGTACATGCTCAAGCAATGGAACACCAGAGTTCCAGATAAGGAAGGATATATATACCCACAATATTTCTTTTATTATCCAACCAAACCCTTTGTTGTGGGTACTCAATAGAATCGTCGCATTGAGACGATACTTTTGAGTACCCAAACTTAACGGTTAGATGGTCAGATAAGGATCAACTCTTTCAGCCCCCCCCCCCCCCCCCCCCCCCCCCCCCCCCCCCCGCAATATCTCTTTTAGTATCCAACCAAACCCTTTGTTTCGGGTACTCAATAGAAACGTCGCATTGAGATGATTATTTTGAGTACCCACACTTTACGGTTAGATGGTTGAATAAGGATTTTAGAACATTCAAATCGTTCCTGGTCTTGAACTCTATAACACTCTTTAAAGGTGGCTTGGGGCTGTCCTCCAAAGAAGTATTCACTACCTCCGGACAATGGTCAATCGCCTGGACATGTCCGGAAAGAAACGTCAAGAACAGAGTGGAAAAACTGGCCAAAAGTTGAAGGCGTTAAGACAGAGATCAGAGGACGTCGTGAAGAAGTTGTATCAGGACGCGGAGGAGGCCGTGCGGTCAGTTTGTACACAGGTATTGTGAACATTATTTATTTGAGCCGTCCCGCGAGAAAACCAACATTGTGAACTCTGCGTAAAGTATCGAACCGGATCAGCTTAAGCATGTCGCGCAGGCTTACCCGGACAGACACTTTTCGCCTTTTCGTGGATTTTCTGTTTCAGGAACCATTACTATATACCTCTATCCCCCTGAGACGGAATGTGTCGGCCCGGATTAGTCTGCGCGGACTGTACAGGCGGATCTGGGTCGATATATTACGCAGAGGCCATAATGTTTGTTTTCTCGCGGAACGGTTCATTTGAAAACGAACGCTACTGCAGATGTCTAGATAAGAGGGAGTGAACAGGTGTTTTCTCCACAATATCTCTCTTATAACCAAATCAGACCCAATGTTGTGGATACCCACAACATATGGTTTGAAGGTAAATTAAACGTTTCAGAATTCTGAATTCAGTCTACAACGCCAGACGGAGGTTTGAACATATTCAACATGACTGTCTGTTACACATTATAGTTGTCATATTTCAAACCGTTACATAGACATTATTGTCGAAAGAATTGGCAACAAAAGTGGTCTGAAACAGGGTGAAAAGATCAATTTAACCCTTTATTCCTAAAATCACCCAACAAAATCGCAGGGGGGGTAGTGTAAAATTGAAGAGCTGCTAATTCTCTCAAAACAATAGGCAATCTCTGGATGCAGTTAGAAATACCACGTTTCCAGCTCCTTTTCAAGCAATTTTGGACGCGAAAGCTGGTATTCAAATTTGCCTCTAAATTCACGCCTAGCTCTGCAACCAGTGTTGTCTAACCGGAAGGAGAAGTGGGTTCAACTGAAGAAAAAAAACATGCTTAAAGCTTACTTTTCACATTTATAAACATCAAAATCAACCATTTACCCAAAAATGTACTCAAAACTTACTTTTTGTCATTATTTCTAGTTTTGACCCTGTCCAAAATACGAATATCCCGAAAGCAAGTGTTATGTGTCACCTTTATCTTTAGTACCCACAAAATAGGGTTTGAAGGTTAAATAAACGTTTCACAATTTCCCCTTTCCACTTTGTAGGTACAATATGTATCTGGTAGAGGAGAATCTGCGCATCTGCACTTTTCTTTTATAAGGAATAGTGTTGTTATAGGATAACAAAATACTTACATTGCAATGTGTATTTGTCAAGGGAACGACGCTCTTCCTCTATAGTTAACTAATTCGTCTATGTGTTTCTGTTTTTGTTTGGGTGTGTGTGTTTATATACATATCATTTTCAAGGGTCGACATACTCTGCCAAGTGATGTATGGATAGATGTAATGGTTTTATTCCGTTTGTTTTCATTATAGGTTCTGGAATATCTGAAAACGCCACAAGCAAAGTTTAAATTGACGTCCAACTGGGGTCAAAAGGAAGGCGAGTTACCCGACATGGACTTCGCCTCCGTGTCTTGGTCCTGGTCCAAACAGCGAATAGATGCAGCCTTTGACGACAGGTTCGCTGACCTCCTCGAGGAATGGGATCGAGAGGAAAATAACATACAGAACTTAGAAAAGAAGCTGTTCAGGGAGGCCAAGTTAAACTTGTGTGAACTGGAATGTGAGCTGGCGGAGATAGAGCGCAATGTCAATGAGAGTGATACGGTATCTATCGTGTCAGGAACTAACCTCTTGACCTCGTTCTGCACATCCATTGATAACTTTGAGAACGACGACTTTCCGGATATGGACTATGGAAATATCAAGGTGTTTCGGAGACTTAAAAAGTTCGTCGGTAAAATGTACAAAAAGAAACAGGACGAGACAAAAATGATGCAGTTTATAAAAGACCCAGCCACTGTGGCAAAGAAACGATCGGAAAAACTGTTAGAGATGATGATAAAAAACAAAGATGGGCGGTTAGAAATATTCGTGCGAGATTTAATGCAGAGACCTTTTCAATATATTTCTCATCTGGAGAGTAAAATCCCGAATATGGTGAAGTCTAACATGACGCTTCTGGACAGGTTTGAAAAAGATCTGATCGAGGAAACAAAGAGTCGAAGTCAGTACGTGGATGTAATGAACAGAGTGGAGAAGATTCGCCGTGGACTCATCGAGTATGGCGAAGATCACTTCTTCGCCAATGACTTTGAAGCCAGTGACATCGTATTGGTACGACGACCGCGGGATAGAGGGGTGTCATCGGTGCGGGATATGTTACACTGCCGCATGTCGGTGGAGGAGAACGAGTACATGAAGATACCGTACGGGCTTTGGCATACAGGTAAGAGGGTAACCCGTGAAAGAAACCTTCCCTCCACACATGGAATATGAAATAGACGACGTTGATAACATCAAGGCAAAACGTATTATAAATATGTTTTTAAATATGTAAAGGTATAATTGAGTGGTAATCTAGGAAAGCGAACCTTCTGGCTGGTTGAGACCCGTGTAGATCCTGATCGATCTACATATGCACGCAGATTGATCAGGATCTATACTGTTCGCCAAAAAGTCATATAACGTTCCAGAAATCTCTGAAAATAGTACCATGTTTTATCTTTTATAGCATGACTACTCAAAGAGAGTATTATGCCTCGAACAGCGAGAAGCTGTTTACATATGAGCCGTTCCACGAGAAAAACAACATTATGGATCTGCGTAATGTATCGACCCAAATCAGCCTGCGCAGTCCGCGCAGGCTTATCCGGGCCGACATATTCCGTATCAGGGGGAATAGAGGTATTGAGTAATGATTCCTGAAACAGAAAATCCACAGGAGGTGGACAGATTCTATCCGGGTTAGCCTGCGCGGCATGCTTAGCCTGGTCCGGGTCGATGCTTTGCGCAGAGTCAACAATGACGGTTTTCTGGTGGAAATGCTCATATATATCTCAATGTGTAAAGTTTGACTATTTTGGGTGTTGATGACTCACCAGTTTAACATAGTTGCCCTTTCCCTCATACAGGCGCTTTCTGATGCCTCTTAGGTAGACGACTTTTGAAAACATTATTATATTAGTATACACCCATTTATATGGATTTTCAATAGGTTTTTTTTCAATAATTGATCTACCGCAGATATATTGCATATTGTAAATGTACATGTAGGCGGTAAATGAAGACTCTCGTGAGACTGCGATTTCGTACATAAAGATTCCAAGTCGCTTTAGATGGCTCATTTCCTGGTACATAGTATTTAATTTTCAGACACAGATTTTTTTCAAAAAAATGAATCATTATCAATGAATTAACGTGATCGAATTTAAAAGTTGTGTTTCCACAAATTGCCTACTTCTGTCACGTCTAAGAATCAGGGTACAGTGGAGTAATATGAGCCGTCCCGCTAGAAACAACATTATAACCTATGCGTAATATATCGTCCAAGATCAGCCTGCGCAGTCTGCGCAGACTGATCCGGACCTACACCTTCCGTCTCAGGGGGGTAGACGTATAGAGTAATGATTCCTGAAACAGAAAATCCACAGGAGGCGACAAGTGTCTATCCGGGTAATCCTGCACGGCATGCTTATGCTGATCCGGGTCGATACTTTACGCAGAGTCCACAATGTTGGTTTTCTGGTGGAACGGCTCATATTGAATTGTCAATCGGCATTAAACTAACACCACACACAAGTTAATCAGTATACGATGTGTCATGAAATTTGATATATTTATTTATTTTCAGTTCAACTTGGTGAAATTAAAAAAGGCAGTGAAACGCAATCGTTAGCTGTGAAAATATACTCCGAAAAAACAGCAGTTCCAAATGCACTTCAAGAAGTTACAAAATTGAGGTAACTCTAGCTTCGGATAACTAATCTTTGGTGTATTCCGTCAAAATTTACCTACTGGATCGCGCGTGTCGTTTTTAACAATTTCTCAGTGATATCACGGCAGCCAGTTCACCTACTGATGCATTTCCTGGTTTTCTCACACCAGTACTCTTCCCAAGTAACTGGCTTCTTTTCCACATATACTTAGCCCATTGGTGGAAGACGAATGACGCATGCCACATTGATGTTTGTCAATCGTCGGAAAGAAAGTTGGCCGAGCCGGGATTCGAACTCACAACCCCTGGAGCCAACTCTGAAAACGTTCAGGCAAAAACAGGAAAAGAGAGGAAAAAAAACAATATGGCAAAAGGGGACATGTGTCATTAGATGTTTAGGATGGTACCGACGTGTTTAGTACCCCTGCAGCAAACGACTTTCATGGACACCTTTTAACCCTGTCCCACATACAGATACATTATGACGCCTCTGCAGCAAACATATGTTTTTGAAAACAATGTGGCAAAAGGAGAATTTCTGAGCGTAGAACTAGTAAGTCACCAATTGATCATGACGAAATGCTTTGTCGTCGTGATTCAACTGAAATACTGTTGAAAACTTGGTAAACGCCCAAATAAAACAGTGTTATACACAGTTTAATATAAGGGTCTTTTTGCAAGATCGTAAACGCCCAAATAAAACATTGTTATACACAGTTAAGATAAGCGTCTTTTTGCACGGTCGAAAACGCCCTAATAAAACCTTGTTATACATAGTTAAGATACGTCTCTGTTTTGCAAGAACGTAAACGCCCTAATAAAACATTGTTATAAACAGTTTAATATAAGGGTCTTTTTGCACGGTCGTAAACGCCCTAATAAAACACTGTTATACACAGTTTAATATAAGGGTCTTTTAGCACAGTCGTAAACTCCCTAATAAAACATTGTTATACACAGTTTAATAAACGCCCTAATAAAACATTGTTATATACAGTTTAAGATAAGGCTCTTTCGTAAACGCCATAATAATACATTGTTATACACAGTTTAATATAAGGGTCTTTTTGCACGGTCGTAAATGCCCTAATAAGACATTGGTATACACAGTTTAAGATAAGGGTCTTTTTGCACAGTCGTTAACGCCTTAATAAAACACTGTTATACACAGTTTAATATAAGGATATTTGTGCACGGTCGTAAACGCCATAATAAAACACTGTTATACACAGTTTAATATAAGGGTCTTTTTGCAAACATGTTGGTTGTGGGTACTCAAAAGAACCGTCTCAATAAGACGATTCTTTAGGGTACGCACATCATAGGGTTTGGGTGCATACTAAGAAAGATATTGTGGGGAAAATATACCAATCCTCATCTGGACTTCTGCCGTACATGTACATCTACATGCACAGTGACAATTTACTTCATTCCCCTCTATAGGTGTTTACTTAACAACGACGTATGCATCGCAGAATTTCTGGGTATTTATCAACAAAAGGACATCGCAACAGCGGCTCTCATCTATTCCGGCAATCTGATCTCTCTCAAGCATTACCGAGAATCCATGGAAAGTTTTGACTATAAACTCGAAGTGAAAGTTCAGACTGAACTGTTGACAGCGCTCCAATACATCCATTCGAAGGGATTGGTACACATGGAACTACGGACCACCACTCTCACGGTACATGAATATAGATAGTTTGGAGTTCCTTCCCCTTTTTTACTATGTAGGAAGTCGGGAACCAGACTAGAATATAGATTGATTGTATTCGGGGGGAGGGGCACATATGCCCTAACATATCACTAACACAGAACACACACGTTTTAACCACCCTTTCCCAAATACAACATTATCTGCAGCAGACGACTTTGAAAACCTCTAACAAAAATATGTAATATCTATATAAATAAAAGTTAATTTATTGAATTGAGTTGAAAACAATGTGACACAAAATAAGAAATTTGCTCACAATGAGCAATGCCTCCTTTTGCCACATTGTTTAATGGTTCTCCCTTTGCCACAATGTTCTCAACTTTACTTTTTTCAGTAATACTATTCTGATTGATAGAGATTTTCCATGTTTTAGCCTTTATATTTTCAAAGTCATCTTTTACAGATGTATTGTGTGTGCATGGGAACGGGTTAACGAAGTCAAATAGTGGACTTATGGTTAAAAACAGGAAAAATACTAAATGTTTGAAATAGAATCAAGAACATTTATATAAGATATATGTTTTTAATTAAGGTGTTCATAAATATATATAACCGTTATTTGAGAAAAGAAGAAAACATAAAAATCACCCAGATGTCATTGAAGAATGTGACGGAAGTTTTTCTTAAAAAAAATGCAAGAATGTAATCATTTTGCCTATGACGAATGTTATGTGAAGTCCTGGTACATGAAAACCAAGAAACATATGGAAGCTTAACTGGCCGCTGTGATTTAACTGATAATTTCGAATCCGTGACAAAATGTCACAGGATTATAATGTCCACGGACATAATGCCACAATACGAAAAAAGGACAAAATGCCACAGTTTATTTCGAAAACATTTTATTGTGAATTATAATGTTAAAGCAGCACCGGATACCGATAATTTCTTTTGTCGCCTCTTTTAAAGGGGCACCCTTTACGAGCACCTACCCTTCTTTATCTATCTATTTCTCACTTTATATATGTCTTTCTTTCTCTATCACTCTCTCTCTCTCCCCTTCCTGTCTTCCTGTCTTCCTGTCTTCCTGTATTGTATTATTTGTATTATTTTCGTGTATGATAAATTAAACAGCTAAAGTAAGCTGATATTGTCTGCCAATGTATAATATTCACTGTGTTTCTTGTAAAACAATCCGTTTGTTAGGAGGACCTAGAATAAGTTATGAGCTTTCAGTCCAATCCATTTCTCCATTGTATATTTCTTGATAATTCCTATTATGTAAAATATATGAAAACTAAATATGTTAAAACTTAAACAAAAGGGGCAGTATCGTCTCCTTTAAAAGGGGCAGTATCACTGTTTTGAGTCTTAAACTGAATATAAATAAAGTAGTTGTAAATTCTACATATATTGTGAATTCCTGTCTTACATATGACGTAATCATATGCTTAGTTGTACTGGCATGTTACACCTCATGCGCTCAGTGTAGCAGTTTGATGGCCAAATGTTTTTACCAGAGGTAAAAATGCTGTTATTTAATCGGTGAATTTGCTTTCGCTCAATACCGTAAAATGCCATTGAACGCAGGGCAGGTACATGTAGGCAGCAAGCATAAGCTAAAGCTGTACACAATGTATTATCAGTACAAGTTATACTAAACTAAAGCCATATTGCTTTGCATAATTTTGCAATAATTGCAGTTGGCTCAAATGCACTGTAAATCGCTCGATTTGGTGAAAAATAACTCCCCAACCCCCAACCCCCACCTAAAGTGCAATTATTATGGTTAAATGTATATTTATGTGTGCAGTTATACGAGTATAACACGAAATTGCTAAATTACACAGCTGACATAATGCCGTTCGATCATATTTTACTGAGTAATTCGCCAATTTCGTGTTATACTGTTATAACTGCACCAAAACATACTTTAACCCTTTCCCTCATATAGACGCTTTCGGACGCCTCTGCAGCAGACGAGTTTTGAAAACATAGTGACAAAAGAAGAAATTGCACAAAACGTGCAATTTATCCTTTTGCCGCAATGTTTTCCACTTTTAGTCATAGGTTATTCATTCAATTATGGAGATTTTCTATGTTTTGACAAAATACGTTCAAAGTCGACTGCTGAAGAATTGTCGTATGAGGGAAAGGGTTAACCAATTATTAAACATTTTGTAGTTGAATGAGGCCGGAGACGTGAAGGTATCAGGTGCATGTTTACCAAGAGTCCCAACGTTTCCAGACGATAGCCATTTCGAAGTGGGTGATTTTGTTTACCTGGCACCTGAAGTGATCCGGAAACGATGTTTATACATTGCCCCTGCAGACATGTACGCCTTCGCATTACTGGTTCTCGAATTACGAACAAATAGGTATATAGTTTTCCGGGACAAGAGGTCCTTGACCATTGCAGCATTCAAAAGATTAATACCGAGACAAGTATTAAAAGGAGAAATTTACAATATACCGTATCAGGAACAATTTCAAGAACTTCTTTCCGAGTGTTTAGATGAGAATGTTGATAAACGTCCAGATGCAGCCAAGGTTTATCAAGTCCTCCAGCAATCCAATCGAATACAGATCAAAAAAACGACTTCTGTCAGGAATATCTGGTCCAGAGGCTCGAAACATTGATAGCTTCGAGTCAATGGTAGATCGGCTTATCAACTTAAATACAGTGTACAATACGATAACCCAAAAGACCGAAGGGACTTCGAGTCATCGATGTGTTTTAGGGATCCCTTGATTTGTTACATTATTTTATGAATTTACAGCTTTATAATTCATTTATGTTTAATTTTTATTATAAAAAGGAAGTCGGGGATTAAATCGTATCAAGAATACACAAATCCACTCCAGAAAATGTTTCGAGTTTAAACAATGTATACGATTCATCCCATGTTCAAGATAAAGGATATATACGATTGATCACATGTTCGAGTTATCGCGAGTCCACTCTACATTTACATATTTACTTCCGAGGTAACCATACTAATTATAATGGTAAACAGGTATTCTAGAAAACGATACATGTGTGGAATAGTCTAAAATTGTGTACAGTCACAATGGTCTCGGGTTAACTCGAAAGTCGACAGGAACCACGAATTAAATGACCTCGAGTTATCGAATTATTCGAGGGATACGTTGATATATGTTAAATACATTTATGTATTTTAAGCTTAATAACTCCTTTATACTTAAATATGTAATATGATAAAAGAAAGAGAGTGAAACAATCATATCAAGAAAATATCTCAGTTTCTAAATGGCAGATTCATTCCAGAAAATCGTTCGAGTTAAACGATATATTCGAGTTAACACATTTTCGAGTAAACGCGAGTCCACATATACGTTTTAGACAACCAGCATAATAAACCGATATTCTAGTAAAACGAGAAGTATATATGTACACCGATACATGTGTGGCATGGTATATAATCGTGTAGTCACAATCGTCTCACGATAACTCGAAAGTCGACAGGATCCAAGAGATTTCTTCCGAGTTATCGACATGTTCGAGGGAGTACTGGCTTAATGTATGTTTGTTTTGTCAGCGGCGTGATTCTTTTAATTTCGTGTGTTTATTTAGCAAGACAATCGTGATACATGTATATTATAAACCAATCAGAGCATTGATTGATTATTTGGTTTTTAACGTCACTCTCAACAATGTTTGAGTTATATCACGGCGTTTCCTGGGTTACCAGTACTACTGGTCAATTTATTCTGACACCAGCCAGTCAGTCGTAATGCTAACCTAGTGGCAGGAAGGCAGCCATTACTACCATTTTTAAAGTATTTGGTATGACCCAGTTGCGGATCGAGAAAACGACCTCCCGCTCCCGAGGCGGACGCTGAACCACTATACTACTGAGACAGCAGTTCCGGTTATTTAAACGAGCCGAAGACAGATCTAATCCAGGAAATTATTAAGCATTATGTTCGAATTAGTGTACGCTCCAGTTATCGCAAGTCACATGTACATAGATGTCATCAAATGACAATTCTTGTAATCCGATCTAATATACCTATTACGTATTTCTTTATGTCACGTGTGTAATATAACGTGATCGAATCACTATTTATGTATTCATCCGCGAATGTTTACAAAATGGCTGAGAACGTGTATCCGGTAAACACAAACGTCACGATAGATGGACGAGGTAAAGGGACCATTATCGGTCATATTCTTTTTGTGTGTGTGTGAGAAGTTAACAATTTATTAAGTATTATATGTTGGGACTATTTTCTGACAGCAAAACACGATTTTCTTTTTGTGTTTCGTCATGTGATTAAAATAATTTATTAAACTCTTCCAAGAAATGTGTTATTAAGCTCGCCAGAGGCTTACTAATAACACATTTCATGAATTCGTTTAATAAAAAATTATATGAAATGACAACTCGTGTCAGATCCTATATATACGTGACAGTATATAATAACAATCATAAAAGTAAACTGATAAAGGTTTACTCCTGTGATAGGAACATGTATATGGCAAGATATAATGGTTTTTACAAGAGGTCGACATATTGATTGATTGATTAGGGTTTAACGCCGTTTTCAACAATTGTCACATCACGGCGACCAGTACACCTAATCATGTGTTTCCTGGCTCTCTTAAACCAGTACTCCACACAACATTCTTTCAAAGAAGCTGGCTGCTTTTCCACATAGACTTGAAGCCCATTGGTGGAAAACGAATGACGCTTGTCACAATGACTTTTGTCAAACGTTGAAAATAACGTTGGCCGAGCTGGGGTTCAAACTCACAACCCCTGGATTAACAGCCCACGTCGCTTTTGTGGCTCGACTTACACCTGTGAGTAACACAATTATAGTGTCAGATCCTATATATAATAACAATCATAAAGATAAACTGATAAAGGTTTACTCCTGTGATAGGAACATGTATATGGTAAGAGATAATGGTTTACCAGAGGTTGAGATAAGGGAGAATTAACTGATATTACCACACAGTATCTCTTATTACTAAATAAAACCCTATGATGTGGATACTCAAATAAATCGTCTCAGTGAGGTTTCTTTCAGTACCCACAACAAAGGGTTTACATATAGACGCCTATGCAGTAGATGACATTTTAAAACAAAGTGGAAAAAGAGAAAATGCTTTTCATGAGCCATTTCTCTTTTTGCAACTATGTTTTCAACCTTTTCCAATACATGTTTAGCGATACCTTCATTTAAAGAGATATTCCATATTTGTTTTAAGATAGTTTCAAGGTCGTCTGCCGCAGATTGATTGTATCGGGCAAATCGTTAAACGTCAAATAAGGATTTCAGAACGTTTTGTGCAATTTCTTCATTTGTCACTATATGTTTTCAAAAAGCTGTCTGCTGCAGAGGCGTCAGAAAGCGCTTATATGAGGAAAAGGGTTAAGGAGGAGGTGAAGCTAAAACCCTTTTTCTCATACAAACGACATTTAACGCTCCGTGATGCAACTGTTTTAAAAATCTGCTGCAGATTGATTGTATCGGGCAAATCGTTAAACGTCAAATAAGGATTTCAGAACCTGAAATAAGCGTCTTATCTAGAGCATGCGGCCATCAAACTTTGGAATCTCACTGCATATTGGTTCCGTAATGTTATGATGTCACTTTTATAATTGGCACCACTCAATATGTCTTGCCAATTATCATAATAAATGTCTTAACAAAATGAAATTGTGTTTCATTGACAAATTTACCCACATATTCATCACAGATTCTTATATTTTCAAACGCGAAGCAGTAACTGCTTAATGGCCCTTTAGACACAGACATGTCTTCAACCTAATTTAATACCTATTCTTTCATTTATCCAGAGTTTCCATATTTTTACCCATTTGTTTTCAAAGTCGTCTGTTGCAGAATGGTTGTATTTTGGAAAGGTTAACAAAGTAAGCAGGAGGTAGAGTAAGATGATGTCAGCTTGAATAATGACAATTGATTGAATTTGATTGATTGATTGATTGGGGTTTAACGCCGTTTTTAACAATTTCTCAGTCATATCACGACGTCCAGTTCACCTACTCATGTGTTTTCTGGTTTTCGCACACCAGCACTCCACACAACAATCTTCCCAAGCAATTGGCTGCTTTTCCATATAGACATAGCCCATTGGCGGAAGAAGAATGACGCATGTCACAATGACTTTTGTCAAACATCGGAAAGAAAGTTGGCCGAGCCGGCATTCAAACTCATAACCCCTGGATTGACAGCCCACGTTGTTACCGACTGAGCTACCGGGACTCGACTAAATAATGACCAAGAGTATATACAGATTCTTTATTAAAACATGTTTTATAATATCATTATACGTACAAAGACACATACATACACAAGGATCACATATCACAGAGAATGCATTCAAGCGGGTTTGAGTCGCCATCTAAGAAAACCAACCTTAAGGGATGTCATCTGCTCCAAACCCTTTCTCACATATAAACACCTTTTGACGCCTTTGGTGCAGACGACTTTTTGGCGACAAAAGTAGAAATTGCTCAAAACGAACAATTTCTACTTTTGCCACAATATTTTCAACTTTTTTCATTAATTGTACCTTTATTTATAGAGATATCCCATAATGTTTGCCAATTTGTTTTCAAAGTTGTCTGCTGCAGATTTGTGGTATGTGGGAAAGGTTTAATGTACAATGTATGTCTGAGGCTCCTTGCATGCTTCTTTGACTTATAAGCGAACATCGCAGTACCGGATCAGACTGCACTGATATGCAAGGTTATCTGGTTCAACACTAGTCAGATGCCTTATGGTAGGTTTTCGTAGAGCACGATTCATTAAATGAATTGACATCCGCCACCAAACTATCTCAAACAGAAAGTGGAATACCATAGTTACCCTTTGGGTTGGTGATAAGATTAAAAGCCATACAAACAATGTTTGTTAACCCTTATCCTCATACGACAATTCTGCAGCAGATGATTTGGAACGTATTTTGTCAAAACATAGAAAATCTCCATAATTGAATGGATAACCTATGACAAAAAGTGGAAAACATTGTGGCAAAAGTAGAAATTGCACGTTTTGTGCAATTTCTTCTTTTGTCACTATGTTTTCAAAAAGCTGTCTGCTGCAGAGGCGTCAGAAAGCGCTTATATGAGGGAAAGGGTTAAGGAGGAGGTGAAGCTAAAACCCTTTTTCTCATAGAAACGACATTTAACGCTCCGTGATGCAACTGTTTTAAAAAAAAATATATAATGGGAAAAGGAATGTTTATAGCTCTGCAACACTATGTTCAAAGTTTCAGCAATTTTCATCATGCATTATTTTTCCAACATTTGTTATCAAAGCATACAGCTTAAATTTAATATATGGTGAATGCATAAAAGAAATAACTGAACATTTAAAATTATTTTTATGATATTTTACAAAATGTCAGACCCACTTTATGAATGCAGTTTTAAAATGAAAACAACTTACATCAGCAAAAGGTATTAAACTGAATTACAATAAGTTAAGTTAAATGTTAAATGTTGTTCTTTTCTACATGTGTCATGTATTGAAAACCTGTTTCATGAAAGCTATCAAAAAACCTGTAAAGGTATTGTTTGATTTTTAGAATGCAAAATTAACTTATAACAAAGAGCAGAAGTAAGTTTTTCAAGATTTGAATGATAATTACATCACTGTGTTTTCACCTTAATTATACTTAAATTTATTTATTTATTTATTGGGGTTTTACGCCGCTTTCAACATTATTTCAGTTATATCACGACGACAGTTCACTTATTCATGATCTAAACAAGAGTTGTCGGAGGACAATATAGCTCGCCTATCAGGGCTATCGTCTATAAGGGCCTACTTCAAAACAGTTATAGCATTAGGTAAAGTCACACAGTATCACCTATTGCAAGATAAAACACCTTTTCAATACTTGCATGCAAATGTTAACCAAGTCCATACAGGCCCTTTTAAATCTGTAAATTTATTTATATACGATAAGCAACAGCATACACAGTGTCTGAGAAAAGGCCTTGCACGCAAAGGTTTGACCAAAATTCTAAGTCCAAAAACGGGCACAATTCAGTCAAAATCCATTCCAGAGTTATGGGACTTGACATACAAGGTCACATGATGACCCTGAATAAATGTGTGAAGTTTCAAACGTGATTACATAAGCTCCCCTATTTCTTCGAATAGGCGAGCTAAAAACAAATCTATGCAGCTCATAATTTTAAGTTTTCCTCCATCAAACTGTAGAGGTTCCGGTCCCTATTAACCCTTTCCCACTTGTAGACACATTTTGACGCATCTGCAGCAGAAGTCTTTTTAAAACATTGCGACAAAATGAGAAATTGCTCAAAACGAGTAATTTCACCTTTTGCCACAATGTTTTCAACTTTTTTCAGTATTTATACTTTCATTTATAGAGATATTGCATGATTGTTTTCAAAAGTGTCTGCTGCATATTTGTTGTATGTGGAAAAGGGTTAGCAGAATGATGGGCCTTTCATATACAATTTTTAATTTATCATAGTTTATACTGGATTTCTTGAGTATAAAGATAACACAGATGAACTGTCCTCAGTCTTCAGCTTTTGCACAATACAAACAATTTAGACTGCAGCAGACAACTTTGCGAAGCACTTATCCCTTTCCCGCATACAGCAAATCTGCAGCAGACAACTTTGAGAATGTCCACTCAAGCGTACGGACAATCTCTATAATTGTGAGTGTAATTACTTAAATGAACAGTAGTTTAACCCTTTCCCACATACAATAAATCTGCAGCAGATAACTTTGAAAACATATTTGCAAAAACGTAAAAAATCTCCTTAAATGAGAGCTTAATTACTAAAAAAAGTTGAACACATCGTGACAAAAGGAGAAAACTGCACCTTTTGCCACAATATTTTCAAAATATTGTATGTTAAACAGAGGTGTCAGAAAGTGTCTGTGTGAGGAAAAGTGTTTAAGAGAACACAAGAAGTTCTACTGAAGTACATCAATTGTAAGGCATTTGTGACAAGAGATCCAGATCAGACTGCCAAGTCAAATCTGGGTCTGCACTGTTCGTATCCATTTTGATCCGTAGGTAAGTCTAGTAATTACATTAAGGTTGGTTTTGCTTTGAGCACCATTCTACTGTTCAATAATCCATAACTGGTCTGACAATCGTAAAGGACAAATCACTCATGGGTTGATTCCATAGGCGTCTGCTTTTTCAAAGATTCCCGCAGAAGCATCAATATAAATGTGAGAAGATTAAATAATAATTAACCATGAGATTGTCCACAATATTGTAAAACATCAATAAAAGAGCCACATAATTACACAACATTTTAGTACATACTTTTTAGTGGATTGTATCCTCATAAACTCACTGTTTTAAACTGTAAAGATTATAAAGTTCTAAAACTTTCCCACATACAACAAATCCGCAGCAGACGACATTGAATACATATAAACAAAACCATGAAAAATCTCAATAAATGAAATTTTCTTTTTTTAAATACAGTTAAAAACATTGTGGCAAAAGGAGAAATTATTCATCACTTTGTAGAAACACTATCTTATTCGAAGCTTTCTATATCAACAGCAAGTTAAAGCATGAAATAACCCGCCCAATTGTTTGTTTAGATGCAAGATTGAAAAATCTTTCAATTAATGAACAACAAAAGTGATATTTACAAGAATCGCTATGCTTTAACTGATCATTCAAGGGAAATATATCTCCATCTAACACAGAAACAAACAAAAATTCCCTCAAAATAAACTATTTATCAAATAACAACAGTAAAACCTTGGTACCATGGAGCGAAACCTTGGTAATGCAGACATTTTTTAATTTCTTCTTTCACCAAGTAATCGAAGAATGTGCAAGAACAGGTTGATGATGTCCAGGTAGAGATTAATTGCGGCCATGATGTATTCTTCTGGCGAGAGCTTCGTCATCATCATATGCGTGTCGAAAATGATGAACAGCGCAAACAGGAGGGCTCCTCCTACAGCAATGGCTTTGTCTGCGATTTCCATTGGAAATATAACCTGAAATATACCACATACTCTTGAACCATTTCTCCCTATGTTGCTTGTGATTTAATCCTTGCCAGCATATAGACGCTTTCTGACGCCTCTGCAGCAGACAACAATTGTAAACATTGTAACTATAGAATAAATTGCTCAAAATGAGCAATTATTCCATTTGCCACATTCGCTTCACTTTAGCCATATAAGCCCTGCCCCCTGGTGGCCATAGTTTTCGACCAATCAACATGGCTTGAAGGAATCTGTTAGTGGGTCATTATTTGAAAATCTGCTATTAAACCAGTTTTGGAGAAGAAGATTTTTTTTTTTTTTCGTTGTCATGGAAACCAGAATTCTGCATGGATCCCAAAAATTTGAAGAAATTCTAGGTAGGTCATAGAGGATGCTTTCTTTAAAGTTTCATCCCAATTGACCCACAAAGTACTGATAAGAAAAAGTTGACGGACGACGCACAAAAGACGATCACAAAAACTTATATATCGCGATATTTCACATATTCATGATCCCTGGGTCACAAATGAAGCCCGTCACAATGACGTTTGTCAAATTCGGAAAGAATGTTGGCCAAGCTGGGGTTCTAGGGTCACCAGAGCAACATTATACCAATTTATATTGAGGTCAGACCAGCATTTTTTTTATAATTTTACCCCTTTTCTGATGAGAACTGATGACCTTGTTATTAAGCAAATCAATACGATTTTAATGTAAGGAGTCACATTAGGAAAAATTCTTACTTACTGTCTTAAGATCAGACAAGTCATTTCAATAGTAATTTTTAATGTTTTGTTATTTTACCCCCTTTTTAAAGCATGAAAATTACTACAAGAATTAACCCTTTACCTCAAATAGACGTTTCCTGACACTTTGTAGCAGACGACTTTTTGAAAACATGGTGACAAAAGAAATTGCTTGTTTTGAGCAATTTCTCCTTTTGCCACAATGTTTTCCACTTTTAATCATAGGAAATCTATTTAATTATAGAGATTTTCTATTTTTTGACAAAATATGGTTAAAGTCGTCTGCTGCAGAATTGTCGCATGAGGGAAAGGGTTAACCCTTTTCCACCTGCGACGACTTTTCAAAACATTATGATAAAAGGAGTAAATCCTCATGATGAGCATTTTCTCATTTTGACATGTTATGCTCTAAGTCTTTTCAATAATTATTGTCATTATTATCTTTTTTTGTTTCGCCCAGATGTTTTTAAAGTCTTCTGCAGCAGATGTGTTATATGTGGCAAAGGGTTCAAAGATGGAATAATAACAGAACTATTCAGGAAACATACCTGCATAAATCCAGCCAGGATCAGCACCCACAAACATGCAAACAATCTAGAAAAATAAAAAAATACGAAGATAAAATCCTGAGTAACAAATAGCAACCATACTTAAATCCCTACTAGTATCAAAGTATTACCAGAATATCGTATAAAATCCTGAGTCACAAATAGCAACCATACTTAAATCCTCACTAGTATCAAAGTATTACAGGAATACCTCTTTAAAATATTATTACTTCATTACAATTTACATAAACCTTTTCCATCATACAAAAACATTTTGACATTTCTGCAGCAGACCACCTGAAAACATTGTGCTAATAGAAGAAATTGCTCATGATAAAAAAATACGAAGATAAAATCCTGAGTAACAAATAGAAACCATACTTAAATCCCTACTAGTATCAAAGTATTACCAGAATATCGTATAAAATCCTGAGTCACAAATAGCAACCATACTTAAATCCTCACTAGTATCAAAGTATTACAGGAATACCTCTTTAAAATATTATTACTTCATTAAAATTTACATAAACCTTTTCCATCATACAAACACATTTTGACATTTCTGCAGCAGACCACCTGAAAACATTGTGCTAATAGAAGAAATTGCTCATGATGAGGAATTTCACCTATTAAAGCCATAATGTTTTCAAAAGTCGTCTGCTGCTTTTGTGTCTTCAGAGGGGAAAGGGTTAACATTGGTTTGGCATCATAAAGGATGGTATGGAAAGGACACCAGTGGAACTGGGCTACAATTCTAGTTTTGACCTTGAGAACCATACATGTATATATCATTTTGGGTGAACGTTGATGAGCTGTGCACATGCAGTTCACAGATGAAATAGGATGCCTTTTCACCGGATATGAGTTTAATAGCTATACTGAATATCAAGAAAGACAAGAGCGTCGCAGAGCGAACGCTCCTCTGTTTTTTGTTGAAGTAGGTGGTTAACTGAATAATTCCTAAGAACAATACACATGTCTATATCAAGTCACACAACTCTTTAGGAACATATGCACCAAGTTTCATTTGAACATGTTTAATGGTTTTTGAGCTATGGGCAAGGTTAAACTTTTTGCATAAGTTTCTAATTCCAAAAAGGGGCATAACTGAATAGTTATTTGACTTGGTCTAGTCATGCACATTGTTTCCAAGAACATGTGTACCAAGTTTCATTTGAATATGTGCAACAATTTTTTGAGTTATATTATAAGGTTAAAAGATTGATACGCCTTTGCATGGGCCCAGTCTAGACCTTTTCTTTGGAAAGTCCCAAACACCTTACTTGTAAATCACTAAAGCAGGTCTTTCATTGGCAAACATTGACATTTAATACTTTTCCAAATGTATATCCAGTTAAACGCACATACAGTAGATTTCTTTTTTTAAACAAAACGAGGAACTGCTAATGATGAGCAATTTCTCCTTCACCACAACATTGTTAAAACTCTATTCAATAATTTGACTGTCTATTATAAAGAGATTCTTAATGTTTTCCCTTTTTCTCCAGTCGTCTGCTGCAGATTTGATGCATACATGAGAAGGGGGTACTGTTAAACAATTTCTGATTGGCTGAATATACATTATAAAGTGCTTTAATAGCCATCAGAAATGATGTTACTTTGTACGTTTAGAATTAACGGTAGAATGCTATTCAAAATTGTCTGTACATACAGACTATGAACGAAATAAGAATAGACCTACCCTGCACCCCATGAACTGAAGTCCCTTTTACTCTGTAGAGTGTAGAGAGTGAGAGCTGCGGTAACCCCAAGTGTAAGAACAAACGCCTCAAGTACAACCATCTTGTCATAAAATGTCACTGAAAAAATAATATCATATTTTTTATGATCATTTCCAACCGTCAAAAACTTTTGAAAACAAAATGAAAAAAAGAAAATGTCCTTATTATAATCAGATCTTGATTTTCTTATAATATTTCAAGAGTCCATCTCAAAATTCGTAAAAAAAAAGCATGTAGGGTAAATGATACTTTTTTTTTTTAAAGATTTAAAAAAAGTTTATCTAAAAATACATACTATACTTTAACATATAAGACAATACCTGAAATGCCATCTTGAACAAAACATTTGAAAATCTGGGCAAATGAGGTACAATTTTTGAGACATAGTTAAGAAAGACTTGTGGGAAAATGAGATATAGCTCGTTCAAGCAAGACTAAGAAATTCATCCATTCCGACACTTTCTTCAAAGCTCAATAATCAGTCACACAACATATGTTATTAGACTATTTAGTCCATTGGTTGCAAATGAATGATGCTTGTCTCACTGACTTTTGTCAATCATCAGAAAGAATGAATGGTCAAGCTGTGGTTCGATCTCTTGACCCCAGAATTGATAGCTCTCACCATTGTCGACAGAGCTATCATAACGTCGAAGAGAATTTATCTGGACATTACCCACATTAAAAAATATGCCTTTTTTATTTCATTGGTTAGTGTTTTACGCTACTTTCAGGATTTTTCAGTTATATCACAGCATGTCTTTGGTAAGTTACCAGTACACTACTGGTCCATTTATTCTGACACCAGCCAGTCAGTCGTTATGCTAGCCTCGCAACCCTGAGTGCCAAGAAGGGCAGGCATTACTTCATTTTTTATAAAGTCTTTGTTATGACCTGACCGGTGATCAAACCCGCATCGGCCAACTTCTTTCCGAGGATTGACAAAAGTCAATGCGACATGCGTCATTCGTCTTCCACCAGTGGGCTAAGTCTATGTGGAAAAGCAGCCAGTTGCTTGGGAAGATTGTTGTGTGGAGTATTGGTGTGAGAAAAACCAGGAAATGCATGAGTAGGTGAACTGGCCGCAGTGATATAACTGAGAAATTGTTAAAAATGGCGTTAAACCCCAATCAATCAATCAATCAAACCTGCACCAAGGCAGACGCTCCTCCACTACACCACCGGTGTAAACTTGCAGGAGAAAACATAACTAACATCAAGGCAGAAATTTAATTGATAAACATACCTATCACTCCAACTGTATATGCTTCCATGATAGTCTGAAAATGAATAAAACTAGAAATATCACTGAAGATGATAAATACCCCCAAAACAGCACCTTGACTCAAAATATGGCTTCCGACCGACCAACAAAAGGGCCATAACTCTGTAAAATAACATGCAATTGTAAGACCTTTATGATATGCACATCTCCTCTTGGTATAGAAGCTTCATGTAAAATTTAATTGAATTCCACCCAGTGGTTTGTAAGAAATAGGCCGGACAAAATAAGGCTTCAGACAAAATATGACCAACATCTTAATAAGTAAAAGGGCCATAACTCTGTAAAACAAGCAAATTCATGAAATTTATATCCCCCGCTTGCAGGAAATATTGTAGGAAAATGTTGAGGTTAGGTTTAAACATGTCAGTAGACTTTTTATTGAACATGTATTACAGGGTAAATTAAACGAACTTGGCCTAGGTTGTTACCAAGTTTGTGGCAGTTATTGCACGGAAACAGCAAGAAACTACTTTTTTTGTTAATTAAGGGACCAAAACTCCACCGAAAAAAGTCTACCGAAAGTGACGATCGAACTAGGCCTAGCCCTTAAGGCATTGTTACCAAGTTTGAAAAAAAACGGTTCACATCTGTGGCAGTTATTGCACGGAACCAACAAGAAACAACATTTTTTGTTAAATAAAGGGCCATAACTCCACCGAATAAAGTCCGCCGAAAGTGACGATCGAACTTGGCCTAGCCTTTAAGGCATTTAACCTTGTTACCAAGTTTGAAAAAAAAAACGGTTCACATTTGTGGCAGTTATTGCACGGAAACAGCAAGAAACGACATTTTTTTTGTTAAATAAGGGGCCATAACTCCACCGAATAAAGTCCGCCGAAAGTGACGATCGAACTTGGCCTAGCCCTTAAGGCATTTAACCTTGTTACCAAGTTTGAAAAAAAAAATCACATTTGTGGCAGTTATTGCACGGAAACAGCAAGAAACGACATTTTTTGTTAAATAAGGGGCCATAACTCCACCGAATAAAGTCCGCCGAAAGTGATATTCGAACTTGGCCTAGCCCTTAAGGCATTTAACGTTGTTACCAAGTTTGAAAAAAAAAGGTTCACATTTGTGGCAGTTATTGCACGGAAACAGCAAGAAACGACATTTTTTGTTAAATAAGGGGCCATAACTCCACCGAATAAAGTCCGCCGAAAGTGATATTCGAACTTGGCCTAGCCCTTAAGGCATTTAACGTTGTTACCAAGTTTGAAAAAAAAAGGTTCACATTTGTGGCAGTTATTGCACGGAAACAGCAAGAAACGACATTTTTTGTTAAATAAGGGGCCATAACTCCACCAAATAAAGTCCGCCGAAAGTGACGATCGAACTTGGCCTAGCCCTTAAGGCATTTAACGTTGTTACCAACTTTGAAAAAAAAAGGTTCACATTTGTGGCAGTTATTGCACGGAAACGGCAAGAAACAACATATTTTGTTAAATAAGGGGCCATAACTCCACCAAATAAAGTCCGCCGAAAGTGATATTCGAACTTGGCCTAGCCCTTAAGGCATTTAACGTTGTTACCAAGTTTGAAAAAAAAAGGTTCACATTTGTGGCAGTTATTGCACGGAAACGAAGTGTGACGGACGGACAGACGGACAGACAGACGGACGGACGGACAAACCGAAATTAATAACCCCCCTTTTTTTCTTCGAAAAAGCGGGGGATAATAACATGCAATTGTAAGACCTTTAGGGTATGCACATCTCCTCTTAGTATAGAAGCTTCATGTAAAATGTTATTGAATTCCACCCACTGGTTTGTAAGAAATAGGCCGGACAAAATATGGCTTTGGACAAAATATGACTAACAACTTAATAAGTAAAAGGGCCATAACTCTGTAAAATAACATGCAATTGTAAGATCTTCAGGGTATGCACATCTCCTCTTGGTATAGAAGCTTCATGTACAATTTTATAGAATTCCACCCAGTGGTTTGTAAGAAATAGGCCGGACAAAATATGGCTTCCAACGACCGACACAGTGACTCCTATATACCCCCCCCCCCCCAAAAAAAAACCACTTTGTTTTTTGGGGGTATACAAAAGTAAACACTTGGAGATAAAATCATAAGAATCATCATGGTCTATGAAAACTGGAATAGCCATGTTCTTAAAAGTCAAGAAAGATTTGTAGAAAAATAAACCCTTTCCCACATACAACAAATCTGCAGTAGACGACTTTGAAAACGTCTAGGCAAAAGAACAAATATGCATTTTTTTTATTTTATTGGTTAGTGTTTTACGCAACTTTCAGATTTTTCAGTTATATCACAGCATGTCCTTGCTAAGTTACCAGTACTACTGGACCATTTATTCTGACATCAGCAAGTCAGTCGTTATGCTAACCATACAATCCAAGCAATAAGGAGGGACAGCCATCACTACCATTTTTAAGTATGATTCAGGGCTGTACAAAAAAAAATATTCAGCCACTTGTCAGAATGCCACTTGTCCTGCTAAGATTCTCACTTGTCCCACTTTTCTGCACACCAAGTTTAACATGCGACAAATTTAAGAATTGTGTGGTAGCCCGGATCGCGGTTTCTTGAGTGTTTTAATTGTTTTTTAGTGTTTTTTTTTTCTAGTTTTGTATAAATATAACATTAAGAGCACACATTGTACATGATTTAAGGGTAGTGACCAATTCAAATAACATTATTGCAAAAGACCTGTAGTGCAGCATTCAGTTAGAAAAAAAAAATGAAATTTGGAAAAGAGATTATTTTTCACTGGGTTATTTGAAATATTCTGCATAAAATGTATGTATTTTATCCATATTTACAAAAGATTCAAAAGCTATTGACAGAAATGTTAAACTTGAGACAACATAGTCAAATGATGCAATAGCACTTTTCAAATTGAAGATAACAAAATAATAAGGTCACCGATTTAGGTCCCTCACCGAAACAGGGCAGTGTTCTATACGAGGGTTATTTTTATTAACCGAAAGTCAAATTTATCAGGTTCAATGTAGTTTATTAAATCAAAAAATATTGTCAAAAAAAATGAAAGACAACAAAACGTTAAATTTGTTTCATGTGTTGCGGTCAATCTCATCAAAATCATCTCCTATTAACGCTACGCATTTACATTTAGTCAGATCGGGGTACTTTAAATAGTCAGATTGGTGTTGCGGTATTATTCGCAACATAGCCGCCATTTTGATGATTGCGCAATGTTAATCATGGTTCCCTACTTTGAGAATTAGAAATCGGTAAACAGCGTTGAATGTAAACATCGGGGTCGTCAGGTCGCGAATGTCATTCACCCAATTTCTCATTTCATCCAATGAAATCGCAACTATTAAGTCATATGATTTTTTTCCGCCGTTTATTAATTTTGGTAAACAAAGCCGTGATTGGGCAATTATCATACTCGGGGGGAATCATTTATATATTTCATTCCAAACAATTTTCTTTGTGTCCCTGATATTACGAATATTATGTCGATCTGAAGGTATTTCAAATTGATAAACGGCAAGATAATTTTTAGCAGTCGTCGTATTGTCTTTAATTTGTATCTAATTTATTTTATTTACTTCTGCATGGCGAAAATCTCTTCCAAGTCTTTCTGAACCGGTTTGCACCAGTTTGCAAACATCGCATACCGAAAGTAGAAATATGGATCAAAATACATTTACGGGAATATTTTAATGAGACCGATCCATAGGTAATTCCCTAGCTTTCATGAAATAACCCAGCCCCAAGGAACAATTGTCACTTATGATTGGACAGCCTTATTGGATACATATATATCACGTTAATCGACTATTACTGACGCGATTCGGTTGGCTGAAATCACTCGATCTGACAGGTGGTTAACTCCGCCTACTGTTATTGATTTGTTATGGTCACGCGCGAGTAGTTTTTCACATGCAACATACAGTCAAATTTATACACGACAGACATGTGTGATAGTAATTAAGCCGGGCTACCAGACACAGGAATTTACATTCACTGTTACGTAAATGGGTTGATATAATGGGACGTGGATTTTTGGAAAATGCCACTTGTCCGGGACTGAGATGTTGCAATTAGCGACTTGCCCGATGCGATTTATGACTTGTCCCGGACGTCGGGCTATGGGATTTGTACAGCCCTGCGATTATTGTGTTATGACGTGGCTGGTATCATAATCATTGACCTCCCGCACCAGAGGTGTACGCTCTAACACTACAATATCGAGGTGGTCACTAGAAATATTAAGTTACTTACAAAAACACCCAACAAGATGTAATTAGTAGGTGTTTCCTGTCGCTTCAAAACCAGGGGGAACAAGACGCCAAGTGTTCCCAGCAGAGCCACAAATAACAACCAGTTACTGCAAATAATGATCGTCATATATAAGCCTGTCCATTGGAAAAAGTACAAGGGTGTCATTTCTGAACAGTGTAGGTTCAGATCAGACTGAACGTTTACTACATGTTGCCAGAATCTACACAAATTGACAGAAGCTTCTAACAAACTTGGGTAAATAATATGGAAGAATATCAAATAATATGGAAAATATCAAATAATAAGTCCATTACATAATTTCACTTAGCGACTTTAACCCTTTCCAAGATATAACAAATCTGCAGCAAACTACTTTGAAAACACATAGGCAAGAATATAGAAAATCTCTACAAATGAAAGTATATTTATTGAATATTGTAGAAAACAATGTGGTAAAAGATGAAATTGCTTATTATGAGCCATTTCTTCTTTTGACAAACTTTTTTCAAATAGCATCTTCATGTTGCAAAGGGTTAGGTTAGTTCAATTTGAAAACAATTGACTGAAAAGATAGCGAGCCTTGAAAGGCAAGAGTATGGTACAGACAAGAATATTTGTAGGTAAATAAGAGACATTGTTTATTTTTAGCAAACTTCTATTAACTCTTTCCCTCATATAGACGCTTTCTGACGCCTCTGCAGCAGACGGCTTTTTGAAAACATAGTGACAAAAGAAGAAATTGCACAGAACGTGCAATTTCTCCTTTTGCCACAATGTTTTCCACTTTTAGTCATAGGTTATCCATTCAGTTATGGAGATTTTCCATGTTTTGACAAAATACGTTTAAAGTCGTCTGCTGCAGAATTGTCGTATGAGGGAAAGGGTTAACTCAGAATGCTTTCAGAAGTACTCTGCTGCTGATGAACTATAAAACAGAAAGATTTAACCCTTTGATTAAATTAAATGGTTTGGAATGAAATAGGTGGAAATAATTAAATATTTAGATTATATTTACTTATTTCAAAGCTTATATATGCAAATTTAGGTGCCATTGCTCGTTCTGAGCAATGCACCTAAATTTCCATTGTTTACCAAGAGTTTGAAGCAGATGAATTTAAAACATTAAGTCAAAAACATTCAATTTCTCTATAAATGAAAGAACAGTTATTGAATAGAGTTGAAAACATTGAGGCTAAATGAGAGATTGCTCATTATCAGCAATATCTCCTTTAGTCACAAAATGTTCAAAAGTCGTCCGCTGCAGAGGCGTCAGAAAGCGACATTATGTTGGAAAAATACATCAGGACAATTATTCTGAATGCAACCTCCACAGTGTTAACAAGATTTTCCTTCATTTGGCCTAGTGATCTAAATTGTTTTACCTGATATGACCCATATTCCAACATGGACTAGATATTATCAAGACAACATTCTGACAAATTTTCAACTTGCTCAAAGTAAAAATGCGGCCTCCGGAGTTTGAACAATATTTTCCTTTATTGACCTTGTTTCTGACCCTACATGATCCATATTAAATCTTGGCTTAGATATCATTTAGATAAACATTCTCATAAAATGTCAAGCTGCTGTAGCAAAAAATGCGTCTTCTACAGAGTTAACAAGATGTTCCTTCAATTTAGCCTAGTGACCTAGTTTCTGACCCCATATGACCCATATTCGAACTTTACCTAGATATCTTTAAGACAAAACATTCTGACAAAATTTCAAACTGCTGAAGCAAAAATTGCGGCCTCTAGAGTGTTAACAAGATTTTCCTTCAATTTGACCTAGTGACCTATTTTTTGACCCAACATGACCCTTGATCGAACTTGACTTACATATCATCAAGAAAAACATTCTGATAAAGTTTCATCATGCTAAAGTTAAAAATGCAGTATCCAGAGTGTTAACAAGATTACCCTTCAATTTGGCCTAGTGACCTAGTTTCTGACCCGATATGACCCATATTTGAACTTGACCTAGATATTTTTAAGACAAACATTCTGACAAAATTTCAAACTGCTGAAGCAAAAATTGCGACCTCTAGAGTGTTAACAAGATTTTCCTTCAATTTGACCTAGTGACCTATTTTTTGACCCGACATGACCCATGTTCGAACTTGACCTACATATCATCAAGACAATCATTCTGATAAAGTTTCAACATGCTCAAGTTGAAAATGTGGCCTCCAGAGTGTTAACAAGATTTCGCTTCAATTTGACCTAGTGACCTCGTTTTTGACCTCATATGGCCCAGTTTCGAACTTGTCCAAGATTTGATGGAGATGAATGTTCTGATACACTTTCATGAAGATTGGATGCAAAATGTAGCCTGTAGAGTGTTAACAAGCTGAAATGTTGACGACGCACGCCGGACGGACGCCGGACAAAATGTGATCACAATAGCTCACCTTGCACTTCGTGCATAGGTGAGCTAAAAACAAAAACTTACTTCTGCTGTACATATTCTTTCACTCCTTCATGCATCATAAACAGGAAGCCAACAGCTGTAGTTACAGCAAGCTGTGTTGACAGAATGCCATAAACTTTTCTCAAAAATCCTGAAAAAGGAAAATATGAAGCAATTGCTATTAAATTATTACTTGAAATTGCATTTACACTTTCAAATTAAAGGTAAATACAAGGGGAAGAAAATACATACACATACAGGCAAAGTTTTGAGACCGATAAGATAACATAACTGGAAAAAGATACATTGCTAATAGACACAATAAGCAATTTCCCCTTTCCACATAAGGACTTATTAAAAAGTCTGATGAGAGGTGCTAAGCAAAACCAACTGTACCGTAATGATTTCATGAGGGCCTATGCTCTACTGGCATGGTTCTTTGGTCATTTTCAATCCAGAGAATGTATGTATGGGCAACAAATGGAAAAAGAATAAGCAAGTCTTGTATATAATATCAATATCTAACTACTTTCTAAGATTAGATAAGATAGTAAATGGAGGCTCTATTGTGTTGAAGTTCACAAGCTGTATTATAGCAATTTCGACAATCTCAAGGGCCATAATCAAGTCTTGCATAGGCGGATCTGGATGGTTTGCGAAAGGAACCGAGATCTCATCAATATTTAACTACTATCTAAATTTGGTGAAGATCAGATAGTAAATGGAGGCTCTATTGTGTTCACAAGCTGTATATAGCAATTTGTGACAATTTCAAGGGCCATAATCCAGTCATGCAAGGTCACATCAGGGCTGGTTTTCAAAAAGAACAGAGCTTTCAACAATATTTAACTACTATCTAAGTTTGGTGAAGATCAGATAGTAAATGGAGCCTCTATTGTGTTCACATGCTCTATGATAGCAATTTTGACAATTTCAAGGGCCATAATCCAGTCATGCAAGGGCACACCTGGTTGGTTTTCGAAAGGATCCAAGCTCTCAACACTATTTATTGACGGACGTAACGCCATCGCAAAAGCTATTCTGGCATTTGGCCAGAAGAGCTAAGAATGAACTTCAGGAGCATCCATGCTAAGGATACAATGGAATGACTCTTTACAAAAGTTTTTTGAAACTTTTAATGAGTACCTGATAAACGGTGCACTTCAGAACCAGATGAAACTGTGTGGATGGGCTGGCTTATCTAGTCTACACTGATCCCATATGCCCTATGGTTGGTTTTCGCCAAGACAGTGAGACAATTCTTTCGAGTACCCACAACATAGAATTTGAATGATTTATAGGAGAAATAAAGTTGGGAAAACGATCTCAAAGACCAGAATAAATGGCAATAATCCTCCTTATTCTATCCTCTGTTGATAAAATTTGTAAATAAAGAAGCAAAGTTACCCAATCTAACAGACACGGCAGCTGTCGCTACATTCGTCCCATACATGAAGTCATCCACAATGGATGGCTCCTTTTGGTTTACAAATGACATTTTGCTGTCTTCTTCTTATAGGAGGAGCCTGCAATGTAAAATGAACTTTTTAACCCCATTTACAAATTATTCACAGCAGAAAACTTTGCAAACATCTACACAAAAATGTGGAAAGTCTTTATTATAAATGAATGTATCATTATTAGATAGATTTGAAAACAAAGTGGCAAAAGGAGAAATTACTCAATGTCCAGAATAAGTTTGATAATGCAAATATTAGGTTTTTGATTTTCTTGAACAAAACAGAACTGAACATAAATACATAAGCTCGTTGTACGTAGCACAATAATTAATATACATGGTAATGAAAACAGTTGTCATACAATTGATGGGTCAAAGTAAAATAAATCAGTACTTTGATATACATGTTATTTAACCCTTTCCCTCATATAGACGCTTTCTGATGCCTCTGCAGCAGACGGCTTTTTGAAAACATAGTGACAAAAGAAGAAATTGCTCAAAACGAGCAATTTCTCCTTTTGACACAATGTTTTCCTCTTTTATTCATAGGTTATCCATTCAATTATAGAGATTTTCTATTTTTTGACAAAATATGTTCAAAGTCGTATGAGGGAAAGGGTTAAACAGATACTTCTGTGCAAAAGAAGTTGGCTTATGGTTAACACAGACTAATGGGAACCCATCTTAGGAACTAACAACTTCAGCAAAGGTTCACGGGCAGTTATTTCCCTTCTTTCACTGGCTGAATAACTTAAAAAGTTGCTACTTATGACTGATGACCTGTCCGACTAAAGCCTTAACCCTTGTAATTCTAATTTCATTAACGCTTTCCCACATACGACAATTCTGCAGCAGTCGACTTTGAACATATTTTGTCAAAAAATAGAAAATCTCTATAATTGAATTGATTACCTATGACTAAAAGTGGAAAACATTGTGGCAAAATTAGAAATTGCTTGTTTTGAGCAATTTCTTCTTTTGTCACTATGTTTTCAAAAAGCTGTCTGCTGCAGAGGCGTCAGAAAGCGTTTATATGAGGGAAAGGGTTAATTAAGGGACCATAATATATGTGCTTTGGTAACCTCTTCTTATTGATTTGGTAGATAACTCTTGCTGTTAAGATTGGTGACTAGAACAATTTAGTCGTTTTCAGCTGACGAAGATTTTTGTCAAGTCTCAACATCTTTGCCCCTGATTGCATAAGGCTTGGCATATCTTCATGCTAATAGTTTAAGTCTGGTCTAACATACTAAGAAGTTGAGGGGTAAGTGATAATGTTGAAGTAATTAGTGTGAATTTTTACATTGACTGATTTAGCAAACAAATTCTATCTTTCAGTAATGATAATTTTGGATATATTTAACGAAAAAGTGTTATAGATCTTATTCGCACAAAACGTATAGAGAGTTTGAGCGATTTCTCGCTGATTTTTTATTGATTTCATCTAGTTTATTGAACTAGATGTTGGTGAAAATAAGATGGTTGACAATTTAAAAATGTTCGTCGCTGTGAATTGAATGTTCGGAGATTAAGGTGGTAAAGAGATAAGCTGCATAATTTCAAGGCTCAATTTAATGTTTAATATAGTTTAAACTTTATTCTATTCAATCGTTGCGATAACTGTCAAGGATGTAAACGTCATAATCGGTCTGATAAATGTGCAAGAAATTTTTAAAGAGTGTTTAGACTTTGGTTGCCCAATAACTTACAGATGATAAAACAAGCGAGCAAAAGTCTAAATAATTAGGAATTGGACTTGGAGTAGGCTTCTGGAAGACCTTGAGACGTTACTACTGATTACAGTTACTAAGTGAGTTACACATGGTTATCTGTAGAAGGTGTATGTTGTTTCCAACAGACTTTCAGTTACATCATGGTGACCATCATCTAGTATTATTTATTACTGACAGAGCTATTTAGGTCAGTATCCGAAACAGGGCAATGACTAATACTACAAGTTACAACATCATAACACTAGGATCGAAGGTTAATTCGATCGTTTTAAAGAATACAATGCTGCAAACAAGTTACTTTATGTGAAATCATCCAAAGGTGATTTATATAAAACATAGGATGAAGTGTAAAAAGAAACAAAATAAGGCAAGAAGAAAAAGGATTACGTGAAAATTTCTGTTTTCGTCAGCTTCAGAATAAGAAAGTGTATTGCCGGAAGTGCCTTGCAACACATTTAGTTTACAGGAAGTAAATACGCACAAAATAGTCCGATACATATATTGGACTTAAAATAAAGATTTTGCGTGTTTTCTTTTTTCTTTTGACAACGAATTAATTATTTTATCGAGATAAAATGTTAATGAACATCAATCTGTCAGAGTAAAAACTGTATGGCAGTGAGATTTATGCGGATGAATACGCTGCTCACAGTCATTCAGAAACAATCAACACTGCTTGATAACTAGCTGAAAATTTCTCGATTAAATTATCTGTCTCTATCTAATTGAAGAACACAGACTTTACAAATGGTTTGATTGATAATAAATGGTATGTATTTACGCTATATGAACGATTTAAACGTTTTTAGATATCAACTGCGTCATTTACTAAATGTCCCTTTTAATAACCCCATCTGACAGATAAAATCGCAACTCCATGGATAATCGGGTCGTTTCGCCCAATTATGTAAGATATGGTTTGCTAGATTTTAAAACACTTTACTGCTGTAGTTTTAGCCATTATGTTAGTATGTAGACATGTAACACATTGTTTAAGTCACTAAGCCATTGTCCAGCTGGAAATATTCAAACAAGATTTATTTAAAAAAATAAACATGCATATGTAGTAGCATAACGGGTAAAATATGGTAAAATATGCTAGCCGCACTGTTGCATACTATGTTTTTTTCATAACATTTCTTACTTTACCCTTTGATTAAAAAATTAAATTCGCAAATTTCAAATTAAGAAGCAATATAGTATAAGTTGAGATCATCTAATTTTTCTTCATTTTGTAATCTCAAAATGCTTATGTTTGATCACAGGGACTTGCTCCTCTAAATTTATCATTATATGCATAGATAGGGTCATATCTATTTTTAGAGGAGCAAGTCCCTGTGGTTTGATCGCCTAGTAGTGTGAAATGTTGTGATTTGTTTTGGCAGGGACGTAGATATATCTACGTCCCTGTTTTTGGGGTGTATTCCATAATTATGCAACGTCATTATATAATGTAATCAATTGTTTGCACAACTTCAAATTTGTCCAAAATGCTTGCTTTACTAAAGGAAATGTTTAATGTATTTTAACCTAATATTCCACAACTCTATTCTTTAAAACTTGAACACACCTAACAGACCCTTCCAATGGGTTAAATGTTAAATAAATATTGATAAAATATTGGTAAATCATTTAATTGTGTTAAACTTTATTATTTGAGGGACACATTGTGTATAACTTGAGAAGAATAGACAAAATACATAACTTCATCAGTCAAAATCCACCACGGGAACTCCCGTTTCCAAAGATCGATTCTTTTGTGAGAAACTTTTTAATGATGTTTTCTTTTAGTTGGCTGTTGTTTATTTACCACGTCATTGATTCAAAACATATTCTGCTATTGCAGAACTGTCCAGTTCTTCTGTTTTGATATGTTTTAATAACGAACTAGGTTTAATTGGTTGTACCGACGGATCTGTTTCACCCGCGAGCAGACATTATTTGTGTATCAATTCCAAAGCATGAGAACTCGTGTTCCGTGAGAACTGCACGTACTGGTGAAGTGTCAAATTAAACCAAGACATACGGTGTTAGGGTAATTTATTCGACTGCGATTATATTCAACGATTGGGATTTCTCTGGAAAATGCGTCACTTTCATTTCGTCTTACGATTAAAACGACGCACAGAAAAGGCTTTCAATTCGTTATTTCGGATTAAAATTTGTGATACGACAAACAGGAAATATTTGCAATGCGTTTTTTCTGCATTTCAATGCGTTATCGTGTTTTCGCGCACCTTATCTGGAGCTCTGCAGATACATTGCTCTACAGCGTGGGGTCGAAGGTCAGGTTTGCTTGTGTTACATAATGGGCACCCGTTTACTACGTCACAAGTCAATTGACTTAAAACTTCGAATTCATACGTGCCTACAGACAAATAAAATATATGCATTTACTGTTAATTTGATATGTTCTCGAGAATTGATTCTCCATGTTGATTCGATAGTATAAATACGACTTCACTTTATTGAAATAACACATAAAAGTGATTCAATATCGGAAAAATACTAGGACTATTTTCAGCAAAGGTGTAGTTTAACAAAACGCCAAATTGTAAAGGTCAAATCTCGTACCAATCTCAAGAACTCATAATATTTTTTGAGAAAAAATAATTCGTTAAAAATGAGCATATGCGATGTCTTTTATTGAAGGACTAGTTCGATCCACATCCGGGTCAGAATCCGCGTGTATTTGGCCTTTTTTTTTTTGGCCTATAATCATTATTTTTCATGTATACACATTTTCTGCGTTATTTCTTCTCAATATATCATTATTAATTTAATGTCAAGGAAATTGTTAATATATATACATGAAATATTCCCCAATGAGTCTTTAAACGGATACAACATAATTAAACTATTAAAAATCTGTAACACATAATATTGACAGTATCACTGGTGATTTTTCTTTACAAATTATAACACATGAACACATAATATTGACAGTGGCTGGTGATTTTTTTTGTGACAATTTTCTTTTTCTCTCATAATAATTTCTTTATATCGCTCTTTAATTGCTACTCAATTTTCTGTGTTGTCCTGTGTTTTCTTTTTCTTTTTAATAAGTTCTTTACATACATACATTTTAATTGAACTTACATTATTACAAACATACATTTTTAAACAATATAATTTCGTTATCAATCATTAACATACATTTTAATTGAATTTATGTTGATACAAACATACATTTATTTCATGTAATCAATATAAATACTTAATTAAACAAGTTACATTATCAATCCTTAACAACCTTCAAACTATCTTAATTAGCAAGGTTTAAGTTAATACTTTAACAGTTAATGAGTTATAATGTGTGAACAACTATATCTCTTTGATCGGCATACCAAAAAATAGTAGGCCGAAAAAGACCTGGCCAAATAAATTTTGGGGTGAATACACCAGATACCCCGGGTCATACCAAAGACTTTAAAAATGGTAGTAAATGTTGCCTCCTTGGCACTCAGGGTTGCAGGGTTATGACTGACTTGCTAGTGTCAGGAAAAAGATGGACCATTAGTTCTGTTATCTTGCCCAGGAAACACAGTGAATGAGTGATACATGTATAACTGAACAATTGTTGAAGGGGCGTTAAACATAAATCCATTGAATACCGTGTTATTTCGCCCAATTATGCAAAATATGGATTGCTACATTTCATAACACTTTACTTTTGCAGTTTTAGCTATTGACTGTGTTAGTATGTTGACATGATTATATTGATACATTATTGTTTAACCCTTTCCCTCATACGACAATTCTGCAGCAGACGACTTTGAACCTATTTTGTCAACAATTAGAAAATCTCTAAATTTAAATGGATAACCTATGACTAAAAGTGGAAAACATTGTGGCAAAAGGAGAAATTGCGGAAATTGCTCGTTTTGAGCAATTTCTTCTATTGTCACTATGTTTTCAAAAAGCCGTCTGCTGCAGAGGCGTCAGAAAGCGTCTATATGAGGGAAAGGGTTAAGTCTCTAAACGGTAAACCCTTGCCCAACTAAAAAATCTGAGTTGCTCATTATAACTTGCAAGACAAAAATATCTAAATTGAGTTGCGCCAACAATGTTTTCAAAATTCTCTTTTCATGGCCAATTTTGTCACATTCAAAACTGATGTTCATATTCTCTAATAATTAAATAACATCAGGCGGAATGACACGATACAAAAGGAAATCTGTGCGAAAACGACCCAGACTTGCCACGGTCTTAAGTTCTGATAAACTAATTAAAATGTTATTTCAATATTAATTATTATCCCCCATAATATATTTTCAAAATGGTCTCTTGCGTATTTGTTGTATATATATTTGAAAAGGTTTAACAACAAAAAAGAAGAGACAAACCCTACAATTGATCCCTTGCACAAAGGAAAAACATCACTAATACTACTATTTTTAATTGAATACAGGTAAACATAAGAAAGGTATTTTTTCATATTTTTCAGCCTGTGGCTATGTCGCCGATAAGATTGGCAGGGCGGTCTCAGGCAAAAAGAAGGATGAGAAAGTTCAGGGTATCACTGAGAGAGAGTGTGTGTTGAGCGGGAACAAAGGTGATGATGGATTCAGAACAGGTAATATTATTGTCTGCTTTGGCATAAAAGAGATCGATTGATTGGTTGGTGTTTTATGCCGCTTTGATTGATTGATTGGTGTTTTACGCCACTTTGATTGATTGATTGGTGTTTTACACCACTTTGATTGATTGGTTGGTGTTTTACGCAGCTTTGATTGATTGATTGGTGTTTTACGCCACTTTGATTGATTGATTGGTGTTTTATTGATTGTTGTTTTACGCCACTTTGATTGATTGATTGGTGTTTTACACCACTTTGATTGATTGGTTGGTGTTTTACGCAGCTTTGATTGATTGATTGGTGTTTTACGCCACTTTGATTGATTGATTGGTGTTTTATTGATTGTTGTTTTACGCCACTTTGATTGATTGGTGTTTTACGCTGCTTTGATTGATTGGTTGGTGTTTTACGCCGCTTTGATTGATTGGTGTTTTACACCACTTTGATTGATTGGTGTTTTATGCCTTGATTGATTGGTTGGTGTTTTACGCCGCTTTGATTGATTGATTGGTGTTTTACGCCACTTTGATTGATTGATTGGTGTTTTATTGATTGTTGTTTTACGCCACTTTGATTGATTGGTGTTTTACGCTGCTTTGATTGATTGGTTGGTGTTTTACGCCGCTTTGATTGATTGGTGTTTTACACCACTTTGATTGATTGGTGTTTTATGCCTTGATTGATTGGTTGGTGTTTTACGCCGCTTTGATTGATTGGTGTTTTACACCACTTTGATTGATTGGTGTTTTATGCCTTGATTGATTGGTTGGTGTTTTACGCCGCTTTGATTGATTGATTGGTGTTTTACGCCACTTTATGGCGTTTTCTGAGTAAGTTACCAGTACTACTGGTTCGTTTATCCTGACACCAGCATTCCTGAGCACCAAGGAGGGCAGCCATTACCACCATTTATAGACTTTTGAAAAAACGAGAGCTATTGTCATGACCCTGGCGTGGTCGGCGGCGGCCTGGTCGTCCGGTTAAGGTTTTTTGTTCAGCTCGGCTTTTTTTCTGTTTTTTATCAGTCGAGCATCTGTGTGGTGCTTTTGTTAAAGTCTTTGGTCACCCGGCCGAGGATCGAACCCAAAACCTCCCGCACTCGAGGCAGGGAACTATACCAAGGTGGTAGACATAATTATGGGAGTGGAAAATTATTTGGTTAAATGAAAATTAGCATTTAAATTGTATTTTGATGTTGGGCTTTAAAACATTGTTGAAAAAGGGCAACTTTCTTCTTTAACAATTTAACAATTTTCAACAATGTTTATATTATATATTTCTTCTGCTGCAGAGGCATAAAAGATGTCTGTATGATGAAAACATTTGAAAAGTGTGAAGTAAAAGCTTTATAATACTTCATTTAACCCTTTCCCTCATACGACAATTCTGCAGCAGGCGACTTTGAACATATTTTTTCTGCTGCAGAGGTGTCATGCATCTATATGAGGGAAAGGGATAATTATAGGAACAATGGAAGAACAACCCTTGCAATGATGTTTGCAAATAATATCATTATGAGATAAGGATAATACATGTACTCATTTTGAGATGTTTCTCCTTTTAACCATTTCCAACCTGCAGATGCATTTAAACACATTTACAGTAGACGAATTTTGAAACATTGTGGTAAATGGAGGAATTGGTTAACAGAGTTTTTTCATGTTTAAGTCAAGATATTTTCAAAGTCATCTGCTACTGATTTGTTGCATGTGGGAAAGGGGGGTTAAACTTCTGTTCATGGAGAGAATGTTTAAATTGCTATTCAATTTATGTTATTTATTAATTTTATGTTAATTAACCCTTTCCCTCATATAGATGCTTTCTGACGCCTCTGCAGTAGACAGCTTTTTGAAAACATAGTGACAAAAGAAGAAATTGCACAAAACAAGCAATTTCTCCTTCTGCCACAATGTTTTCCACTTTAAGTCATAGGTTATCCATTCAATTATAGTGATTTTCCATTATTTGACAAAATACGTTCAAAGTCGTCTGCTGCAGAATTGTCGTATGAGGGAAAGGGTTAAGAGATTTCTCATATTTAGCCTGACTATTTTCAAAGCTTGCTGCTGCAGACGTGTTTGTGGGATAGAACTTAAGATGATAAATCCGGTAACTAAGTTAATATGAACCCTTGAGGGCCTTCTTAACCCTTTCCCTCATACGACAATACTGCAGCAGACGACTTTGAACATATTTTGTCAAAAGATGGAAAATCTCTATAATTGAATGGATAACCTATGACTTAAAGTGGAAAACATTGTGGCAAAAGGAGAAATTGCACGTTTTGTGCAATTTCTTCTTTTGTCACTATGTTTTCAAAAAGCCGTCTGCTAAAGAGGCGTCAGAAAGCGTCTTTATGAGGGAAAGGGTTTTAATGAGTGTCAATATTTTTCAGATTCATCAACGGTTGCAACAAACAGGGCTCCAGTGACATCCAGAGACTCTCCTCCTCCATCATATAAACAGGCTGTAGGATAGAAACTTTCATCATTTCTGAAAACTTATTATTAAAAGACAGTTCCTAAAGACTCAGACGTTGTCAAAGCAGTCTAAAAAAATAATCCTACCATTTGAATGGCAACGCTTAACCCTTTCCCTAATATAGATGTATGCAGCAGATGGCTATTTGAAAACATAGTGACAAAAGAAGAAATTGCACAAAACGTGCAATTTCTCCTTTTGCCACAATGTTTTCCACTTTAAGTCCTAGGTTATCCATTCAATTATAGAGATTTTCTATTTTTTGGTAAAACATGTTCAAAGTCGTCTGCTGCAGAATTGCTGTATGAGGGAAAGGGTTAAAGTACTTGGATGGACCAATTTTGTTTATATATGAATATCATTTAAGTTATCCATGTATATATACTTATTTAAAAATTCTAAAACTAGATCAGGCAAAACAGACTTTACTTGAAAAGATATTGGTAGTATCAAAGATCTTCAGGATTGAAAAAAAAAAAATGTCCTTTTATACTCATATAATACTCATATAAAATAAGTATCATTTATGTCATAACGTCATTTAGTAATATCTTTTGTATGATTTTGATAAGCTTTTTATAACAACCATATACATTTGGAAAAAGAACATTGCTGCACTTTATTTGTAAATACCTTTAGAGGAAGTAAAATGGTCTTTCCCCACACTATCTCTCGTATAACTCAACCAAACCCATTAATTTGGGTACTCAAAAGAATCGTCTCAGTCTGAGATGATTCTTTTGAATACCCACAATAATAGTATCAAATAATGATTTTTGAACATGAAAAATGCCTCTTATCTGGAGCTCTGTAATGATAATCTTGCAATCTAATTTTTCCATTGTTGATGTATTTAGTTGATATAAAGGATTATTCTTCATGTAGATTATGATGCCATTGGTCAAAACATGTCACATGACAAAAGAACTTTGGCGGAACTTTACCCTACATGATGGAACTAGACTTACCCAAATTCACATACATTAGCAAATTCACACATACATTAACGTCACATATTCTGTATATCATATGTTACACTAAGTATGAGCCATGCTCTAGGAAATTACACATTTGAGTTTGACAAGTGTAGATAAAGATAAATTTGCACATCATTACTAAGTGATCAAAATATACACTGTATGTCAGATTCATATATTGAATATTTTTGTTTACCTAATTAGGAACAGTGCAGAACCGGATCATATTTCACAGATGTGCAGGGTGATCTAGATTTACACTGGTTGCAGATGTCTCGGGCTTTGTTTTCTTGTAGGGGCACTCATATATTCCTATTATTATATTGTGATAAATCCATTCCTTCATATTTGTTGAAAGAACAAAGCATATACATTGTACCAAACCATTATTGCAAAGGATTCAAGTTCCATATCAGTTGTGAAGAAAAAAAGTTGATGAACAAGTTATTTATAACCAAACAGCCAAGCCATTAATATGGAAATTTTCTCTCATTAAAGAGATGAGACTTTTATCAAGATGAAAACAATGTGGAAAATCGAAAGATTGCTCATTTTGAGCAATTTCTTCATTTGCCATACAATTTTCAATTTATTTCTGTTGCTGATACATCAAATTGCGTCTGCAAGTGAGAAAGGGTTAAGCGCGTTAACTTTATGTATGTTCACAGCTGAAAATGAGCTATTGAATTCGATCAGGGATGGACTGAAATCTTGGTTGTTTTTAATATAGTAAAAATGTTTAATAAAATTTTGTTTACCTTCAAATACATCCTATTCTAATTTTTATACAGTAAGTGCTCACTGCATAATAATCAGTTTTCTTTTTTGTGTATTATGCTTTGGCAGATGAACCGGGCCATCCTGTGATGGAGTGGTTAGTGCGTTATTGTTTGGTGTTTTACGTCACGGCGTTTCCTGGGTAAGTTACCAGTACTATATACTGGTAGTTATCCTGACACCAGTCAGTCAGTCGTAATGCTTACCCCGCAACTCTGAGCGCCAAGGAGGGCAGCCATTTCTTTTTTTAAATATTTGGTATTTGGTCGTGGATCGAACTCACTATCTCCCGCACCCGAGACATACGCTCTACCACTTCACCACCTAGGCGGTTAAAAGGAATATGCATCGGCCGGGAATAGTATCAAGAAAATGAATTCTAGTAACACATACTAACACCAGTTTTAATTATTGTGGTCCATCTAAGGACTAAGGTCTGTCCGCTCAAATTATCACGATCGCCAACTACCAAAACTGTTCAACGTTTTCCAATCCGCTGCATAAGCTGGTCACCAGGATAACGAGAGGGACATGGTGGCCCTACACCGTTCACCGGATTTAATAGAACTTCAATAGTTTTCAAAGACTTGGCAATATACATATAAGGAAAGCGGACCCTGTCCCTGATGGCCATGTTTTTCAAATAATCACTGTCCCTTAGGTTGCCAGGAATCAAAATTGTATAAACTAGAAAAAGTAACAGAAAACCACCAGAAAACCACCATCTTTAAACGACATCTCTTCTAAGCCACTGGCTCAATATTTGTGAAATAGTTTCACATAATTACACTTGTTTTAAGTGTTTAGTGGTTGTCCGTTCAAATTTTCCCTTATTATCAAATATTTTCAAACGCTTCGTTTAAACGACATCTTCTTAGCCACTTGCAACAAACCAAAATGTGTGAAATAGTTTCACATTATCACACTAGTTGTACGTGTTTGAGTGTCTGTCCATTCAACTCTTCCCTGTTTCTTAGATCTCCAGTTATCAAAATGTGTTCGAACCTTTCCGCCCCGCTGCACAAGATGGCCACCAGGATGGAAATACATTTGTTCTCTTTAAACGACATCTCCTAAGCCACTGACCAAATTAAAAAAAAACCTGAAATATTAGTATAGTGGCCTTCTACCAAAATTGTTCACACTGGTCCGACCCTCTGCATTTACAAAATTGTTTAATCCATATTAATTGGTTGAAGAGCATGGATACAAGGAGGTTCAGAAAAGGGACATGACAAAAATTTAAATTTAATCCTCTGTATAAATACTTTTCCGATTTCAAGATGAGTCAGTGGAATGTAACATTGGTGACCCTCAACATAATTTATTCAATCCTTTTTGATTTGGTTGAAAAATTAAACCCTCTTGACGGCATCGGAAAAAAGGGGTAAAATGACAACACTCAAAAAATCTTCTACTCTGAAAGCAATTGTCTGAAAAATTGTTCCTTAAATTACCCCCTACACAAAAAAAATGTTCAACTATACTTATTCATATATTCGGTATGCAAATTAGATGTTGTATTTTAGCAAATAAAAAAATCGATATGTTCTGTCCGACACACTCGATTGTCGAACACGGTTTCTGCATCCCAAACAAAAGCCATGTGATGTATGAGAATCGGGTAGTTCTTAACGATTAATTACTTGTTTGTTTGTGATGCATGACGATTGGCGTCGCTTAAAATACGTTCTCGGATTTATGAATTGATTGAGAAACATGGCTTCAAAACGGCATCTGAAAGAGGTTAAATGATTTTGTTAAAGCTAAATGGGCTTTCCTCCAATTAATCGGTGCATCGGTTATAGCGCAGTTCGCGTAAACTTACGCATAGCAAGCTCCAGTTTACAAAGAAATATATATATAGTGTTCAATGACATTTCAGGCACGTGACTGCGATAGACCAATTAAAACGGGGGACACATCTCACAGTCACAACATCACATATTCATTGTTGCAACTAGATATTGCATGTTCAAAATATATTAAAGTTAAGTAATACGTGACTAATCAACCGTCAACATGCAAAGGATCTTCTGCAGATAGTTGGACTGTTTTGCATCTCCATACTGGTATCATATGAATCTGTATTGGCGCAAAAGACTAGTAGAATTACACTTCATTAAATCGCGTCTTACATTATTATGTTACATGTTCCAGACAGTGAAGACTACACAAGATTGCCCGACTCTTCACTTTTCACATACTTATGCAATACGGCCCTCTCTTCGTCAAACTTGGATTTAGCATAACGACGAATTCCTGTACATGAATATACATATTTATATTTAAACATAATTAAATTGATATGCGACCTTAACTTGTTTGTTATCTAGGTGACTCTACTTTTATGACCTCGGTATCAAATGTAGGGGACGCATATTATATGGTATTATGTATACACCTTTCCCACATACAGCGCTTTCAAACGCATCTGATGAGAAATTTCTACTTTTGTTGTAATGTTTTTCCACTCTTTTCAATTACTCATTTCATTTAAAGAGATTTTCATTTTTTTTACTTTTCAAAGTATCTGTTGCAGATTTGTTGTATGTCAGAAAGGGTAACTGAGTCGTAACTGGGCGAATCCGCTTCGGATCCAAATGTGTTTGTATGGTGTTTAACGCCGCTTCAATAATTCTTTTGTTACATCACGGCGTTTCCTGGGTACTACAGCTATTTGAAAACTCGGGATAAAAAAGATGCATTATCCGTTCTATATTTAACAACCCTTTCCTTCATTATATTTATTTACCATTTATTCTATATCCACGAGCACTTCGTGTTCAGGTGAGCTAAATACTCATCGCTGCCCTTCTGAAAACTCGGGATGTAAACCGATGCACTATCCACTTCACTTCAGCAACCATTTCCTTCATTTAATTAATGACCAACTATTCCCCCAGCTTATGGTGCTTGTAACATCGTCGGAACATGATTATATGCTCATATGGAATAAAAAGTTTGGACTTCACGTATTCTTAATCTAGAGGAGAACGTTATCATAAAAAAATACATTGAATTATAGGTAAGAGTTATTTGTGTAACCCGTGAAATATATACACCAGTTCATTAGTTAAGCATCATACGTGAATACAGTATTTTTCATATGTTCAATTTCATCGAGTTACTACAGTTAGACAGCAAACAAATGACGAATGAAATTTGCCGAGAAGGGTTGTATCAAATAAAAAGTTCCAAATATTTTTATCAATAGTTTAATTTATATCATCATTTTTTTAAAAGCTTGAAGGTTTGGAAAAAAATGTCATCAGTAAAATATGTTGATGAATAAGATAACTTTGTGTGAGAATAACAGTGTCATTCCCGGATGAAGGCAACTCTAGCCCTCATATCTGTTCATTAAAGAGACCAGCCACTGACTTTTTAAATCATTTCTAGTGAACGTTTTCTTAAATTCTAGTGTAGAAAGCACGGGAGGGGCACCTTAATCGAAGTGCGAGTCGACAATTATCAAATACGCGCTCTATTTATATTTAGCTGCCTATGAAAGTCGGGCTATTGTGATAGCATTGGCGTAGTTGTCGTCTGCTGCGTACCCTTTTTCACTTAGAAAAACTCAGACGAGCGTTGGCTTTCGCTTGCAGCGCTCTTGTTTAAAAACTATAGATGCGAATCTAGTGGTGCTGAACTTTTTACCAGGTGTGTATATAATCTACAAATATTACCCAGGGTGTATATATGCGGTCGACTAAGCATGTCACTTTTCATTAAACTTTTTATTTTTATTTTATTTGAGTAAAACGTGCTAATGGCGAGTCAGACTGGAACCAAGGTTTGCGTTATAGGTGCAGGACCATCGGGCTTATTGGCTCTCTATAGGTTCTTACAGCTTGGAGAGCACTGTCCGGAGATAATATGTTATGAAAAACAGTCAACCTGGGGCGGGCAGTGGAATCCAACATGGAGAACAGGTAGTTAAAGATGTTTTCTTCTATTTTATAGTGAACGGTTACTGGTTCATTTATGACTTGACGTATAATCTAAAGTTATGACATACCTTTTTTATCCCCCGCTTTTTCGAAGAAAAAAAGGGGGGTTATTAATTTCGGTTTGTCCGTCTGTCTGTCTGTCTGTCTGTCTGTCACACTTCGTTTCCGTACAATAACTGCCACAAAGGTTAACCGTTTTTTTCCAAACTTGGTAACAAGGTCAAATGCCTTAAGGGCTAGGCCAAGTTCGATCGTCACTTTCGGCGGACTTTATTCGGTGGAGTTATAGCCCCTTATTTAACAAAAAAATGTCGTTTGTTGCTGTTTCCGTGCAATAACTGCCACAAATGTGAACTATTTTTTTTTCAAACTTGGTAACAAGGTTAAATGCCTTAAGGGCTAGGCCAAGTTCGATCATCATTTTCGGCGGACTTTATTCGGTGGAGTTATGGCCCCTTATTTAACAAAAAATGTCGTTTGTTGCTGTTTCCGTGCAATAACTGCCACACATGTGAACTTTTTTTTTCTTCAAACTTGGTAACAAGGTTAAATGCCTTAAGGGCTAGACCAAGTACGATCGTCTCTTTCGGCGGACTTTATTCGGTGGAGTTTGTTGCTGTTTCCGTGCAATAACTACCACAAATGTGAACCGGTTTTTTTTTCAAACTTGGTAACAAGGTTAAATGCCTTACGGGATAGGCCTAGTTCGATCGTCACTTTCGGTTATACTTTATTCGGTGGAGTTATGGCCCCTTAATTAACAAAAAATGTCGTTTGTTGCTGTTTCCGTGCAATAACTGCCACAAATGGGAACCGGTTTTTTTTTAAACTTGGTAACAAGGTTAAATGCCTTAAGGGCTAGGCCAAGTTCGATCGTCTCTTTCGGCGGACTTTATTCGGTGGAGTTATGGCCCCTTAATTAGCAAAAAATGTTGTTTGTTGCTGTTTCCGTGCAATAACTACCAAAAATGTGAACCGTTTTTTGTTCAAGCTTGGTAACAATGTTAAAAGCCTTACGGGATAGGCCTATTTCGATCGTCACTTTCGGTTATACTTTATAAGGTGGAGTTATGGCCCCTTAATTAACAAAAATGTCGTTTGTTGCTGTTTCCGTGCAATAACTGCCACAAATGGGAACCGTTTTTTTTCAAGCTTGGTAACAAGGTTAAATGCCTTAAGGGCTAGGCCAAGTTCGATCGTCACTTTCGGCGGACTTTATTCGGTGGAGTTATGGCCCCTTAATTAGCAAAAAATGTTGTTTGTTGCTGTTTCCGTGCAATAACTACCACAAATGTGAACCGTTTTTTTTTTCAAACTTGGTAACAAGGTTAAATGCCTTACGGGATAGGCCTAGTTCGATCGTCACTTTCGGTTATACTTTATTCGGTGGAATTATGGCCCCTTAATTAACAAAAAATGTCATTTGTTGCTGTTTCCGTGCAATAACTGCCACAAATGGGAACCGTTTTTTTTTCAAACTTGGTAACAAAGTAAAATGCCTTAAAGCGACTGAACACCAGATTGCACGAAAAAAAAACCGCCATAAATGTTATTCTTTATGATATCCAAGTAAAACCAGGGTAGAAAATGTATTGTTTTTTATCAATAAAGTGAACTTGAGTCGTTTTCAATTGTCCCGATGAAGGGGTTTCCTATTTAAAAATACTTACCCCGTTACTGACAGGGTAGAATTTGCGATGGAAAAAGTATCGAAAACAAGAAAATCTCAACAATTATAGGGGTATGTAATATGTCAGTTATCATATTTTAATGCCCCAAATACAAAAATAACACTTATTTTCTTAAAATTGGATTTTTTTTTCGACAGTTGGATATCTGGAGTTCAGTCGCTTTAAGGGCTAGGCCAAGTTCGATCGTCACTTTCGGCGGACTTTCGGCGGACTTTAGGCCCCTTCATTAACAAAAAATGTCGTTTGTTGCAGTTTCCGTGCAATTACGGCCACAAATGTGAACCGTTTTTTTCCAAACTTGGTAACAAGGTTAAATGCCTTAACAGCTATGCCAAGTTCGATCGTCACTTTCGGCGGACTTTATTCCTACAATATTTCCTGCAAGCGGGGGATATAAATTTCATGAATTTGTTTATTTTTCTTAAACTGTTGGTCATCTTTTCCAGCGGTCTGGAACGGTTCAAACAATTTTGACAGAGGGCCACATAAGAATCACCTCTGTACAATTATACTGAAATCGCTCCATTATATTTAGGATAATTTTTAAAGTTTTTTAAAAGGCAATTGTGAACCGACGACCACCGGACTGAAAGTGAGAACAACAGCCGTCTTTATCGTGAAACGTCAACAACACATTTGAATTTTACCTTTGTCTTATTTTTATATAAGTAAAGGAAACATGCAACAAGAAACATATTTTAAACAAGATAAGCAACATAGATAGCTAAAATGGTCTTTGCATAATGCTAAAATAGTAATAAAATGAAACGAACATAATAGAAGTGACATCTTTGCAATTTTACTTAATCTAATAAAAGTTTACCATTTCCCACATACAACAAATCTGCAGCAGCCGACTTTAATAACGTCTAGGAAAAAGCACAGCAAATACCTTTAAATGAAAGAACAATAGTTGAATAGAGTTAAAAACATGGCGACAAAAGTTGAAATTACTCGTTTATAGCAATTTCTTCATTTGTTGCCATGTTTTCAAAAACCCGTCTGCAGCAAAGGCGTCAGAAAGCCTCTATATGAGGGAAAGGGTAAATTAAACTGATGCCTTTCTAAAACAGAAACTACTATTCGAAATAGTTTATTTATTTTACCCGCTTAACGAGTTTAATCCTTTCCTACTTACAGACGTTTTCTGACGACTCTGCAGCAGACGGTTCCTGAAAACACTGTCGCAAAAGGAAAAAAATGTATATAATGAGCAATTTCTCCATTTGCTATTAAAAAGTATCCTTTCATATACAGAGATTTTTTTCCTATTTTACCTAAATATGTTCCACGTCATCTGCTGCAGATTTGTTGTTTGTGCGAAAAGGTTAAAATGTGCACGTTATTTACAACATTGCATTGGTTAAATATGTTTTCTTTTATGCTTACCTATAAATTATAGAAATTTCTCAGTGAAATATAACCCTATAATCTCATCGGTGAGATTCTCCATGTTGTTGAAAGAATTTATGAAAATACTGAGTCTCAAAACGAGTAACAACAGTTGAACTCAACTCAACGATTCAATAAAGATGATATGTGCATCTAAATATGTGATAACACATTAAATAGGCCCATAAGGCCTACAGTTAATGATGTGGATCAACACAAGTCACTGTTTATATAAACATAATAGTTGCAGTGATTTTAAAATCTTATTGTGTCACTGGGTATAATAGAGGATAATTGTTTGTTTCAGTGTATTATCGAAATTTCTTTCATCGAGTGAAAAGCAAAGGGTTCGCCACTCTTGAAAAGATCACTTTTTTTATCATATATCTGATACACAATTATCTAAATATAATGATGAAATATCCCAGTATAGGTACATTTTTACATAAAATTAAATGCTCGATTGAATTCGTTTTAAAAAAATCCGTTCAAGTTTATCGACTATCTGGGTTATTTAATAACAGGGCCTCGATGGCCCTGTAATGCTCACCTGAGAACCACGGCTCTATATGATAAAGTGTGTATAAAATACTTAAATGTGTAAATTGATAAGCAAGTCAAACATGCGTCTCTGCTGTGTGCACAATATTGTTCTTAAATTTAGCCTAGAAACTTAGATCTGACTGGATATGATCCAAACTTAGAACGTAGCCTAGATGTAACCAAGAGAAAAAATTCCGACAAAGATCACACATGCTCAAGCAAATATTGCGGCCTCTAGAGTGTTGACAATTATTTTTCTAATTTGGCCTAGTGACCTAGTCTATGAACGATTTCAGAACCAAGCAAAGACATTACTTAGATAAACATTATGGCACGTTCTCAAGATGCTCAAGATTTTTCAATTGGGCCTGGTGAACCGACATGACATATATTCGAACTTGATATCAAAAGGTTAAACAAAGTGAATAAGTTGCATGAAGATAACATGGAACGCTGGCCCCTAAAGTGTTAAAAGGCAAATTGTTTTCGACGAAAGACAGACAATTAAAGAGCGTTCACAAATACATGTAGCACATCTGGAGCATTACATGCTCAGGTGAGATACAATCTGGTTCAGGCTTATTGACTGCTTGGTATTTTTTATGATTATGGTAAATTGTTTGCATATATTTCATTCTTAACAACGACATGTTGTCATGGTATTATCGTTTTTAAATGGTCCATTATGTCTACATATGTACTACAATCGTATGGAACACATAAACAAACAACAAAACCATAAAGTAGGTAATGGTGTTGTGCCACCAGACGGTGGTACAGGTATAGTTGGACTATATAAAATGTATTTCTAAATGTTATGTTTATCATTTATAATTGCGTTCGCATAAACCCTGTTAAAGATGTGCAAATATGAACTTCGAATCTTAAACATTGGGCAAGGCAGAACATAGTGAAGTGAGACAGACATCAATCTTCAATGACAAAATGTCAAATAAGACATCACACACCGACTTTATCAATGCCTCAAATGGCAAATGTCGCCACGGTCTAAAACAAGAGTGTTCCGCAGATCACATACACATGTGAGCCGTACTGCGAGAAAATCAACATTGCGTAAATTATCGACCCGGATCAGCCTAAGCATGCCGCCAGGCTTATTCGGATAGACACTGTTCGCCTCCTTGGATTGTCTGTTTCAGGAATCATTCCTCTTTACCTCTATCCACATGAGACGGAATGTGTCGGCCTGGGTCAGTCTGTGCGGACTGATCTGGGTCGATACATTACGCAAATGCCATAATGTTAGCATAAATACATGTCCCATTACAAAACAGTTCCAAAGGCAGAAGTGATCAGAATTTTACCAAGGAATGAACTAATAGAAAGGGAGAATAATAATATATTTGTTGTAGACCAATTGTTCTTGCAATTGCCTACCCTGTAATTATCTTGTATTAACGGATACAGATTCACCAGGAAACTAATAACCAGAAGACAAATAAAGATTGATTGTAAAATAAAACAAGATGTGTTTGTGAAACACTGATGCCCCCCAATGGCAACATCAAGGTCAAAGGTCAAGGTCGCCAGGTCAAAAATGTTGGTACTGACGGAAAGGTCATGTCACAAGGAATACACATGTGAAATATGGTAGCCGTACCTGTTATGGTTCAAAAGTAGTGGTCAAGGTTAAAGTTTTTTTCGAGAATGGCAACATCTAGGTCAAAGGTCAAGGTCGCAAGGTGAAACATTTTGGTACTGACAGAAAGGTAATGTCACACGGAATACACATGTGAAATATGGTAGCCGTACCTGTTATGGTTCAAAAGTAATGGCCAAGGTTAAAGTTTTTTTCGAGAATGGCAACATCTAGGTCAAAGGTGGTCAAGGTCGCAAGGTCGAAAATGTTGGTACTGAAAGAAAGGTCATGTCACAAGGAATACACATGTGAAATATGGTAGCCGTACCTGTTATGGTTCAAAAGGAATGGCCAAGGTTAAAGTTTTTTTCGAGAATGGCAACATCTAGGTCAAGGTCGCAAGGTCAAACATTTTGGTACTGATAGAAAGGTAATGTCACAAGGAATACACATGTGAAATATGGTAGCCGTACCTGTTATGGTTCAAAAGTAGTGGTCAAGGTTAAAGTTGTTTTCGTGCAGACAGGCAAAAAACTACATCTAGGTCAAAGGTCAAGGTCGCAAGGTCAAAAATGTTGGTACTGACAGAAAGGTCATGTCACAAGGAATACACATGTGAAATATGGTAGCCGTACCTGTCATGGTTCAAAAGTAATGGCCAAGGTTAAAGTTTTTTTCGAGAATGGCAACATCTAGGTCAAAGGTCAATGTCGCAAGGTCAAACATTTTGGTACTGACAGAAAGGTAATGTCACAAGGAATACACATGTGAAATATGGTAGCCGTACCTGTTATGGTTCAAAAGTAGTGGTCAAGGTTAAAGTTTTTTTCGTGCAGACAGGCCAAAAACTACATCTAGGTCAAAGGTCAAGGTCGCAAGGTCAAACATTTTGGTACTGACAGAAAGGTCATGTCACAAGAAATACACATGTGAAATATGGTAGCCGTACCTGTTATGGTTCAAAAGTTGTGGTCAAGGTTAAAGTTTTTTTTGTGCAGACAGACAGACCAACAGACAGACAGGCCAACAACTATATGCCCCCCGAATCGGAGATTCCGCGGGGGCATAATATGTATGGAAAAATATCACAGAGATGTCCTTGTAATTTACCCTGAAAGACTGACATTAGCATCTAATAAAATTTAACAACAGAAATTCAAAACAAATAATGAAAATAAAACAAAATAAAGAAAGTATACGGAATAATTCCAAATTTAGCCAAGATAGTGTTATCGCTCCAAGTCAGTGTACTTTCTAGTTCACCAAAAATACACGTTACACAGAAATATAGCTCAGGAATAGGTACAGTCAACTTTGTGATAGCGGCCTCACCTCCTCGGTTAATCAGCCATTTAGGGATAAACCAAAACAATCCTTTCCCCTTTATTTGAATTTTAATAGGCAGCCACCTGTGTTCAGCAGCCACATTTTGACTCTCCCCTGCCTAAGATAAGTTCGACTGTATTCATATTTAGGAATCTTAAGATTTTCACATCCACAACGCACAAGCCATCTGTGTACCAACTCTAAAACTGCTAAAAAGAAAAGAACATGGCCAGAACATTAAATGTGACGAGGGGAATTAACCCCAAACTTTTTTGCATTTGATACCCTGGAAAGTAAGCGGAACACTGGCCGTACAGTAAAACGTGGAATAACTAGAGTTCCAGTTAGTGGCCGCTATATAACTGCATGTCAAGTTTAAGTTGATGCATTAAAGAATTAGTGAGTACATAACCGGATAAGATACAATATTGAAGCTCCATACATTGCCTTGTTAGGGTCATGAAAGCTGTGCTGTTTGTATCTCCATATCACTGTGTATTAGTGTTGCGAGTTTGAAGCGAATTTTCAATTAAGACATAAAGACAGGGGCTTGGTCATACCAAAGTGTTGAAAAATGGTAGTTCAACCGAGATAGCAGACTGGTGATTTAGTGATGAAACCCCTCGATATGACATAAATAGTGTTATACTCAGTATAACACGCAATGTAGACACTCACACAGTCTCTTTTAGTCTCTGTCTCTGTCTTTCTTGGGATGTGTACGGTTAATAAATGTAACATTCCGTGTAATTTCTTGGAAAAGTCAAGTAATAAGTATGGTTTCCTCAGTCCAGACCCATATTTAACCAAGAACGCGTTTGTCGCCTGTCAGTTAGTCAATCTATGTTCATACTAGCGTAACGGACAGAAACATGGACGGCCAACGGAGGAGTGCTAAGTGTCACCCTGTCTTGGCAGGTGACGCACATCCTTCGCATTCCTCACGTACATGTATGTGTACACGTTTCTAAAATTGGCACTTGTTTGTAGCTAATATTAGTGTACAATGATCACGTAAATATATTTAAAAATCAAGTCAACAGAATCAGGGTTTTAACATGTTCCCTTGTACATGTCATTGGATGCATCTACAGCCAACGGAATGTTAAGCATTTGTAAAATAGAAACTGCTCTTAATAAGTCCTTTTTCCTAGCCTAGTACTGGTTTGTTTAACCAGGGATCATGAATAAGTGAATTGTCTAAATATAACTTATTATGTCAATCCTGCAGTGGTAAAATATTACTATCATTTTCTCATGACGCTTTCAATTTATTTCTAAGAGTACATTTTTCATGAAAGACAATATGATCTTTCATTTTCTTGTCTCTGCAGGTACCGACATGTATGGGGAACTTGTACATAGTAGCATCTACAGCAATCTATGGACAAACGTGCCCAAAGAGATGTTAGAAATACCAGAGCATACATTTGACGAACATTTTGGGCAAACAACCCCTTCATTTATCAGTGTTCCAGTTCTTAGATCGTATCTAAAAGGTGCAGTATATGCTACTATTTAATTTAAATGCTTGTTTGAATTATACCTCACGTGTGTTGTAAATCTGTAACGTTCGTTGTTTGCAAATTTTCCAAACGGCAATCGGAACAAAATGACTTCTTATTTAGACAAACAGTTTATTTCTATATCGGAAGCAGATTTATCAACTCCAGATGATGTTAAGGATTCCATCAACACAAAACGGAACGTTAATATTCTTATTTAAGTTGGTATCATTTTGTAAATGATATTTTGTTTTAAAATTTATGTCAGTGCATTTGCTGATTTGTTGTGTATCAATATTGTCTTTGTTACTCTTTTAGACTTTTATCAATTGTTACTGAAATAGTTTAAAAAGAATACATTGATTAAACTTGAATGTTGTGTAATGGTGTAATGACTATATGTACTTTTCGGGTAACACTATTTCTCTGATGTTGCAAAGTATGTACTGTCACACTGGAAGCCATGCGATAGTAAAACTATTTAATTTAAATGCTCTTTTCTGCCACACACATTCATATATTGACTTGTTACCTTAACACTAAGACATCAGAACAGTGTTGGTTCAAATGACCCTGTATATCCGCTCAGTCTGGTCAGAATATTCACAATTTGACAAGCTTCTAATTGATTGATTAGGGTTCAACGTCGTTTTCAACATTTCTTCAGTCATATCATTGCGGCCAGTTCACCTACTTATGTGTTTCCAGGATTTTTCACACCAGTACAGCACATCATAATTTGTCAAATGTCGGCCGAGCTTCTAACAAGCTATAAGTTATATATGAACAGTGTAGATATTGATCAGACTCCAGTTTCTATACTGCTATCAAAAGCCAACTTGTTCACTTTCCCATAGAGGAATTAAACATTTACCTATTACTACGAAGCGACGATTGTTCAGTCTAGAACAATACTATTTGTAATAATGCTGTTACAGACAAGAATTGACACGTTTAGATAACAAGGTATACACTTGTAAATATGAGATATTTGTCAAACATTATGCCACCCTGAGCGGCACATTTATAATGTGATTTTCATCTACTGATCATGCCTAATCTCTTTGCCATTTTTGAGGAACCTTAGGCCCATGCATTCTGCAGTTATCAATTGGATAAGCTTATTGTGTCCAAGGTCACTGTTTCCTTGACCTTTGAACGGACAACCTCAAAATCAATAGGATGTCCAACATCCCGGCAAAGTTTGAGTACTGTAGGTCTAAGCATTGTCCAGTGATCAATGGGACATGTTTTGGTCTACCGACGGACCGACTAACATCTGTAAAGCAATACACCCCTTACATTTTTGTATTGATCGAAATGCATCGGTTTTTGCAACGTTTTATATTACTAGTATTGTATTACATATGCATGAATGAATGAATATTTATGCTATTTCAACACGTAAAAGCCTGTTTGTTATTGTATTTAGTAAATACATATACGTGTGTGCTTATACATACATGTGTATACAATTGTGTTTTGTGTGTGTGTGTGTGTGTATATATATATATATATATATTTATATATTCCAGATGAAAGGAAATAACCATAATACGTTGTTGGTTGAGAGACAGAAGTAAAGATGTAGAACATTGACTCGTGGATCCAAAACCCCAGGGTTCGAATGCTACCGTGAACAGTATAAATCTGTTGACTGTTTTGAAATGGCACACAATTCATATCTTGTATTTCAGCATCGTTAATAATGCGGCCAACATATGATTAACACTGACCAAAAGCATGTAGATCGAATTCCTTTTCATTGCAGGCCTGATGCAAAAATGCCGAGTGAATCTGGAGGATAAAATTCAGTACAATACTGTTGTAAGATCCGTGTGCTACGACAGTAGTTCGGACTCTTTCTCTGTACACGTCACTCATCTACCGACTGGTCAATCACAGACAGAAACATTCAGTCACGTGATAGTTGCCAATGGTATATTCTCTACACCGTTTGTGCCAGATATTGAAGGTACTGTACTATGTATTTGTATACCTTTTTAAACCATGTCTTCTGATTTTGTTCGTTGGATTAGGTAAAAGAGGGGCCGAAATCAGATTTACTCTACGATTACTTCTATTATTGCTATCGTTGTTTCTACAGCTATATCATCTGACACTATTACTGCTGAGAGAATGACAATGGATCGATGTGTGTCTTTATTCCGTTCTGTCTTGCCTATACAATTTGTTGTAAACATAGTCATTCAGAATAAGTTTCTCTGATACATTATTTAGTACCGAACGTTTCATTTTCCCTTCTATCTGTACCCTACTCAGAGTTTGAAATTAACATTTTTGGCTGGTAGCAAGTACTTGCTACCGGTATTCAGAGTAGGTAGCAAATTCAACTTTCAGGTAGCATTATCAAGATAAACAATAACATAAGCATTTTCCTTTAATTTAATGTATCTAATGACCTGAGATTATTTGTCTAAAATCAATAATTGAGATGCATTCAATAAAGCAATTGATGGACTTTAGCCTGGTGTAATGGTATGTGTAAACCAATCAACTTGACATTTTGTTTCTTTGAACACATTGATAAAAGAGGGTGATCTGAACAAAAACATCGAGCGAAAACGAAACTGGGCCCTTTTTTTCATGTAGCATTTGCTACTGACTTTTTTAGCAGGTAGCAAGCTACTTGCTAATTTCGAACCCTGTCTACTGGTTAAAGGAGGAACTACAGACTAACCCTGCCATTCTGTCTTAACCATTTGAGTTTGCGAAAACGCGATACGTGTGACAGACATTAATGCTTTTACGTACGCCATATTGTTCCTGCTTTATTGATGATCAAGGTCATACTTCAAATTAAACGTTCTGGTTTAAACTGCGGATATCCTTAAACTTGAAAAAGGATAAAAGCTATGTTCACACCAACGTGGTATGTGTATCAAAGATAATAAGGAGATTATGCATGATATCATACTGCCGTTTGTTAAAAAGGTAAAGGTCACACTTTCAGATTAAATGTCAAAGCGGCTTCTCGACATGCACCAGTATTACGTTTCCTTAACGTAAATCCTAGATTACTGGGACATATGAATCAGGAGGTTAAGGTAACCAAGACATAAACGATAACGCGATTTTAACTAAGGTATCCATGTGAAAAGGTACACGTTGGCATTTCCTGTACAGTGTATCTTCCTATCACCAGTCTACACATGTTGGCAGGCTCTTACAACACATGTATGTAAGTAATATATGAACAGTGAAGGTCTTGATCAAACTTTTCGCATTCACAAACTAATTTACTTCTACACTGTTAACAAAAGCCAAAGGGTACATTTGTCCATGGTCCAGTCGGGCTCAGTTATCATTCTCAGAAAATACAAACAAGAGTGCCAAAACTGTCACAAAATAAACCCGTCGGATGATTTAATGCGCATTAATATTAATAGCAATTTTGATGTAGATAAGATAGAAACTGTAAAGGCAGGCATATTTGGCCAAATTTTGTAGTCATTCAGAGCCAAAATCCATTGCGCCTTCGGTGAATTAGCTGGTTATCGAACTTGGCCTAGATAAATGTAGTTTCCACACAATTTCTTCTAAATTTACACGGGATTCGGCTGGTCGAATCTTTCTATGTTTGAATAGAATCTTTAACTATTACTCTCCTACTGGTCGGTACTAACTTAATACTAGAGTACTGTGCACATTTGTGGAATTCTTATAATGGGATTATAGTTTTTCTACACAGTATGCCTCGATGTTATTCGCGCTTTATGAAACGTCACGTTTTTGAAATTACTATTTTCAACTTTTTTATGTAGCCTTTTAACGATGCCATTCAGTACACTGCCAACAGAAACATCATAGTTTTCGAAACAGGTGCATTATTTTGAGGTCATGCACACAAACTGTGTTGATTTCTTTGCAACGCAATATTTTTAAAGATAATATTTGGATATTAAAATTTCCAAAGAAACATTTAAATAATCTAGAATCGCTTCGCTCTTTCCTGTGTAGGTATGATTATACAAAGTTTTTCCGATCAATATAGATCAAGACCAGCCTAACGACTGTATGTCCTATCCTTCCGTCGTGTAGGTACGGGTTAAGTTACACATTTTTCGTTACAGGAATTGACACATTTCAAGGACTTATTCTACATTCCCACTTAGTGAAAAACTCGGAGATGTTTCGAAACAAACGAGTCCTTATCATTGGATCTATGTATTCAGCAGAAGATATTGCCATACACGGTCAAAAGTATGGCGCAAAGAATGTGATCATAGCGTACAGAAACCATAAACGTAATTTTAATTGGCCGTCGATTATAGAAGAGCGACCAATGGTAACACGTTTTACAAATAACATGGTTGCTTTTAAAGATGGGTCATCAGCAGAGATAGATCTGGTGATCATGTGTACCGGATATATGCACCAATTACAATTTCTAAAAGGTATTATTTTCATCACCGAATGAATTTCTTTGATGTTAGGCTATGATTTTATTTAGAAAAGTGGAAACATGAAGAGCCAATTCTCATTGATGTCTACAATGCTTTTAATTGTCCCCATAGGCCCCCCACATAATTGTTTTATTTATCAAAACGTGAATTTAGAACCTTCACGGAAATATGTCCAGAAGCCGATACATGCCTTCGGATGTCCGATTCTGTTATGGATCTGGAGCTCTTTAGTACACAGGCAAAAATCAGTACATCTTTGAGTGTAAAACGATGTAACATGTATTTCACAACAACCATAACATAGACAATATAGGATGGTAAACAAAAGTTGGAAGTTTTGTAATTCACTTATAAGTTTCATCGAACCATTCATTGTAGTTTCCGAGTGGCATTATTTTATAAGAGAAATTTGAACAGGCATTTTTTTCTGACAATTCAAAATTTTGATAATGTGTTTGTGCAGGTGACAAACCAGTACTATGCTAGGAAAGTTGCCTTTCATAAGGGCACATCACAACGACCAGGGTCGCCCGGTCTGAAACGCAAACTATTCGCTCACGGTTCGTAAAACTGCAGTATAGTTACGTTTATAAATCACATGAAGCAGCTATGTACGTATACGAACATATTTAGACGATACAACAATATTTTTTGCAGACGATCTGCGTTTAGAGGAAGTCCAAACAAGTTTGTATCCAGATAACCTGTATAAGGGTGTACTGTGGTTAAAGGGAGGTAATAAGAAGTTGTTCTATATTGGCTATCAGGCGACAGTATACAGCATCCCAACGTTTGACGTGCAGGCAGTATGGGTTGTGGAATATGTCACTGGAAGAAATCCATTTAATATGACGGTGTGTAAACGTAAGTTAGATAGCCAATTGGGCTATTTATTTTTTTCCTTTCGTCGAGTTGAACTTTAATTCAGGTTTCTTGTCAATTGTTAGTTCGTAGTTAACATATTTATCGGATAGTAACGCATCGAATATTGTGAATATCTTACGAATCTCCGCACGTTTTGTTCTCAGTATGTCTCAGACATGTTGATAGTTTTTGGACATTGTTTATCTTTCTATAATTACTATGTAGAAGGGGCAGTTTTTCTTTCGACAAGTCTCTGAAATTTAACGGAGGTTGAATACCATGAACATTTGAACTCTGTTCCAGGAAAACAACCCTTATGACAAGTGTAGATCAAGTTTGGATATTCGTGCAGTCTAATCTGTAAATAAGCCGAGCCCCGATAGCTCAGTCGGTAGCGACGCGGGCTTTCACTCCAGAGGTTGCGAGTTCGAATCCCGAGTCAGCCAACACTCTTTCCGATATTTGACAAAAGTCACTGTGACATGCGTTATTCGTCTTTCACCAACGGGCTAACAGTTTTTGTACAAAAGCAGCCAGTTGCTTGGAAAGTATCTTATGTGGAGTTCTGGTATGAGAAAGCCAGCAAACGCACGAGTAGGTGAACTAGCCGCCGTGATATGAATAAACAATTGTTGAAAACGGCGTTAAAACGCTTATCACTCAATGTAAATTAGCTACAGAAGCGTTCTGGAAACTTGTGACAAAATTGTTATATTTTGATTATGTTGCTTTGAAACGAATGCAGTATTTAGAATCTACACTTCTTGAAATACAACAAGATTGATTTTCCTGTTGCACCGATCATTTATAAAATAGGTTTGATTTTAGCTTCTGGTCAAGATAAGACAAAAGAAGAAATGAAGTGTGAAGTGGACGATTATGCAAAGAAACTGAGGGCAGTAAAAGATGAAGATGAAGGCGTGGATCTTTTGACAGAATATAACCAAGGAATCGCTGGTTTGTCAATACTATGTATCAAAGATTTTTCTTAATCATAATAATGATGATGATATTAATATTGTTCATTAAGGTATCGGATCTGTAATGCCTTCGGTAAAATTCGCCTTACACCGTGATCACTCGTAATCTTCCGATACGTATTTCCGCCAGTCGGAAAATTATCCGTAGTAGGTAAATATGGTACAAAAAGGTTTTTCCCCCACGTGCCGTGACGTCACATCGGTAAACAAACATGGCCGACGATGGAATAATAACATTTATCGGGCGAGGTAGATTTGCCAAAAGATATGCATATACCGGACACGAAAAAATGAATTTAATGTTGTTATTAATCATAATGCAAACGCATGCACAACAACTAAGTGTGACATATGTTTTCGACATTTTGATAAGACCGTGAAAACGACAGTTGGAAGGAAGGACGAAGTTTAGAGGAATTTAATGTGTTGTTGTCCAACCTTCCGTTCTGCAAGATGTGTAGACTCGGCCAAGTACCCCTGATGTATCAGGTAGAACACTTAATTAATTATGAGGGTCAAAACGACATAATTTTCCTGCCTTTTCATTGAAATAAGATGCAACATTATGTAAGGGTCAAAATTGGTTTAATTTCATGGATTTGTTCTACAGATTTGTCAATATTCCCACATATAGACGCCTTTTCATGTAATTACTTCTTTTAATAATGTATTATACTTTGATATACATTTTAAGTGGGGGTATGTTGATGATACTCATAAAATGGAACAGGTTAGGATTTTTGGGTGTTTTTATTTATAAAGGGGCATTGTTTTGGGCTGGGTTGGGTACCATTTTTTATTGATAAAGCATTATATTTGAGATATATTTAAACATAACGATTAATCTTTATTGTTGTATGCAGTGATATTTTTTTCAACACATATATGTGCGTAAATACAAAATTTGACAAAAGAAAATTCATGTTATGAGAAAACAAGACGGTAAATGTTTTTTTATATTTAAGTATATATGTAGTAAACAATGATATCCAACATTAATGGTTAATTATTATAGTAATGATGCTAGATGACTTTTAAATAACAAAGTTGCAGAAACCTTTTTTTAAAAAGCAGATTTCAGAAGGGAGTAGGGTGATATAAATTTAATAGTTTTTTTCTTTTTTTCTTAATGTATTTTATTTTCATTGGTGTTTATTTTAATCAGCAATGTTCTTTTGAATTAAATGTGCCCTTTTTACATCATGTTTAAGACATGTATGAAAATTAAAGCAATTTTATTATACATCTTTTGCCTTCTCAAGGTTTGAGGCATTGAACAACAGCAAAAAGAAAATCCATTATAGGCTGTAAAATCTTCTAAAATTTCAGAAATACATGTATCAATGGATGATGATAGTAAGGGAAACAAATTTAGGCAACATTGTGGTATTGACCATTACAGATTCAATACCTTAATGTCAAAAATTATGCACCCCGAGCGTCACATGTTCACGGTCACAATGACCTTTACCTCGGAACTGATGGCTTCAAAATCAAAAGGGGGCGTGCCCCAACCAAATTTTAGGACCTTAGGCCCAAACAGTATGCAGTTACCAAACAGACAAGCTATTTGTGTCAATGACCTCAAAATCAATAGGGTTCTTCTACTGGTCATGTCCAACCTTCCAGCCGATTTTAGGACAGTAGGCCCAAGTATTTTGCACTTTGACCTTCATCTTTGAACAGATGACCTCAAATAGGGATCATCAAATAGTCATGCCCATCCTTCCTGCCAAGTTTGAGTACTGCATGTCCAAGCATTATGATATCCCTTCGCTACATAGTTTTGGATCGCACGTGTCCGGGTTTTCGAACATGCAGATGGTTGATAGAGATGCATGTTCTGATCAACTTGTATGAATATAAGATGAACAATTTGGAATTTTAAATGTTCACAAAGCTTTTCTTTAATTTGAACTTGTAACTTTCTTCTTTGACGAATAATGAACCAGATTCGAACATGACCGATATTTGATAGTCGACCCTACGAAAGATACGTATGTCGTCATTTATTTTTCTTTGCATGTCTATTTCAGATGACGTTGGGTATAATATCGACTTTCACAAATATTGTCAAATACTAAAGCAAGCTCTGGCCAGCAAGTCTGATCATGTGATGACCTATAGAGATGACCAATATACGTCTATGTATACCAATGCAACAGGCACACAACCGAAAGTCCCATGGGCAAAGCAGCTCAGGAATGACATTGAAGAGTTTTTGAAATAAAAACATAGATATATTTACCGTAGTTCACTTTAGACAAAAGACCATTGTAATACAACTAAGGATTACTCATTACGAACAGCGACCAAATTTAGCCTTTTCGAGTAGATGTCATTGAAAACAATTTAAGTAAACATATGGATATCTTCTTTAAATGGATGTTTTTTATTGAATAGATTTTAATCTTTAAGCAAGAGATGAACTTTCTTAATATGAAGTAAGTTCTCCTTGCCAGATAAAACCTCGATTTGCTTCGATGCTGTACGCCTTGATCCATCTTCGACTGCCGGTTTTTAATACGACCGACATTGTCCTAATTATTTCACACGTCAGGGCGGGGATACGCAGACTTTCCAATTTTCTGTTTATTTTTTGGAAAGACAGATTTGTAGTCATGCATGACCAGTATTTGCTTAACATATGCGCATTATTTCAAGCGATTACAGACGACTGTCGACGTAGAAAACTCTCACGAAATGGCCGATATCCGTATTAAGCTTGGCCCTCTCTGGCCTGTCAAATTATCAAGACAATAAAGTTGCAATAGTAAACAATCATTAGAAGCTTATCAATTAAGTATTTTTTATAATACTATTGTATATAGGTAGTCGTTAATCAATTTGTCAGAAGCATACATATAATTGTACTATACATTTTTCCAAGGGAAAAGCATACACACATTAAGTTTCTCGTAAATTTTCGCTTGAATATTTCATTTAACGAATCGTTGAGGTTGGTATAGGTAATGTTCATATTAGGTGACTATTGCTTAAACATAAAAGATCAATGATGGCCATACATATAGCTCACCTGATTATCATAGACTTCAACAAATGCAATATACTATGTTGAAATAAGAAACTATTCTAACTGATGACTTTAAACTGCGATCAAATACTATATTTCTAGTAGTTGAATAGTAACAGTATTGTCAATGTTTGAGCGCGGTATGCGAAGACCAGCCGTAAGGTTGTAGCTACCAGTGAAGATCCAGATCAAAGAAGGCTTCAACAAACTTGTTTAAACCACTTTTCATTTAAACCTAAGGACCGTCATTTTCATAACACCGCTGCTTCATAATTATGTTATAAAGAATTTAAAGATAAAATATATCATATATAGTTTTATCTTTAATCCACCGACATTGATTGAGCAAAAGAGAAAATATATCGTAATTGGCATTCATAATATGCATTCGGATCGCAGTTCGCTATTCACGAGCTTGCCGGAAATGGTCTAGTCAAAGACCGTCACTGCTATCATAATACTCGCCTGCAAGTTTGTCTTCACAAAACAGTTTTCAAGTAGTAACCATATTAATAGCCAAAAATTCAACATCGATCCAGCTGATTAATCTGAAAGCTTCTTAGCAGAGTTTGTCTGTTTAGTGATATGGATGTCAAGGCAGAACGGGTAGATTGAGAAGACGCCTTTACAACAGTTAACGCACTGTTTAGGGCGTTATTATAATTATTCGGGTATGCATCACTATCAGCATGGTAATATGCATATCGGAATACAAATAATGAACGACGAATCAACGATAATATGAGCTTTGTCTCAGGAAAGAAACCAACCTTAAGGTAAGCATTACAAGACTAGAAAACGACCTGCATGCGATAAAATGTCATACGGGTTTATAAACTGACCGAATGTTTACCCCCACATGCCTAGGTTTAGAGCTTGCATATACCGACATTTCATGGCGATAAATCTTCTGAAGTACTGCCATGACTATTGGAAATAAGACGCTGCATCTAGTGTTCGTAAGGTGTTGAGATAAACCATTGAACGAAGTTAGACAACTTGTTAAAAAACTAAATATTATATTTTAAATAGGGTTATCTATAACATAGGGTCCATGTAATTTAAAACTAGCACGTGTATAATTTATAAATGTAAGGGGGCATTCATTTTGGGTTCTTACATCAACCTTTGTAAAACTTGCCATCTGACATTTCCAGATGCCGGTTAAGAATACAATATAGTTATGAATTAAATGCACCCACCGCGCCTTAGATAAGGCTCCAGACGGACGGACGACACCAAACTAATACCACATCCGCCTTTGGCCGGTGATAATTAATAGATACTATCTGTCCCCATTAATATAATATTATATTTATCAATTTTCCATTTGAATTACCTTCCGTACATAAGTTTACAGTTCCTGTTTGCGTTTTGATCAATGTCTTTTCTCAAAGCAGTTTTTAACGTCCTGTGCTTTGCATTCAATAATTAGAATCATCAGAACATAAAAAGACAGAACAGAAGTTTATTCATATGAATTGAACACATATCGTTCATCGTCAGAATATTCACAATAATACTTGCATACGGAAGAAATAATAGACATACAGTTTAACAAAATACTATGGTGAAAGAGTAATGCACTTCCCTAGAAGGCGGAAGTAATGTATGAAATGATAGGAATATATAAGTATGCAGATATTCGGATAAAAAGCTTAGTGCAATGTTTTCCTGACATGTCAAGCAATTGGATCAACGCAATGTAATATATCGAAATATGAAAAAGCCCTAACCGTACTTTCTTATTTGTCAACCGGATTAGCTGTCAGTTGGGAGAGCGTTAGACTGAAGATCTAAAGGTCCCTGCATTAATCGGTTTCTGGCGACTGACCAATAACTTTTGGAAAATTCTTTCTTTCGAAAAATATTTAAAGAAAATCATCTCCCAATAGTGAACAAGGTACCAAACTAGCGGTAAAATGGGTTTCTTTGTCATATCAAAAAATCACACATCCAACTCTGTGGAACTGAGACCATTCATAGTTCGATATCAGAACCAATTCAAATTGATTTTACATGTTTGACGATTTGGGCAACAGTTCTACATTTGACACAAAATGGGACCATGAACCAAGCGATAAAAGTTAACTTAAGTCTATTGCAGTAGAACTATCAACCCATGACAATACATTAAATCCCTTGATATATAAATTTACTATATTTATAAAAACGGCAACAATTCAAGTTGAAGGGAATAATTTTGAACTTTTTTTAAATCAAACACTTTTCAGGCATCTTGGAGATTGAGTAACAAAATAGTAGCGTCACATGAATAAAATTGCAGTACGAACTGTGTGGATGTAGATGAAACTCAATTCAAAGTAATCCAAAATGTTGATGGCCCTGTTACAAATAATACGAACAAATATTTGCTGGATACACACAGTAGCTGCATGACCCAATAAAGAATTCCACGTCCTTTAAATATTACTGACGCTTAAGGCGTGTCATCCATGCTTACTGATTTTAAAATATTGCTTCGAGAAGAGATTCAAAGTATCAATGATAGATTTTGTTTCCATGTCACGAACCTCCAATGAGTCATATACTCCTAAACATGAACACGTAATAAAGAAACAAAGAACTGAAATTCTTTCTTATAAAGAGATAATTCAGACTATAAATGGTGATTTTTTAAAATAAAATATGATCAACTTCTGTAATAATCTCAGTCAGAAAAGATTATGCTTGAACTTAAAGTTTCAAAACAGGAAATTAGATTACAAACGTAGACAAGTGAACTTGAACTTCAAATCGCCATACTCGACTAAAGATATGCAGCAGAAATGTCATCACATAATGAAACAAAGAAAATATACCAAGATATGATCTAACTGCTACTTATAGACCAATATGTCAGCTCCCTCTAGGAAAATATAAAAATGCTGAAAATTGATATTAGGTTCTGGGTCATATTTGTTCTCATAAAACTGTCACATGGCACCATAAAGGCACATGCACAGTCAATAAAAAGTGTTCGATTCATTTCCAATAAGGATTTTTTTTGATATTGATCAAGTAATTGACTTTTGCAATGAAAAGCATATTCACTGTAATACTGAATATGAAACAACCACCAGAAAATTTAAAATAAATTTCTTTTCTTTTCAAAATGCAATCACCGTATTTTATTTTATGGGTCAACGAAATTGAATACAATGTCTATATTTATTGTAAGTATTAGTCCTACAAAAATAGTTTTTAAATTTTAGAAAAGTCCGAGATGCAAGACTCAAATTCTACGGAACATGTTTACAATTTCTCCATTTGTATACTGGTTGTGCTAATTACCAATGCATTAATATTTCAACAAATGCATTTCGCGTAAAAACCTTGAAAATGTACACGCAAACAATATATATCTTAAAACACTCAATCATTTCTGTAAATGAAATTTTCAAATAATTTGTAATTAAATCTGTATTTAAGATGAAATTTCCTTTCAATCAAGCTGACCACTCATAGCCATTATTGTTAACGTTTGTACAAAAAAAACAGTGTATAGGTCAAAAGTCATATTTTGTAATTTATACTTTATTCTTGGTGGAACTTCTTTGACATACATGTGATGACGTAGTACGCTATACTTCGACACTTCAATATTACATTGTTGACCGTAACGTAGTTTGTAACTGGTTACTTAATTAAAAGGTTGACTTTTTTTTAGTGCTTTGGATTAGGATAAGTTTCAGGTAAGACCTTTACTCATGTCTAAAGCCGATGTTGTTCTTGCGGATACTCTGCAACCTCTTGGGGGTAATGATGCATCTTAACCTATTGGTTCTCATGCCGAAACAGGTTCTTACTCAAAAAGATATCATCGTAACTGCTTGCATTACGTCTCGTCCAACAACGATGCCGCCTATTTGGTTAAAGTCCCAGGCACGGCTAAAATTCCAGAAACTTATAGTTACGATTTTGGATGGCAAGCTATTCACTACCAAGAATTGTATAACACTATTACTGCAAGGCAATTTGAACGGTACTCTGTCGCCGCCAATGGATTTCGTATTAAGGCAATGGGTTTTAACCTCTCTAGGTTTCAACCCATTCAAGAACAAACCACTGCTGTTGCAGGCTCTACAACCTTAACCTCTCAATTCACACCTACTCCAGAATTGATGTACTATGTAGACCATGATCATATCATGCAAAATGGGATATATTCAATTGACGGGACACCAATGAACAGTTGCAATGATAATATGACAACACCCTTTCCAGAAACTCAGGAAGAAGGAATGTTGATTAGAGTAGCCACTAACATGGGTAACGCCTTTGCAGGCAGTTTAGGGAAAGAGATAGTTGATAAACATTCTTACAGTTTCATAGATCATCATCCTGTTACTACTATAAAATCTGGAGCTGGTTTTTCTCATACATGGGTAAACCCTATTCCAGGTTTTAAACCATTTGGCCGAATGCCCATAACTGACCGAGAATCTAAACACCTACCTGTTAAACAGGGTGCCCCTGCCTTACCAATGCAAACTACAATGAAAGAGGCTCTGCAGGGTGATACTGTAGCCACATTTGTAGAGGCAAACATGATATCCCAGATAAATGATAATCCATTGGCTCCTCCAGAGGTTGTAGTTGTCCGTATAATGCCTGAACTTGGTGCCAGTGGCGCTATTCGCGTAACTGGACGGGTCTGGGTTGAGTACTGGTCGGAAGTTGAGTACTTGTCGTTCCCCTGTGCTGCATACAGAACCTTGAACACTAAAGCAAAGAAGGCAAATGTAATGGCACCATTGTATTCTACTCTTAGACCACAGACGGTGAGACACCACAACGTCGGATTTACGTATACAAAGGCTGTAGCTACAATTGGAAACAGACAGAAACGAGACGCCGGAGACGAACCAGGTAAAATGCCCGCTAGAACATTACGAGTCGTGCGTAAAGGAAAAGTTACAAGTGTTTTGCACTTAGATAATCCTCAAAATCGGGAGGATGTGTGGCGATGGGAATTAGGAGGAATGTGGTTCTATATCTTTCCTGTATTTGAAACTATAACGGACCATTATAACTGCTATGATCCAGAATTGATTCATAATTTAATTATGTTTAATAGTACATGGTTCCGTGTTAACGCACTGAAGGATAGGTATCCCGGGGTGGACTACTGGTCACAAGTGGGAGATCAAGATGGAGAAATAAGAATAACCTCTTATTTAAAAACCCCAACCCTATTGAATCCATTGGTTGTGGTTGAATATGCTCGAGATGTCAAACCAGTGGTCCCTGAGCCGTTAGATTTGCTGTATTTGGTGAATGGTTTGCCCACTCGCACTCCTCCAAGTTCGTTATCATAAATTGATGCTGTGATCAGGAGAAGACGGAATATGACATCAATTAATCCAAATGTTATTCTTCCTGATGGAATGGATAGTGTAGATGGTAATGTGCATGTGAAAGCTAATGTGAAGATTACTAATACTAAAATTATTCTTCCAGATGGTGCTCATTCACTTGACCCTGCGGAAGACGGAGTCTCCCGTTCAGGACCTTCCGGTAGAGTTGTTGCGGCCGAAGATGGTCCAGTTAGACGCGTCAGGGAACGTGCGGCGCCTGCGGACAGGTACTCCCCTTACTAAACCGCCCAATTGGTCTACAGACAAAGAAATGATGTTCCGGATGAAAATGGAAGGATGGTCTTCCCCATTGGATTTACAAAATGGATTAACCCAACAGGAAAAGAAGTTTTGGAATTGTGTTAAGAGACTGTTGTCTCAAATTAAATGTTCAGTGTCGTACCACGGCCAGTTAAAAGGCCCTATTAATATCTCTCATTACCACATTCTCTGGAACCATGACGAAGTAACAAACTGGTGGGACAAAAATGCTTGGAAGGAAATGAAACGTACCGCGTGTGCTGCTAATGTGAAAATTTATCATGCCCGTGTTTCAGGAAATATGTACTGCGATGAAGTAGCGAACGTTTACCAATTCAAGAGCGGAAAACAATTCTTTGGATCAAACGACGAGGGCATGCTCAGAAAGTTCCATGGATTACGGTATACAGATGATGAGGATGAACATAAATTCGTCCTTAAAGTAGCAGAATCAATAACCTGCGAAGTAAATGGATGCAGTGACCGATTTGAAGAACAAGATGATCAAATGGATTTATCAGATGATGACACAACCTCGGATCCTTTTTTAGAGATCTTCGGATGGAAACCGCCTCCACCGTTAATTTCTCCGACTTCTCCTGCCGTACGTCCATCTATACTCCTACTACCTGGCAAAAATACTGGGCTTATAGAAGTTACACCGGGGGGATCATCTGGTCTTATACTACCTGGAGAGAAAAGAAAAGCAGACTTCTCAGAATGGGACGAACCGCCAGCAAAGAGGGTACCAAAGAGTGTGGAAAATGTTAAAGAGGTGATTGAATTGCTCAAAAAGTATAACTGTCGAACAAAAGATACATTAAGAAAGGCTATATTTGCAGAGGATGATGAGGTCGATGTGGAAGCATGGATCAGATTATCCGTCTGCCACGGTATGAAAGTGTGTTTTAGTGAAGCTGTTGATTCATTGAGTACTCAAAATACTGAAAAGTTTCATGAGAATTTAATGAATCAAAACTGTCCACAGAAACAATTGTCAGAACATGACACATACACCCTGTTCCTTGATTGGTGCAGAGATCAAAAGTTGTCGGATGCAGAAATTGTAAAATTGTTGTTAGAGTTGTATGCGGTAACATTTGAGTTAGACCCTAAACGTAATTGTGTATTTTGGTATGGAGCTGCCTCTGCTGGCAAATCATTCTGGCTGGAGAAAGTACTTTGCTGGAATACAGATGTTATAGCTCAGGCTTCTAAGCAAGCAGATTTCATTTGGACAAATTGTCCTGGTAAACTAGCAATCATAATGAATGAAATTGAATTGATTAGTGCCAAGCAAATTAACGACTGGAAGCCAGTCGCTGAAGGGCTGACCACTAGCGTAACGGTGAAAGGAAAGGGTAATAGAGATATTGAAAGAATGCCTTGTTATATTACAGCTAATCAAAATTTGTGGCAACATGCTCAGTCTTCTGCAGATCGGAACGCTATCAAAGAGCGAATGTACTTCCGCAGGTTCACATCAAAGTCTAAGGCTTTGGAAGAACATGGGGAGGATTGTGTCAATACAATTTGAAACATTGGAATGTTTAAACGAATATTCGAATTGTTCCAAGGGTCTTACCCGACGATTATGGAAGTTAATAATGCCATGAATGATGCTGAAGAATTAGAGGGTATGTTTGCAGTTATCGCCGAATTCTGGGTTCCAACACAGTGGTGTATTGTTGATGGTCCGACTCCGACTTTATCTACACAAGATACAGAAATCCTGCAAGTTGACTGATGTGTTACATGACATGGGCTGCAATATAGCTGTGAAAGGAAAATATTTCAAACTTTTAAGAAGATGGGGATTCAATGTTACAGATCTGCCATTAGAATTTAATAAATCTTATAGTATGCGTGTTAAAAAATCATTTAGATTTGGAATTGGATTATTTCATTGTAGCTTTATTAATCTCCCTTTTTTTGGTACTGTATCTATTGCATGCTTCTTAACCAAAGATTAATTGTGTAAACTTTTATGGGAATATGGTTCAAAATACAAAAAATATCAGAGAAAACATAAGAAACAGGCAGAATTATTATTACACACTCAAACCAGAAAGTCTTGCTTTTTCAACTACAAGTTTGGTGAAAACCTTTTTAACAAGGCTATGTAAAACACACACTATGGCAGGGCTCTATGCTAATTTTCTATACAAACTTGCCTGAATAAGTCTGTTTATAAACAAATTTACTTGCAAGAATATTAATTAAATATCTGTTGCCAAACATTTAATTGCGAAAACCAATATGCACTTGCCTGGGGGAAAATAGAACAACCTTTTATGTAGAACCCTGTATTGTTGTAACCAAACCATAATGGTAAATAATTGCTTTTCCATTTTTTTTCACAGTCCTCTTTGAACTGTTTATAACAGAATACGAGAAGACTGACACTTACATCGGTAAGAGTTCGGCAGTTTTTCGAGGTGATGGTCAGATGCTATTAAGCAGATTCTATCCATTAAATCTGTGCACCTTTGGCTTCAATTTGGCATTGATGTGGATTCTGTCCGTCAACATATTGCAATCAAAATCAAGTAGCAATAAGAATCAAATACAAAATTACTAATTATAAATAAAAAAATAACTACTTATAACATTACACAATACTCAAAGCCTTGTGTGCATTTATTGGTCTGACCGATTTTAAATAAAACAGCAATCATGATTTTGAAGGAAGACTCTATGCAGATAAACATATTTGTATACTAATAGCTCATTTACATCACCCTTGGATTTAAAGGGTGTAAATTGAAAATATAATCTACTCGTAATGTTTTTTAAATGAACAGAAAGATCAAGTTCAAGTCCTTTTGTCAGTCACACAGTTATTCCTCGCGTGTGCAATATGTGCAGAAGATCAACCGGTTAGTTTAGGACAATGCCAACGTCCGATTTTAGGAAGTATATTGACTATACGATTGGAAAACTGCCAAATATTGGACACAGTTAATATCAACTAAATAAGTGTTAAATTGTGTCCTAGACCTTGCCATATACTAACTGTATACCAAGTTTGGTTAAGTTCGGTCGAAGGATGTTCAGTGTAGAGTTGTCACAAGGTTGTTACGGACGAACACACGGACAGTCCCGTTACAGTATCTCTATCGTAAACTTCGTTAGCCGAGGGGATAATAAGCTTGAATGATTCATAAGGAAAGTCAGACACGCCATCATACTACTAAACAATATTGTGTCATTTTGATTGCTACAATGATTTTCTATAAAGGGTGGTGTATTTTTCATTTTAAGATAAAATAATGTTGTACCCTGTCGAGAGTTTGTTCAAGAGCAATTATAAATTCCTTAAAATATTAGAAATGTCACATGACATCAAAACATTTGCAACTTAATAAATATAAGTGTATGAGGTAAGTTTTAAATTTTTAATGACCAATGACATGCAAAATTCTACCAATCTTGCTAATATAGAATGTAATATTTTGTTTGCCAACATATTTGGCAGGAAGAGATTTCTACTTCAAACTTTTCAGACAATTTTTCTATAATTGCCTAGCTGATCAATGTTAAGTGGAAGTTTATACAATGGGTTCACTAGATGTCAAATCCCTTAAGTTTAACGTAAAATATCAACATGTACAATAATAAATTCATGTAACACTTTTATCATATATTGCTACAAAACCTTTATCAATAAAACATAGTACATCACTATCTTGTCAGATATTTAATTTGTTAAAGGATTAATTTCTTTTTCCCCTGCAGTTTATGGATGTATAAACTTTGCAAAATTACTTGCAAAATAATATAAAGTGTGAAGAAGATATTAATTGCTGTGTGGTGGCCATAGTCAATCTGTACTTAATCTCAGTCACGAGTGGTGTGGTATTTTCTTGTCCTTCTTGATCGGACTCGATGATTTGAACGATCCCCTTAATTTAGAATTTATTCACTTACAGATGCATGAATATTCGATGATTTTGCAATAAAGCAACTGTCCTCCGACACATCTTCCAGGAAATGTTCAACAAGGTGCAATTGGCATTCATTTTTAATTTCCACAGGTAAAAGATGTTTACTTTGCATCAGGCACTATGTAATTGATACCTATCATTACTGGTAAGGTAACAGCAAACACTTACATTACATCTGGATGGAAAACATAATACAGAACAATAACAACTTCATTTGAAGTTGTAAAGCACTGTGTAACAATTCTTTTTGTGCATTCTAGTGTAACTTTTAGGATAGAAACGCTTTAGTTTTGTCCAAGTTTTGATGTTTGATCCAAGCTGTAAATATATCCAAGTAGTGATTGAGCCTGCTTCAACTTCATTATTTGTTTTGTTACATTTCCAGAACCATGCATGCACAGTTTTTGTTACAATGGAATTTAAGTCTTCAAATGGAAAGCAGCTCCAGCCCCAAACTGGCCCAAACAACTTCATATAACTAACCATATGACACACAATATCATCAACATTTAACCCACAAGATCCTGCTCCATACAACTCGGCAAACTGAGAAAGAACCTTTGTAATTAATTGTCTGCTCTTTCTAATTCCTGCAATGTAATGGAATCCCCAAGAAGTATATACATGTAAATCCCTTCAGACAGCAGTGCAGAGTGATCTAGATAGTTACGCGGTAACACACACATGGAAGTCCATAGTACAATAACCATGCTTGAAGTTCAGTTGCCTTCAGTGATGAGTAGTTCTGTTCCATACCCCTAGGCAACCTCTGCATGCATTATGGTGGTTGAATTGAGTTCAGCCTTTCAGATATCTCTTTCAATTTGTTCCTAACATAGTACGCTTTCTGAGCATTTGTTGGTGGAAACTACTTGGTAAGTAAAAGCTTTGTGGAACCTAAAAGCACACAGTGCATATAATCTGGCACCATCCCTTGGACAAGTTGGAAACCTTTAAGATGAGATAAACCAGACAACCCTTTTAATCCCTTAGTTGGATGGCGTTCAGTAGAATGGCTCATTTGATTTCTCACACTCGCTTCTGTTCTTAGATTGCTTCTTTCTTGTTTCAAGCTGAATGGAAAATATCTGCTATATCCTTAACCTTGTTTAACAGTCTCTCCAGGATCTTCACAACTAATCATAAATGCATGAATCCGAACCATTGTATTTTTTCATGTTCAGGACTGTCGCTTTAGCGGGCAAGTCTGCAGTTCCACAAATTACAGAAAGTTTGACTTAAATTTCTTTTTGATTTTTAATATTCACCTTCACTCCATTATCATGTAGCTCATTAAGCATACTTGCAAATGATTTCAAATATGTTTTAATAACCTCATATCGGGGTTCATTTATTCACTGCTAAATACAGGGGCCACAACTGAATATGACTAGAAGAATACAAACACATCCATCGGTATTGAAGATAGCTGTCAAGTTATTTTTATCCAAAAGAAACCATCTTCTAATTCTTTATACAGAGGACCATCTGCAATATCAGTCAATACATTATTCATTTCAGTTTTCTGAATGCTATGTTTTGTTTTATGTTTTCCCATACACCTGAAATACAAAACAAGAGGGCCATGAGTCTCTGGAATCGCTCACCTGAGAATTGGCTATTTAAGTCTTATCTCTTTTAGCGCCAATGGCAATATCACCAAGACAATCTTTCTGACAAAATTTCAAGCGGCTCAAGTCAAAAATGCAATCTTTATAGTGTTAACTAGATTGTTCTACAATTTGGCCTAGTGACCTAGTTGTTGACCCGACTTGATCTATATTTGCCTAGATATCACTAAGACAAACATTTGGACAAAGTTTCAACATGCTCAAGCCAAAAATGTGGCTTCGTTTTAACAAAACTTTCCTTAAATTTGGCCTAGTGACCTTGTTTTTGACAGGACATGACCCATATTCCAACTTGGCCTAGATATCAACAGGACACATTTTCTGATAAAGCTACAACATGCTCAAGTTTAAAATGCGGCTTCAATAGTGTTAACAAGACTTTCCTTAAATTTGGCCTAGTGACCTAGTTTTTTACCGGACATGACCCATATTCGAACTTAGCCTAGTTATCACTAAGACAAATATTCCTACATACTTTCAACATGCAATAATAAGTTAGTAAAGTGCTCTGATTATAATTAATTGGTCACTTGGTTAATGTATTTTTTACGAGACATTTAGTTCTGATTACCATACAATTTAATACTTTTGAAAATGACGTGAAATGTTCCCAATTCTCACCTGTTTTCAAAATGTGACAAATTCGACATGGACCGTCATAAAGGGTGAAGGTTTTTATAAGTGTAGACATGTGGAACTGCCAATTAGGAGCAATATAACCTATATCTTGCTGTATATGCATGTAACTAAAATATTGTTGAAAAATGGGCATGAAATGTTCCCAGTAACATATTGCTAATCAACATATAATTACACGGCCAAAACGATGAATTTGTCTCATTGATGTATCATTCTAAAAATCGGTAACTTAATGTTTTACAAGATGTAATTATTACAAGTGCGTCCGTCAACCAGCTGCTGGCTTCGAAGACTATCTCTTCCTTAACACCAACGGACGAAAGATTTTCAACCCGTCCAATGACCTTACGACATTTCTCGCCAAGTATGATACGCCACTCAGCAAAATCATGAACCACACCTTCTACCGGAAGATACTTACAACAATAAGTAATGTGCATCTAGGAAAGGACCAACAACAAATCCTTCACGGTATGCTAACACACTCCGAGGCGACCGCCAACAAACACTATCTGCTTAGCAGTGAGGCAAGTGTACCTCACAAGCTAGGAATACCATTAATCGGGGACCTATTACGCATATGCAGCAACGACGTCAACAGGAATGTCACCTCGTACGTCAGCAAAAGCTCCAACCTCTTATCCGAAGTCACCGATGCCACTAGATCAGCTGTCGTAGACATTTTGAAAACATTCAAGGACCAACGACAGACGTCAGCAGATTTTCTAGAACCAACAAATGCTAGTCTAGAAGCAACAACGACTCCAGTTTCAACAGCTACAAGCAGTCCACGCCAATCACCGCAACCATCAACATCAATACCATCACCGCAACCGTCAACATCAAGACAGTGTGATCCACCATCGACATCACGTATATCGAGAGTGAGTCCGACGCCATCCAACCAGTCATCACATTCATCTACATCGTCATCAATAAAAACCAAAACGACAACCCAAGAAAAGATAAAGGCCCTGATAGGGGAAATAACAACTGAAACCCCACTGAAAACCAAAAAAGACATTGAACATTACCTGGGAGAATTAGACATAGTCTGCGACGACCCAAAACTGCTCACCAAACAGATGCAGTCATATGTGCTCTACTGTCGAAATATTATACGTGCGAAGGAAATAGCTGACGCATTGAGAAGACTGCAAGACAAAACCAAATTCAAGGCAGCAATCAGACAATACATAAATGATAAACAATGGTCTGCAAACGTAAAAACATCTGAAACCGCCCATGAAGACAAGGTTACACAGAAAAAGGTCATTGTCATGCCGGTACGCAACACACTAAAACTTGAAGAGAAATTAAGAAAACAAATTAAAGATCAACACTGGCCCCTTATCGCTGTTAAGACCGATCGAGTAAAGGGACGGGGTGTTTTTGCTCTGAAAAACATAACAAAAATGACAATCGTGTGCGATTACCATGGAGACATTATCTCCAAAGAAGATGGTACATTCCGGTATGAACAATTGTACAAGCATCACCCTGATAATGTATACATGTTAAACTTTCAATATTCAGGAAAACAATATTATTGTGACGCAGTGAAAGACTGTGATTGTCACCCTACAAAAACAATTAAAGGACGTTGCATGAACCATTCAAGAAAATCCCCAAATGTGACAGTGAGACCACGAGCAGATGGTGATACCCTCGTACTGTTGATAGAAACCATAAAAGACATAGAACACGGTGATGAACTTTTGTGGAATTACGGATGTCATTCCAATCCGAAATCCCATCAGCTAGAGTGGATGTAAAACGCCATGCTGTTATAAACAATCACCCATCCATTTTTCGCCAAACCAGACGTTCAAAACCAGAGGAATGGCCAGGCGGTTACCGTTACGGTTCAAGCTTGTCATTCACCCATCCATTATTCGCCAAACCAGAGGAATGGCCAGGCGGTTACCGTTACGGTTCAAGCTTGTCATTCACCCATCCATTATTCGCAAAACCAGACGTTCCAAACCAGAGGAATTGCCAGGTGGTTACGGTTACGGTTCAAGCTTGTCATTCACCCATCCATTATTCGCCAAAACAGGAATGGCCAGGCGGTTACCGTTACGGTTCAAGCTTGTCATTCACCCATCCATTATTCGCCAAAGCAGAGGAATGGCCAGGCGGTTACCGTTACGGTTCAAGCTTGTCATTCACCCATCCATTATTCGCAAAACCAGAGGAATGGCCAGGCGGTTACCGTTACGGTTCAAGCTTGTCATTCACCCATCCATTATTCGCAAACCCAGACGTTCCAAACCAGAGGAATGGCCAGGTGGTTACCGTTACGGTTCAAGCTTGTCATTCACCCATCCATTATTCGCAAAAGCAGACGTTCCAAACCAGAGGAATGGCCAGGCGGTTACCGTTACGGTTCAAGCTTGTCATTCACCCATCCATTATTCGCCAAATCAGAGGAATGACCAGGCGGTTACCGTTACGGTTCAAGCTTGTCATTCACCCATCCATTATTCGCCAAACCAGAGGAATGGCCAGGCGGTTACCGTTACGGTTCAAGCTTGTCATTCACCCATCCATTATTCGCCAAACCAGAGGAATGGCCAGGCGGTTACCGTTACGGTTCAAGCTTGTCATTCACCCATCCATTATTCGCCAAACCAGAGGAATGGCCAGGCGGTTACCGTTACGGTTCAAGCTTGTCATTCACCCATCCATTATTTGCAAAACCAGAGGTATGGCCAGGCGGTTACCGTTACGGTTCAAGCTTGTCATTCACCCATCCATTATTCGCAAAACCAGACGTTCCAAACCAGAGGAATGGCCAGGCGGTTACCGTTACGGTTCAAGCTTGTCATTCACCCATCCATTATTCGCAAAACCAGACGTTCCAAACCAGAGGAATGGCCAGGCGGTTACCGTTACGGTTCAAGCTTGTCATTCACCCATCCATTATTCGCAAAACTAGACGTTCGAAACCAGAGGAATGGCCAGGCGGTTACCGTTACGGTTCAAGCTTGTCATTCACCCATCCATTATTCGCCAAACCAGAGGAATGGCCAGGCGGTTACCGTTACGGTTCAAGCTTGTCATTCACCCATCCATTATTCGCCAAACCAGACGTTCCAAACCAGAGGAATGGCCAGGCGGTTTTTGGGACCCACCAGGAGCCAAAATGTTTAGCCTTTGGATCCAGGAAATGAGTACTGGTTTCTAGTTCAAACGGCCTAAAATATGCTGCATATCATTAAGATACTTTAATTTCAATGTAGAACTTAAACTAAGTAAATAAAAGCAACGTTTGCCGGAGAAAAATACGGTTATTGGGACCCACAAGGAGCCAAAATGCAAAAATGTCTAGCCTAGGGATCCAGGAAATGAGTAGAACTCACTGGTTTCTAGTTCAAATGTCCTAAAATGTGCTGCATATCATTTAGAGACTTCAATTTGAATGGTGCAGAGATCAAAAGTTGTCGGATGCAGAAATTGTAAAATTGTTGTTAGAGTTGTATGCGGTAACATTTGAGTTAGACTCTAAACGTAATTGTGTATTTTGGTATGGAGCTGCCTCTGCTGGCAAATCATTCTGGCTGGAGAAAGTACTTTGCTGGAATACAGATGTTATAGCTCAGGCTTCTAAGCAAGCAGATTTCATTTGGACAAATTGTCCTGGTAAACTAGCAATCATAATGAATGAAATTGAATTGATTAGTGCCAAGCAAATTAACGACTGGAAGCCAGTCGCTGAAGGGCTGACCACTAGCGTAACGGTGAAAGGAAAGGGTAATAGAGATATTGAAAGAATGCCTTGTTATATTACAGCTAATCAAAATTTGTGGCAACATGCTCAGTCTTCTGCAGATCGGAACGCTATCAAAGAGCGAATGTACTTCCGCAGGTTCACATCAAAGTCTAAGGCTTTGGAAGAACATGGGGAGGATTGTGTCAATACAATTTGAAACATTGGAATGTTTAAACGAATATTCGAATTGTTCCAAGGGTCTTACCCGACGATTATGGAAGTTAATAATGCCATGAATGATGCTGAAGAATTAGAGGGTATGTTTGCAGTTATCGCCGAATTCTGGGTTCCAACACAGTGGTGTATTGTTGATGGTCCGACTCCGACTTTATCTACACAAGATACAGAAATCCTGCAAGTTGACTGATGTGTTACATGACATGGGCTGCAATATAGCTGTGAAAGGAAAATATTTCAAACTTTTAAGAAGATGGGGATTCAATGTTACAGATCTGCCATTAGAATTTAATAAATCTTATAGTATGCGTGTTAAAAAATCATTTAGATTTGGAATTGGGTTATTTCATTGTAGCTTTATTAATCTCCCTTTTTTTGGTACTGTATCTATTGCATGCTTCTTAACCAAAGATTAATTGTGTAAACTTTTATGGGAATATGGTTCAAAATACAAAAAATATCAGAGAAAACATAAGAAACAGGCAGAATTATTATTACACACTCAAACCAGAAAGTCTTGCTTTTTCAACTACTAGTTTGGTGAAAACCTTTTTAACAAGGCTATGTAAAACACACACTATGGCAGGGCTCTATGCTAATTTTCTATACAAACTTGCCTGAATAAGTCTGTTTATAAACAAATTTACTTGCAAGAATATTAATTAAATATCTGTTGCCAAACATTTACTTGCGAAAACCAATATGCACTTGCCTGGGGGAAAATAGAACAACCTTTTATGTAGAACCCTGTATTGTTGTAACCAAACCATAATGGTAAATAATTGCTTTTCCATTTTTTTTCACAGTCCTCTTTGAACTGTTTATAACAGAATACGAGAAGACTGACACTTACATCGGTAAGAGTTCGGCAGTTTTTCGAGGTGATGGTCAGATGCTATTAAGCAGATTCTATCCATTAAATCTGTGCACCTTTGGCTTCAATTTGGCATTGATGTGGATTCTGTCCGTCAACATATTGCAATCAAAATCAAGTAGCAATAAGAATCAAATACAAAATTACTAATTATAAATAAAAAAATAACTACTTATAACATTACACAATACTCAAAGCCTTGTGTGCATTTATTGGTCTGACCGATTTTAAATAAAACAGCAAGCATGATTTTGAAGGAAGACTCTATGCAGATAAACATATTTGTATACTAATAGCTCATTTACATCACCCTTGGATTTAAAGGGTGTAAATTGAAAATATAATCTACTCGTAATGTTTTTTAAATGAACAGAAAGATCAAGTTCAAGTCCTTTTGTCAGTCACACAGTTATTCCTCGCGTGTGCAATATGTGCAGAAGATCAACCGGTTAGTTTAGGACAATGCCAACGTCCGATTTTAGGAAGTATATTGACTATACGATTGGAAAACTGCCAAATATTGGACACAGTTAATATCAACTAAATAAGTGTTAAATTGTGTCCTAGACCTTGCCATATACTAACTGTATACCAAGTTTGGTTAAGTTCGGTCGAAGGATGTTCAGTGTAGAGTTGTCACAAGGTTGTTACGGACGAACACACGGACAGTCCCGTTACAGTATCTCTATCGTAAACTTCGTTAGCCGAGGGGATAATAAGCTTGAATGATTCATAAGGAAAGTCAGACACGCCATCATACTACTAAACAATATTGTGTCATTTTGATTGCTACAATGATTTTCTATAAAGGGTGGTGTATTTTTCATTTTAAGATAAAATAATGTTGTACCCTGTCGAGAGTTTGTTCAAGAGCAATTATAAATTCCTTAAAATATTAGAAATGTCACATGACATCAAAACATTTGCAACTTAATAAATATAAGTGTATGAGGTAAGTTTTAAATTTTTAATGACCAATGACATGCAAAATTCTACCAATCTTGCTAATATAGAATGTAATATTTTGTTTGCCAACATATTTGGCAGGAAGAGATTTCTACTTCAAACTTTTCAGACAATTTTTCTATAATTGCCTAGCTGATCAATGTTAAGTGGAAGTTTATACAATGGGTTCACTAGATGTCAAATCCCTTAAGTTTAACGTAAAATATCAACATGTACAATAATAAATTCATGTAACACTTTTATCATATATTGCTACAAAACCTTTATCAATAAAACATAGTACATCACTATCTTGTCAGATATTTAATTTGTTAAAGGATTAATTTCTTTTTCCCCTGCAGTTTATGGATGTATAAACTTTGCAAAATTACTTGCAAAATAATATAAAGTGTGAAGAAGATATTAATTGCTGTGTGGTGGCCATAGTCAATCTGTACTTAATCTCAGTCACGAGTGGTGTGGTATTTTCTTGTCCTTCTTGATCGGACTCGATGATTTGAACGATCCCCTTAATTTAGAATTTATTCACTTACAGATGCATGAATATTCGATGATTTTGCAATAAAGCAACTGTCCTCCGACACATCTTCCAGGAAATGTTCAACAAGGTGCAATTGGCATTCATTTTTAATTTCCACAGGTAAAAGATGTTTACTTTGCATCAGGCACTATGTAATTGATACCTATCATTACTGGTAAGGTAACAGCAAACACTTACATTACATCTGGATGGAAAACATAATACAGAACAATAACAACTTCATTTGAAGTTGTAAAGCACTGTGTAACAATTCTTTTTGTGCATTCTAGTGTAACTTTTAGGATAGAAACGCTTTAGTTTTGTCCAAGTTTTGATGTTTGATCCAAGCTGTAAATATATCCAAGTAGTGATTGAGCCTGCTTCAACTTCATTATTTGTTTTGTTACATTTCCAGAACCATGCATGCACAGTTTTTGTTACAATGGAATTTAAGTCTTCAAATGGAAAGCAGCTCCAGCCCCAAACTGGCCCAAACAACTTCATATAACTAACCATATGACACACAATATCATCAACATTTAACCCACAAGATCCTGCTCCATACAACTCGGCAAACTGAGAAAGAACCTTTGTAATTAATTGTCTGCTCTTTCTAATTCCTGCAATGTAATGGAATCCCCAAGAAGTATATACATGTAAATCCCTTCAGACAGCAGTGCAGAGTGATCTAGATAGTTACGCGGTAACACACACATGGAAGTCCATAGTACAATAACCATGCTTGAAGTTCAGTTGCCTTCAGTGATGAGTAGTTCTGTTCCATACCCCTAGGCAACCTCTGCATGCATTATGGTGGTTGAATTGAGTTCAGCCTTTCAGATATCTCTTTCAATTTGTTCCTAACATAGTACGCTTTCTGAGCATTTGTTGGTGGAAACTACTTGGTAAGTAAAAGCTTTGTGGAACCTAAAAGCACACAGTGCATATAATCTGGCACCATCCCTTGGACAAGTTGGAAACCTTTAAGATGAGATAAACCAGACAACCCTTTTAATCCCTTAGTTGGATGGCGTTCAGTAGAATGGCTCATTTGATTTCTCACACTCGCTTCTGTTCTTAGATTGCTTCTTTCTTGTTTCAAGCTGAATGGAAAATATCTGCTATATCCTTAACCTTGTTTAACAGTCTCTCCAGGATCTTCACAACTAATCATAAATGCATGAATCCGAACCATTGTATTTTTTCATGTTCAGGACTGTCGCTTTAGCGGGCAAGTCTGCAGTTCCACAAATTACAGAAAGTTTGACTTAAATTTCTTTTTGATTTTTAATATTCACCTTCACTCCATTATCATGTAGCTCATTAAGCATACTTGCAAATGATTTCAAATATGTTTTAATAACCTCATATCGGGGTTCATTTATTCACTGCTAAATACAGGGGCCACAACTGAATATGACTAGAAGAATACAAACACATCCATCGGTATTGAAGATAGCTGTCAAGTTATTTTTATCCAAAAGAAACCATCTTCTAATTCTTTATACAGAGGACCATCTGCAATATCAGTCAATACATTATTCATTTCAGTTTTCTGAATGCTATGTTTTGTTTTATGTTTTCCCATACACCTGAAATACAAAACAAGAGGGCCATGAGTCTCTGGAATCGCTCACCTGAGAATTGGCTATTTAAGTCTTATCTCTTTTAGCGCCAATGGCAATATCACCAAGACAATCTTTCTGACAAAATTTCAAGCGGCTCAAGTCAAAAATGCAATCTTTATAGTGTTAACTAGATTGTTCTACAATTTGGCCTAGTGACCTAGTTGTTGACCCGACTTGATCTATATTTGCCTAGATATCACTAAGACAAACATTTGGACAAAGTTTCAACATGCTCAAGCCAAAAATGTGGCTTCGTTTTAACAAAACTTTCCTTAAATTTGGCCTAGTGACCTTGTTTTTGACAGGACATGACCCATATTCCAACTTGGCCTAGATATCAACAGGACACATTTTCTGATAAAGCTACAACATGCTCAAGTTTAAAATGCGGCTTCAATAGTGTTAACAAGACTTTCCTTAAATTTGGCCTAGTGACCTAGTTTTTTACCGGACATGACCCATATTCGAACTTAGCCTAGTTATCACTAAGACAAATATTCCTACATACTTTCAACATGCAATAATAAGTTAGTAAAGTGCTCTGATTATAATTAATTGGTCACTTGGTTAATGTATTTTTTACGAGACATTTAGTTCTGATTACCATACAATTTAATACTTTTGAAAATGACGTGAAATGTTCCCAATTCTCACCTGTTTTCAAAATGTGACAAATTCGACATGGACCGTCATAAAGGGTGAAGGTTTTTATAAGTGTAGACATGTGGAACTGCCAATTAGGAGCAATATAACCTATATCTTGCTGTATATGCATGT
>JASEVX010000007.1:81459634-81520095 GCA_031761405.1 Serripes groenlandicus
TAGGCAATTTCTACCTTTGCTACAATATTTACAAATCCTTTCAATAATTATATTTTATTCACAGTGATTTTCATATGTATTTTAGGTCGTCTGTTGCAGACTTGTTGGGGTCACAGTACGGTCGCCGTTTACAAATAAAACTGACATTAAGGTCAAACATAGCTCAAAGTGTGTTTCCCTTTTCGGAACCCTTATGAGTCATTAATGCAAGCCGATGGATTTTGCGTTATTCGTTCATATCAGTGTGAAGCAGATGATGACCAATAAAAAAAATAGACTTTCGCGGATTAAGACAATAGTTGAACACGGTTGCGGCCTTAAGTCGACTCTTCGAATGGTAACTAAACTTGTATTACTATTTAATCTATTAAGAGTTACCTAGTTTTTACCTACATGTTTTCAAAATCGTCTGCTGCCAGCTTGACGTATGTGGGAAATGGTTAAATAGCATGTGTACATCTTTAGATGTCTTCAATTTGTTTCAGTGTAAGCCTTTCCCAATAACAGAATACAGTTGTCGCATCTGCAGCAGACTACTCTTGTTAATGTGTTTTCAATTTACATTAATAATTACACTTTTATCTATAGGTTTTTTTTCCTAATATTTGCCTACATGTTTTATAAGTCATCGGCTGCAAGTTAGACGTATGTGCAAGGGTCCAGATAAGGAGGGGTTAACAGCTCTTTTCCTCACAATATCCCTCTTATTATCCAGCCAAACCCTATGTTGTAGGTACTCAAAAGGATTTTAGAACAAGCAAAACGCTCCTTATTCACTGCGTATAACCTAATTGATTCACTACTTCACTGTCTTTAACCTAATTGATTCACTACACTGTTTTTAACCTGATGGATTCATTATATTAGCACAATCAGGTCTAGTTCTATACTGTTCGTATTTGTTTTTTTAAAAAGTTTTCAAAAGCCTTCTTATAAGAAGTGTTTCGCTTAATACAAAATAGTACGGAAATACAGCCGACTCTTTTCTACACTTGTCACACAGACCGGTAGACCAGGGATTCGATCCCAATTCAGGGAGTAGTTGCTCCCGTCCTTGGCGCTCAGGGTTACATGAATAGTAATACGACTTATTCACTGGTTCAAGGATAATAATAAGCAGTAGTAAATCTAGTAATTTACCTATGAAGGGCCGTGATATGACTGAAATACTGTTGTTATAGGAGAAGTGTTACCTGCACGAACAGTCGACACGTTTTATAGCTCTAGGTACAACTTGTGACAAAAACGTATAAGCATCCACCTTTGATTAAGTGGTGCAATATAAGAGAGACAAATCATATTCGTATTATTCATTATTCAAGGTTAAGGCCACATTGACTAAAACTTTTGATTTTCATGTGGTATTACGCCAATTTCACCACGCACTATTTCAGTTATATCACGGCGACAGTTCACATGTTCATGATCCCTTGGTAAACAAACCAATAATAGTCTTGGACATGTGCCTTGCCCAAAGGGTATTCCACCGTAACCGAGGCGACTGGGAATCAAACCCGGGACGGCCGGTTCCAAATGCCCGATGCTTATCACTCGGCCACCGCGTTGTCACAATTGGCCTTCAGTCCGGACAGACTGATCCGGGCCGACAAAATCCGTTTCAGGGGGATAGAGGTATAGAGTAATGATTCCTGAAACAGAAAATCCACAGGATTGAATGCTTAGATCTGAGTCGATACATTACGCAGAGGCCATAATGTTGGTTTTCTCGCGGGACGGCACATATTTATTAGTATAGGGTAGCATTACGACTGACTCGATGGTGTCAGGGTAAATGGACCGGTATTTCTAGCAACGTAACAGGGAAACGCCGTGATATAACTGATACATTGTTAAAAGCAGCATAAAACACTATTTTTTCTCGACTGCTTACCTTTATTATAATAAGCCTTTATAATTAAAATGGCAACTCAGAACAATTATATAAAAGAATTAATAAATCAATGCAACAAATATATGTAGGAGTTCATTTCAATTAGGAAAATTAACTCATCATTAATCGTTGTATAGAATAAATTTCCGCTTCATTTAACCCTTTCCCACAAACAATAAATATGCAGCAGACGACTTTAAAAATATGGAAAAACTTCTACGAGATAAGTGAAAATTTAATCTTAAATTGAATTAACTGAATTAAAGACATTGTGGCAAATGGGGAACTTGCTAATTAGGAGCAATTCTTCCACTTTTCATCTTACTTACGGCCGTGAGAAAAAAAAACAAAAAAGTGTTCTACTCCATTGTGAAACGTTCGTGCTTCCACACCCGCCACAAGGGCCTGTCAGACGGAGTGCTCCCCTTAAATTACGCGGTAGACTCGGGCAGAAATCCGACTTACGGCCGTGGGAAAAAAAATAAAAAAGTGTTCCACTCCGTTGTGAAAAAAACCCGGTTATCAGTCTCAGTCACCTTCCCTTAGTCTCCATCAGTAGCAGTCACCTTCCCTTAGTCTCAGTCACCAGCAGTCACTTTCTCTAAGTATACAGCAGTCTCAGTCACCTTCCCTAGGTCTCAGTCACCATCAGTCACCTTTCCTAAGTCTCAGTCACCATCAGTCACCTTTAGTACGAATCACCTTCCTTAAGTCCCAGTCACCAGCAGTCACCTTCCCTAAGTATACAGCAGTCTCAATCAATTCCCCAAAGTCCCAGTCACCATCAGTCAGCTTAAGTCAGATTCAGTCTCAGTCTCAGTCACCTTCCCTAAGTAAAAAGCAGTCTAAGAGAATTCCCCGACGTCTCAGTCACATTCTCTAAGTCTTTATCAGTCTCAGTCACCTTCCCTTAGTCTCCATCAGTAGCAGTCACCTTCCCTTAGTCTCAGTATACAGCAGTCTCAGTCACCTTCTCTAGGTCTCAGTCACCATCAGTCACCTTTCCTAAGTCTCAGTCACCATCAGTCACCTTCAGTACGAGTCACCTTCCTTAAGTCCCAGTCACCAGCTGTCACCTTCCTTAAGTATACAGCAGTCTCAGTCAATTCCCCAAAGTCTCAGTCATCATCAGTCACCTTCTATAAGTCTTCATCAGTCTCAGTCACCTTCCCTTAGTCTCCATCTGTCGCAGTCACCTTCCCTTAGTCTCCATCAGTCGTAGTCACCTTCTCCATAAGTCGCCTTCCCTAAGTCTCAGTCACCAGCAGTCACCTTCCCTAAGTATACAGCAGTCTCAGTCACCTTCCCTAAGTCTCAGTCACCATCAGTACAAGTCACCTTCCTTAAGTCCCAGTCACCAGCAGTCACCTTCCTTAAGTCCCAGTCACCAGCAGTCACCTTCCCTAAGTATACATCAGTCTCAGTCATCATCAGTCACCTTCCGTAAGTCTCAGTCACCATCAGTCTCATTCCCTAAGTCAAAGTCACAATCACAATCAGTAACCCTCCTTAAGTATCAGTCACCATCAGTCTCAGTCACATCCAGTGTCATCCCTGATATACGTTAGACAAATGTCAGAAACAATTTTGACCTAGCTGGGACTCGAACCCATGTCACATTGACATTCATTAACAAACGGCTGCTCTACCAACTGAGCTATCGAGCTTCATAAAAATCCATGTCATTACAAGATATGTATGTTTTAAAAGGTAATTACCAGGTCAATACTACGCAGTAAAACTTAAAGTATGTTTTATGTAATCATCGACAAAAAGTGGTATCTCAGCATAATTATTCAAGTCTTCGTGTTGAAATTTTAAACATTTTAAATTGTTACTAAATACATATTAGTAAACAGATTTACTCATCAATCTTCGCTTGCAACTTATTAATACGTAAACGCAAGTCTTTAAAACAACACCGTCGTCGTAGCCTAGTGGTTAGCACAAAGCACTTCAAACCTAAAAGTTAACTTTTCATTGGTTCGATTTTTATGCTAGGCGTTCATTTTTGTCGGTCCGTTTTTTTTTCTAAATTAGATTTATATATAATACATATATACGACCATCTCATTTTCCTTTCAGACAATTATATTTAGTAGATCATAAGATTCCTTTTCACGCCCTAAATGTTACAACGTATCACACATGCACTTTTTTTAGAAGATTAACTCGACTATATAAAAGACCATTGCATTTGCAGCTATGTGTGCCACGTATTTAGCTGATTGGACGTTGTATTTTACTGTTTCTCACGAAACTTTAATTTAGAATAAATCGTTACGAATATGTATGAGAGCGAGACAGTTAACAGAGAGCTAGACAGACATGTGGGGGAGAGAGAGACAGACAGAGACAGACAGAGACAGACAGATACAGACATAGACAGACACGGAAATGGTTTAGCTATAATGGAAAAGAATTAACCCTTTCCCGCTTACAGACGCCTTTTGAAGCATATGCAGCATTTGACATTTGAAAACATCGTGACAAAAGAAGAAATCGTTATCGTAGGCAATTTCTACCTTTGCTACAATATTTACAAATCCTTTCAATAATTATATTTTATTCACAGTGATTTTCATATGTATTTTAGGTCGTCTGTTGCAGACTTGTTGGGGTCACAGTACGGTCGCCGTTTACAAATAAAACTGACATTAAGGTCAAACATAGCTCAAAGTGTGTTTCCCTTTTCGGAACCCTTATGAGTCATTAATGCAAGCCGATGGATTTTGCGTTATTCGTTCATATCAGTGTGAAGCAGATGATGACCAATAAAAAAAAATAGACTTTCGCGGATTAAGACAATAGTTGAACACGGTTGCGGCCTTAAGTCGACTCTTCGAATGGTAACTAAACTTGTATTACTATTTAATCTATTAAGAGTTACCTAGTTTTTACCTACATGTTTTCAAAATCGTCTGCTGCCAGCTTGACGTATGTGGGAAATGGTTAAATAGCATGTGTACATCTTTAGATGTCTTCAATTTGTTTCAGTGTAAGCCTTTCCCAATAACAGAATACAGTTGTCGCATCTGCAGCAGACTACTCTTGTTAATGTGTTTTCAATTTACATTAATAATTACACTTTTATCTATAGGTTTTTTTTCCTAATATTTGCCTACATGTTTTATAAGTCATCGGCTGCAAGTTAGACGTATGTGCAAGGGTCCAGATAAGGAGGGGTTAACAGCTCTTTTCCTCACAATATCCCTCTTATTATCCAGCCAAACCCTATGTTGTAGGTACTCAAAAGGATTTTAGAACAAGCAAAACGCTCCTTATTCACTGCGTATAACCTAATTGATTCACTACTTCACTGTCTTTAACCTAATTGATTCACTACACTGTTTTTAACCTGATGGATTCATTATATTAGCACAATCAGGTCTAGTTCTATACTGTTCGTATTTGTTTTTTTAAAAAGTTTTCAAAAGCCTTCTTATAAGAAGTGTTTCGCTTAATACAAAATAGTACGGAAATACAGCCGACTCTTTTCTACACTTGTCACACAGACCGGTAGACCAGGGATTCGATCCCAATTCAGGGAGTAGTTGCTCCCGTCCTTGGCGCTCAGGGTTACATGAATAGTAATACGACTTATTCACTGGTTCAAGGATAATAATAAGCAGTAGTAAATCTAGTAATTTACCTATGAAGGGCCGTGATATGACTGAAATACTGTTGTTATAGGAGAAGTGTTACCTGCACGAACAGTCGACACGTTTTATAGCTCTAGGTACAACTTGTGACAAAAACGTATAAGCATCCACCTTTGATTAAGTGGTGCAATATAAGAGAGACAAATCATATTCGTATTATTCATTATTCAAGGTTAAGGCCACATTGACTAAAACTTTTGATTTTCATGTGGTATTACGCCAATTTCACCACGCACTATTTCAGTTATATCACGGCGACAGTTCACATGTTCATGATCCCTTGGTAAACAAACCAATAATAGTCTTGGACATGTGCCTTGCCCAAAGGGTATTCCACCGTAACCGAGGCGACTGGGAATCAAACCCGGGACGGCCGGTTCCAAATCCCCGATGCTTATCACTCGGCCACCGCGTTGTCACAATTGGCCTTCAGTCCGGACAGACTGATCCGGGCCGACAAAATCCGTTTCAGGGGGATAGAGGTATAGAGTAATGATTCCTGAAACAGAAAATCCACAGGATTGAATGCTTAGATCTGAGTCGATACATTACGCAGAGGCCATAATGTTGGTTTTCTCGCGGGACGGCACATATTTATTAGTATAGGGTAGCATTACGACTGACTCGATGGTGTCAGGGTAAATGGACCGGTATTTCTAGCAACGTAACAGGGAAACGCCGTGATATAACTGATACATTGTTAAAAGCAGCATAAAACACTATTTTTTCTCGACTGCTTACCTTTATTATAATAAGCCTTTATAATTAAAATGGCAACTCAGAACAATTATATAAAAGAATTAATAAATCAATGCAACAAATATATGTAGGAGTTCATTTCAATTAGGAAAATTAACTCATCATTAATCGTTGTATAGAATAAATTTCCGCTTCATTTAACCCTTTCCCACAAACAATAAATATGCAGCAGACGACTTTAAAAATATGGAAAAACTTCTACGAGATAAGTGAAAATTTAATCTTAAATTGAATTAACTGAATTAAAGACATTGTGGCAAATGGGGAACTTGCTAATTAGGAGCAATTCTTCCACTTTTCATTGTGTTTTCATAACTATCTCCTGAGGTGGCCTCTACATTACGTCTCGATGTGGGAAAATGATAACTTAAAAGTTTTGAACCAAATTTCACCGAAGCCAATACACCAAAAAGCTTAATTCACCCATCAGAAATATAGCATTGCTTTGTTGTAGGATCACATGAAATGTGACTCATCGCAGGAAAGAAATGTATTTGGAAAGTTGCGACCATTGTTACCCCGGTTAAGTATACCTACTGGTACTCAGAGCATGACTGCTTTAATTGATTAAAGTTAAGAACAGTTTTCAACAATATTCAGTTATAAGATAACACGGCGGCCAGTATTTGCCTAACTTTCTCATTTATTTATTTATTATACCCCCAGATACGTAGTATATGGGGGTATATAGGAGTCACGATTGACGGTCGGTTTGTTTGTCGGTCGGTTTGTCGGTCGGTTTGTCGGTCGGCCCGTTGGTCTGGACATTTCTTGTGAACACTTTTTCTCAGCAACCCTTGGTCAGAATTCAATATAACTTCACAAGAAGGATTGATACCAAGCCTAGTTGTGCATATTGTCGGCGTGTTGCACTCGAATTATTTTTTAAATGAGTTATGGCCCCTTGAATTTCTCATACATAGTTGGTCTATAGACATTTCTTGTGAACACTATTTCTCAGCAACCCTTGGTCAGAATTCAATATAACTTCACAAGAATGATTGATACCAAGGCTAGTTGTGCATATTGTAGGCGAGTTGCACTCGAATTAAATTTAAATGAGTTATGGCCCCTTGAATTTCTCATACATATGTATATTGTCAGGCACCAGCTGGGGGTATTCATCACCTTCAGTGATATTTCTAGTTTATTAGGGTTTTACGCCGCTTTCAACATTATTTCAGTTATATCACGTCGACAGTTCACTTATTCATGATCCCTGGGTAAACAAGCCAGTACTAGGCTAGAAAATGTGCCTTGCCCAAGGGCACTCCTAACTTTCTCAAATCATGGGGTTCTTTTATTTGCGTTTTACTATGAATGCAGCAATACTTTCAGTTATATCAAGGCATTTCTGAGAAAGTTGCCAGAACAACTGGTCCATTTATCCTGACACCAGCCAGTCAGTCGTATTTCTAACCCCACACTCCTGAGTGCAAAGCAGGGACAGCCATTACTACCATTTTTAAAGTCGTTTGTAATACATATGTTTTATTGTACGAACATGAAGAAATTTGAGCTTCGGTAAAAGGCAATGACATTCTTAATATGACCTTTATAGTGTTTTCTAGTCAGTTTCCATTATATTTTGATTTTCAAATCGAGTGGATAAACAATGATCTCCCGCAGCGAGGCTGACGCTCCAGCCATCACGCCACCGAGGCGGTCTGGGCATCGAACCCCGGCTGCCCGGTTCCAAATACAGGATGCTAACCACTCAGCCCGGCGGGTTCCCAATGGAAGGTAAGATTTGATTCAACTGACGACCACTTGAACGTCACACTGCGAATTAACTGACCCTGGTTTATAATACATAAACAGGTATATACATATATACTAGGCGTTAAAAGAAACGTTACATGTTGGATATATTTTAATTTTATTCAAAATAGTTTCTTCGGACTAATTTCATTCAAAGTATATTTCATTTGCAAATCATTCCGAAATCGGATTTCAGAATTTCATTGTCATCAGTTCAATAACGTCTACGCAACGATGCAGTGAACGTCGTAGGGGTCCTGCACAAAAACACACTATTTTCAGCATCTGGTATAACGGGCGCCTGGCGCGAAGACCAACGTAAACGTCTCCTGACGGTGGATACTGATATCCTCCTACGTGTTGGAATCGCTGTCAACGTCTGGGTCGCCGGCATGAACCGATTGTGCGGCTGCACGCGACGTAAACGTCGGTTCTCACGCGGTGTGATTACACGTGGTCTACCTGTACGAGGACGATCAGCGACACTAGCATTCGCCCTGTAGCGTTGCCACAGTCTATTGATGGTGATACGGGCGACGCCAAATAACCCTGCGACACGTTCTTGCGTCAACCCACTCTCCAGCATCCCCACAGCACGTAAACGTTGATCATTACGAAGCCGTGGCATTCTGGTTTCTTTTTAAAGTTCCGTTTTTCGATGTTTTTTCAAGATTTGGCACAAATGTACACAGCTTAAACGACTTTAACCGATTCAAATCACACAGATAACCGAAAACGTCAAAAAAACATGTTTTGCACGAAATTCAGCCTGGCGACCTTAATAATGGGTGCACGAGATTTTCCTTTAGCAGACAAACAAAAAGTGCCCGGCCATATCGATAAATTACCGTATTTTACTAACGTAATGATCAGAAACACAACAAATATTTTTTTTAAATAATGTAGCGTTTCTTTTGACGCCTAGTATATATATCAAAGAAAGTGTGCCAAGTGAGGTGAAAGGGAACTTGTAACATTTTCAAACAGCGAATACTCAGGTGAGCATTCATTGATGGTCTACAATATGAAGAATTATAGACAGATTTCTTGTGAGTATAACCAACAGTTATATAACGTCAAATAAAGTAGTCTATTTTGTTAATATGAAACTTATATGTTAAGTTTAGACTTTCTAATTTCAACGGAATTTAGATAACAGTATAGTTGGAAGCCGCCAGGAGGCGGCTTCCTGTAGGGATGCTTTTAATTATTTTCGGTCAAGGAGAATATTTAGACCTGCCAGCGTGACCACATATCTTGATTTCTCTTTGTCCTTTCTAAGTACATTAATTTAAGGTTATGACTTTTAAAACATCCCTTTTACACTCTATATACATGTGTGAGTTTTACCAATTAAAAACAAAAGACAAAGGCCAGTATATTAATTGAATGTATGTACATTTTTATTTAAGCGAAATTCATACTGTATCTACTCTAGACAGTAAAATAGAGAACCCTTCTATTGAATTTGTAAATGTAGTCTGGTTCCTTAAAATAACATGCTATGATATATTACGCAGTAATTAGACGAAGAAGCCTCGTCCCGTACTCACTAAACTTTTTAATTTAGATATTTGTCTAAATCTAAATCTTAATATTTAGTCCACGTTTTAGATTTAATCCATATTCACAAACGCGTTTTAAACCGATCTCAATTTGGTTTAGTGTGTAAATGTCGTAAGCGGCCAAGCAGCGACTCTGGTTCCCGAATCAAGTTAAGAGCTAAAATAAAAGACAGTACCATTCATCTATAGTCTATTTATAGATTTTCATTTTTATCGCAATTTCACATACATTTTTCATTTGCTTTGCTTTTAATAATCTGACTTTCATGTTCAGTACATACTGGATTCAAAGTTAACTTTGAGTACAATTGTCATCGCAAAATGCAGACATGAAAAGATTTAAAACACAGAAATATTTGTTTCAAGTTGCAGTTGCACATTTCATGAATATCGCGGTAAACACGATATCGGTGTATTTTGCCTAGCCAACAACATGTTTTATCACGGATGCGATGTGAACATCCAGAATACTTAAATTAAATGAAATCTTCTGGTTATTACAAACAAAGTGTGATCGGATTAACTGAACTGTATTTAACTTATTACTGTAAATGTAGACAGCATTTCAACTCTTATATCAACTTGTAAATTTACAGTTTGAGAAATAAATTCAAGTAAATTTTCAAGCACTGGTTTAACGTTTTCAAAAAAAATGAAACTAGTTTCTATGTTAAGCCTTTCCCTTATACGTAGCACATTAAGTAAAAATTGGAACATCTTGCTAAATGAAGGTATAATTTATGGACATAAAGTAGAAAACATTGTAGCACAACGATAAATTCCTCGTGATCAATTTCTCTTTTTGTCACAATGTTTTCAAAAGTCGTTGCAGCTATTGTCAGTCTTTCGGATTACGTGTACATAGAAATACGTTTACTTGATTTTCTGAATGCTAATCACGACACGCGTTCACATCAGTTTCGTCAACTCGAGATTGTGCGTTTGTAATCCGACAGCTTTGATTTTCAATTGCTCAATTTGCCACAATAATTTCAACTCTTTTCAATTATCTTACTATAATTTATAGAGATTTTCTATGTTTTGTACTTGATGATTTTAAAGTCTGTCAGAGTAAACATCATTGAAATCATTGTGGCAAAAGGAGAAATTGCTCATAATGAGAAATATCTGCATTTGCCACAATAATTTCAACTCTTTTCAATTATCTTACTATAATTTATAGAGATTTTCTATGTTTTGTACTTGATGATTTTAAAGTCTGTCAGAGTAAACATCATTGAAATCATTGTGGCAAAAGGAGAAATTGCTCATAATGAGAAATATCTGCATTTGCCACAATAATTCAACACTTTTCAATTATCATACGATCATTTATAGAGATATCTTTTTACTTGATAATTTCAAAGTCGTCTACTGCAGATTTGGTTTATGTGGGAAACCCTTATCCATTATCATGACTTACCGATACAAACGAAAGATAGATTTTCTGCCAGGTTAAATATCCTACATAAAACTTATATCTTCAATAATCAATATCAGCATTACTGACTACAGATTACATTGTTCTAATGTTTGTGGATTTAAATGATCTTTTTTCTTATTTCTTCATGTGAAACGAAATATTGCGGCTTCTCTTTGATGCTTTGCATCAAACATCCGTCTTATATTAGATTGGATTGGTTAAATTTAGTTTAATTGCGAAACAAGCTTTCAGCTTAAATTAATCACGCTCGATATCTGCTTCCCAAAGTCAGAACGCGCTCATCACGGGACTCGAACTCGACATCTGCACGACTGTCTTCCACACGATTGGATTGCACCTGATGTGTACGCTGTGCCAAAGCTACATTGTAGTCTGACTATTTTCGCTCCAAATCCATATTGTATTATGCCAAAGCAGTATCGGGTGCAATAAGTGGCCCATTTAAAAAAGCAAAGCGCCTGTACAATAATACAATAATACAATAGGCATCTCGCTTATGGTAATTAATTTTCTTATTTTATTAACACATTGATTATCACGCTCAGGGTTGTGTTGTCCCTAAGTCTCTATCAGCCTCCTTAACTAAGTCTCCGTCTGTCGCGTTAACCAAATCTCCGTCAGCCTCGGTCACGTTAAATTAGTCTCCGTCAGACTCAGTCACCTTAACTAAGTCTCTGTCGACATCGGTCACCTTAAGTCTCCGTCAGCCTCAGTCACATTCCCTAAGTCTCCGTCAACGTCGGTCACCTTAAGTCTCCGTCAGCATCAGTCACATTCCCTAAGTCTCCGTCAACCTCGGTCACCGTCAGACTCCGTCAGTCTCAGTCACATTCCCTAAGTCTCCGTCAGCCTTAGTCACCTTAACTAAGTCTCCGTCGACCTCGGTCACCTTAAGTCTCAGTCACATTTCCTAAGTGTCAGTCACCTTAACTAAGTCTCCGTCAACCTCAGTCACCTTAAGTCTCCGTAAACCTCGGTCACCTTAAGGCTCCGTCACATTCCCTAAGTCTCCGTCAGCCTCGGTCACCTTAAGTCTCCGTCAGCCTCAGTCACCTTAACTAAGTCTCCGTCAACCTCGGTCACGTTAAGTCTTCGTCAGCCTCCGTCAGTCTCAGTCAGTCTCAGTCACATTCCCTAAGTCTCCGTCAACCTCGGTCACCTTAAGTCTCCGTCAGCATCAGTCACATTCCCTAAGTCACCGTCAGCCTAAGTCACCTTAACTAAGTCTCCGTCAACCTCGGTCACCTTAAGTCTCCGTCAGCCTCCGTCAGTCTCAGTCACATTCCCTAAGTCTCCGTCAGCCTCAGTCACCTTGACTAAGTCTCCGTCGACCTCGGTCACCTTAAGTCTCAGTCACATTTCCTAAGTGTCAGTCACCTTAACTAAGTCTCCGTCAACCTCGGTCACCTTAAGTCTCCGTCAAACTCGTTCACCTTAAGTCTCCGTCACATTCCCTAAGTCTCCGTCAGCCTCGGTCACATTCCCTAAGTCTCCGTCAGCCTCGGTCACCTTAAGTCTCCGTCAGCCTCAGTCACCTCCCCTAAGTCTCCGTCAGCCTCAGTCACCTTAACTAAGTCTCCGTCAGCCTCAGTCACCTTAACTAAGTCTCCGTCTGCCCCAGTCACGTTCCCTAAGTCTCCGTCAGCCTCAGTCACCTGAACTAAGCCTTCGTCTGTCACAGTCACGTTAACTAAATCTCCGTCAGCCTCGGTCATGTTTAATTAGTCTCAGTCAGCCTCAGTCACATTCCCTAAGTCTCCGTCAGCCTCAGTCAAAGTAACTAAGTCTCCATTAGTCTCAGTCACATTCCCTTAGTCGCCATAAGTCTCTGTCCTATTCCCTAAGTTTCCATCTGTCTCAGTCACTTTCAGTAAGCTTCCCTAAGTCTCAGTCGACATTAGTAACCTTCGCTAGGAATCAGCAACCATCAGTCTCCGTCAACTTCCACCAGGCTCAGTCACCATCAGTCACCATCAGTCACTTTCACTACGTCTCAGTCACCATCAGTCACATACACGTTTGACATATGTCAATTCTTTTTTTTTGACCTAGCTGGGACTCGAACCCACGACACTTGCATTGACTTGCATTGACAGATGGCTGCTCTACCAACAAAGCTACCGAGCTTCATACAAATCCATGCCATTACAAGATATATATGTATTCAAACTGTAATTACCAGGACAATACTACGCGGTAAAATTTAAAGTATGTTGTATGTAATCATCGACATGAAGTGGTATCTCATTATAATTATTCAAGCCTTCGTATTGTAATTTTAACCATTTTAAAATTTTACTAAATACATATTAGTAAACAGGTTTACACATCAATCTTCGCCTGCGACTGATTAATACGTAAACGCGGGTGTTCAAATCAACACCTCGTCGTAGCCTAGTGGCTAAGCACGAAGCACTTCAAACCTAAAAGTTCACTTTTCATTGGTTCGATTCTTATGCTAGGCGTTCATTTTTGTCTGTCCGGTTTTTTTTTTCTGAATTTGAATTGAATATAATTGGGATTCGCTATGTATCCCTTTATTGTCAGGCTTTTCCGACTGTATGTGTGTGCAAAAGGAGCTCAGGACCAACCCGTTGTTATGCAGCCAGCAAAGAAACGCGTTTTAAGAACAAAAAACATTTTTCTATTATCTCTTACAGGTTTGAATGTGGAGAGCTCAAACTTCGGTTATAGATAAACACCTCGTTTTAAGAACCCAAACCAGTTTTCTATGTTCTCCTACAGTTTTTAATTAGAAGAGTTGAAACTTCTGATTAAGATACTTCGGGATATTAGGAAAAACGTATCAGTAACGAGTTTTGATTTAGGCCTTTGTTTTCAAATGGTAGCCTTTGAAAGATAGGGTATTTTTACAGTCGTTTTTTACTTTATCGCCCCTAGCGCTGCAGTGGTAGCATTTGATAGCGATGTTATTGCACCATCTAATATAGCTATTCAATAGCTACAACAAGTTTTGGTTACGTGATTGACTTCCAACCGAATTTCAGAGCTAGAGCCGGAAGTTTGCAAAATACGCAAAGGCGAATCCCACGTCGCCTACCGGTTTGTTGTCAGGATTTTCTAAACCGAAGGGCCGAATCCGGTGCCAAACGATTTAAGGTTGTCCGCGTTTAAGTTTCGTTGCTAAGGACCCAACCGTTGCTATGCAGCTAGCAAAATACCACGTTTTCTGTCCAAATGTTTGTAAAGCGACGCTCCACAGTCCAAACCGACGATCCGATTCCAATGAAACTTGGTGAACAGGTGCCATAGCGGCTCAGGATTTGCGCGTTTGAGTTTCGTTGCTAAGGACCCACTAGTTGCTAGGCAGATAGCAAAGAAACGCGTTTTAAGACCCCAAATCATTTTTCTATCTTCTCATACAGTTTTGAATGTGCAGAGCTGAAACTTCGGTTATAGATACTTCGATATATTTAGAAAAGACGTATCTGTTACGATTTTTGATTTAGCCTTTGTTCCCAAATGGTATCCTTTCAAAGATAACCGTTGCTATGCAGCTCGCAAAAAATGGGGTTTAAGAACCCAAACTATTTTTCCATCTTCTCCTACAGTTCTGAATGCGGAGAGCTGAAACTTCGTTTAGAGATACTTCGAGATAAAACAAACCCGTTACGATTTTTTATTTAGGCCCATATTTCTAAATTCTAGCCTTTCAAAGATAGGGTATCTATTTACATTTTAACGTTTTGACTTCAATCGCCCCTAGCGCTGCAGTGGTAGTATTCGATAGCGATTTTATTGCACCATCTGATAGGCCTATTCAAGAGCTACAAACCCAATTAGGTTAAAGACAGTGAAGTAGTGAATCAATTAGGTTAAGCGCAGTGAATAAGTGATTCCACAAGGTTAAAAACAGTGAAGTAGTGAATCAATTAGGTTAATCGCAGTGAATCAGTGATTCCACAAGGTTAAAAACAGTGAAGTAGTGAATCAATTAGGTTAAACGCAGTGAATCAGTGATTCCATAAGGTTAAAAACAGTGAAGTAGTGAATCAATTAGGTTAAACGCAGTGAATCAGTGATTCCATAATGTTAAAAACAGTGAAGTAGTGAATTAGTTAGGTTAAACGCAGTGAATCAGTGATTCCATAAGGTTAACAACACTGAAGTAGTGAATCAATTAGGTTAAACGCAGTGAATCAGTGATTCCATAAGGTTAACAACAGTGAAGTAGTGAATCAATTAGGTTAAACGCAGTGAATCAGTGATTCCATAAGGTTAAAAACAGTGAAGTAGTGAATTAATTTCGTTAAACGCATTGAATAAGGAGCGTTTTGCTTATTCTAAAATCCTATGTTGTCGTACTCAAAAGAATGGTCTGAATAAGACGATCATTTTGAGTACCTACAACATAGGGTTTGGTTGGATAATAAGAGGGATATTGTGTAGAAAACAGCTGTTAACCCCTCCTTATCTGGACCCTTGCACATACGTCTAACTTGCAGCAGATGACTTATAAAACATGTAGGCAAATATTAGGAAAAAACCTCTATTGATAAAAGTGTAATTATTAATGTAAATTGAAAACACATTAACAAGAGTCGTCTGCTGCAGATGCGACAACTGTATTCTGTTATTGGGAAAGGCTTAAACTGAAACAAATTGAAGACATCTAAAGATGTGCACATGCTATTTAACCATTTCCCACATACGTCAAGCTGGCAGCAGACGATTTTGAAAACATGTAGGTAAAAACTAGGTAACTCTTAATAGATTAAATAGTAATACAAGTTTAGTTACCATTCGAAGAGTCGACTTAAGGCCGCAACCGTGTTCAACTATTGTCTTAATCCGCGAAAGTCTATTTTTTTATTGGTCATCATCTGCTTCACACTGATATGAACGAATAACGCAAAATCCATCGGCTTGCATTAATGACTCATAAGAGTTCCGACAAGGGAAACACACTTTGAGCTATGTTTGACCTTAATGTCAGTTTTATTTGGAAACGGCGAGCGTACTGTGACCCCAACAAGTCTGCAACAGACGACCTAAAATACATATGAAAATCACTGTGAATAAAATATAATTATTGAAAGGATTTGTAAATATTGTAGCAAAGGTAGAAATTGCCTACGATAACGATTTCTCCTTTTGTCACGATGTTTTCAAATGTCAAATGCTGCATATGCGTCAAAAAGCGTCTGTAAGCGGGAAAGGTTTAATTATTTTCCATTATAGGCAAACCCTTTCCGTGTCTGTCTATGTCTGTATCTGTCTGTCTCTGTCTGTCTCTGTCTGTCTCTGTTTGTCTCTGTCTGTCTCTCTCTTCCCCACATGTCTGTCTAGCTCTCTTTTAACTGTCTCGCTCTCATACATATTCGTCCAATCAGCTAAGTACGTGGCACACATAGCTGCAAATGCAATGGTCTTTTATATAGTCGAGTTAATCTTCTAAAAAAAGTGCATGTGTGATACGTTGTAACATTTAGGGCAAGATTACACGTACATTGTCGTTGCACTAGAATTGAGAACATTTAAAGATGTAAAGAGGAATCTTATGATCTACTAAATATAATTGTCTGAAAAGAAAATGAGATGGTCGTATATATGTATTATATATAAATCTAATTTAGAAAAAAAAACGGACCGACAAAAATGAACGCCTAGCATAAAAATCGAACCAATGAAAAGTGAACTTTTAGGTTTCAAGTGCTTTGTGCTTAGCCACTAGGCTACGACGACGGTGTTGTTTTAAAGACTTGCGTTTACGTATTAATAAGTTGCAAGCGAAGATTGATGAGTAAACCTGTTTACTAATATGTATTTAGTTACAATTTAAAATGTTTAAAATTTCAACACGAAGACTTGAATAATTATGCTGAGATACCACTTTTTGTCGATGATTACATAAAATATACTTTAAATTTTACTGCGTAGTATTGACCTGGTAATTACCTTTGAATACATATATATCTTGTAATGACATGTATATGTATGAAGCTCGGTAGCTCAGTTGGTAGAGCAGCCGTTTGTCAATGAACGTCAATGTGACGTGGGTTCGAGTCCCAGCTAGGTCAAACTTGTTTCTGACATTTGTCTAACGTATATCAGTGATGACACTGTATGTGACTGAGACTGATGGTGACTGATACTAAAGGTGGGTTATTGAGGGTTACTGAGGGTCACAGATAGTGCTTGTGACTGTGACTTAGCGAACGTGACTGATGGGGACTGAGACTTATGGAAGGTGACTGATGAAGACTGAGACTTTGGGTAATTGACAGAGACTGCTGTATACTTATGGAAGGTGACTGCTGGTGACTGGGACTTAAGGAAGGTGACTCGTACTGAAGGTGACTGAGACTTAGGGAAGGTGACTGATGGTGACTGAGACTAAGGGAAGGTGACTGAGACTGATGGAGACTTAGAGAAGGTCACTGATGGTGACTGAGGCTTAGGGAAGGTGACTGAGACTGCTGTATACTTAGGGAAGGTGACTGCTGGTGACTGGGACTTAAGGAAGGTGCCTCGTACTGAAGGTGACTGATGTTGACTGAGACTTAGGGAAGGTGACTGCTGATGACTGTGACTTGAGGAAGGTGACTCGTACTGAAGGTGACTGATGGTGACTGAGACTTAGGGAAGGTTACTGATGGTGACTGACACTTAGGGAAGGTGACTGAGACTGCTGTATACTTAGGGAAGGTGACTGAGACGAAGGCGACTGAGACGAAGGTGACTGCGACTGATGGAGACTAAGGGAAGGTGATGGAGACTGATGGAGACTAAGAGAAGGTGACTGAGACTGAGACTGATGAAGACTTATAGAAGGTGACTGATGGTGACTGAGACTTCGGGGAATTCACTTAGACTGCTGTTTACTTAGGGAAGGTGACTACTGGTGACTGAGACTGAATCTGACTTAACCTGACTGATGATGGTGACTGAGACTTTGGAGAATTGATTGATTGAGACTGCCGTATACTTAGGGAAGGTGAATTAGGGAAGGTGATGGTGACTGAGACTTAGGGAAGGTGACTGAGACGAAGGTGACCGAGACAAAGGTGACTGAGACTGATGGAGACTTAGGGAAAGTGACTGAGACTGCTTTAGGGAAGGTGACTGCTGGTGACTGTCCCTTAGGGAAGGTGATTGGGACTTAAGCTGACTGGTGGTGACTCAGACTTAGGGATGGTGACTGCTTTAGGGAAGGTGACTGACACTTAGGGGAGTTGACTGAGACTGATGTAGACTTAAGAAAAGTGACTGATGGTGACTGAGACTTAGGGAAGGTGACTGCTTTAGGGAAGGTGACTGCTGGTCACTGAGAATTAGGGGAGTTGACTGAGACTGATGTAGAATTAGGAAAGGTGACTGATGGTGACTGAGACTTAGATAAGGTGACTGCGACTGATGGAGAATTAGGGAAGTTGACTGAGACTTAGGGGAGTTGACTGAGACTATAGTGGAATATACTTAGGGAATTTGACTGAGACTTACTGTGACGCAGCAATTGACATTGTGTCAATGTGCCCTTATCATTAACACTTCTTGGTGTGATAAATCAGTACCAGGCTAGTCAATATGCCTCAATAACTAACACTTCATTTTGTCATGAATCAGTACCAGGCTAGGAAATGTGCCCTTATCATTAACACTTCTTGGTGTGATAAATCAGTACTAGGGTAGTCAATATGCCTCAATAACTAATACTTCATTTTGTCATAAATCAGTAGCAGGGCTAGGAAATGTGTCGCGACCGTTGACACTTCACTGTGTGATAAATCAGTACCAGGCTAGGAAATGTGCCCTTATCATTAACACTTCTTGGTGTGATAAATCAGTACTAGGGTAGTCAATATGCCTCAATAACTAATACTTCATTTTGTCATAAATCAGTACCAGGACTAGGAAATGTGTCGCGACCGTTGACACTTCACTGTGTGATAAATCAGTACCAGGCTAGGAAATGTGTCGTGACCGTTGACACTTCACTGTGTGATAATTCAGTACCAGGCTAGGAAATGTGTCGCGATAATTGACACTTCACTGTGTGATAATTCAGTACCAGGCTAGGAAATGTGCCGCGATAATTGACACTTCACTGTGTGATAAAGCAGTACCAGGCTAGGAAATGTGCGCCGATAATTGACACTTCACTGTGTGATAAATCAGTACCAGGCTAAGAAATGTGCCGCGATAATTGACACTTCACTGTGTAATAAATCGGTACCAGGCTAGGAAATGTGCGCCGATAATTGACACTTCACTGTGTGATAAATCAGTACCAGGCTAGGAAATGTGCGCCGATAATTGACACTTCACTGTGTGATAAATCAGTACCAGGCTAGGAAATGTGCCGCGATAATTGACACTTCACTGTGTGTTAAATCAGTACCAGGCTAGGACATTTGCCGCGATAATTGTCACTTCACTGTGTGATAAATCAGTACCGGGCTAGGAAATGTGCCGCGACCGTGGGCATTGCACTGTGTGATAAATCAGTACCAGGCTAGTAAATGTGCCGCGATAATTGACACTTCACTGTGTGTTAAATCAGTACCAGACTATGAAATGTGCCGCGAAATCAGTAGCAGGCTAGGAAATGTGCCGCGATAATTGACACTTCATTGTGTGATAAATCAGTACCAGGCTAGGAAATGTGACGCGACCGGTAACACTTCACTGTGTAATAAATCAGTACCAGGGCTAGGAAATGTGACGCGACCGTTGACACTTCACTGTGTGATAAATCAGTACCTAGAGACATAACCAGTACACGCGTCGTTTGTCTGGAAACATCTCAAATGTAGAATTTGCTCATTACGGGATTAAAAACAGAAGAAATTGCTCAGTTTAGTTTAAACTTATTTAGTATACATCGACTACAAATTAAACTTTCAGCTGATATTAATCATGCTTGATGTCTGCTTTCTGGATACATAACCAGTACACGCGTCGTTTGTGTAAAAAAAGAAAATGCAGAATTTTCTGATCACGGGATTCAATCCCAGGGCCTTTAGTACGAGAGGTCGACGCTCTACCACTGCATAATTGCATTCAGCGTGAGCTATATCCATCATTGCAACAATTATTTCAACTATATATATTCAAGAATTATACTATCATTTAAAGAGGTTTTACTTAGTTTTGAGTCGGCGTTGCTGAAGATTTATTGAATGATATGAAAGCGTCCAGTAAGCCTCTGTCGTGTAATCTGTTGAAACATTTCGTAATAATTGGAACAAATTTGTCATCTTCTGACCTTTCCAACATATAGACGCTTTATGATGCCTCCGTAGGCAGACGACTTTCAAAAATATTGTGTGTGTCCATAGGAGAAATTGCTTATAATGAGCAATTTTATTATTTTGCCACAGTGTTATCGACTCTTTTCTAAATTTAAACTTTTCTATAACAATTTTCCATAATTATTCTCTCGTTGATTTCAAAGTCGTCTGCTGCAGACTTGTTGTATGTGGGAAAAGGTTAAATAAACACAACAACCAAAGTTGAATTTATCCTTTTAGCATGCTAAAGTAATAACTACACGTAATGAAAACCGCAACTTGATCCATTTTTGATGTTTAGATTGAATTATTTCTCGATGATGTAGGCCGCTAACATCGAAATTAAAACCGTTAAAACAAATCCTCGTGGGTTTAATTCTTTCATCCTTTCCCATATAAGGCACTGAAAATCTGCCACCGATGAAGTTGAACACCCCTAAGTAGAACAAAGTTCATATTTAAAATAGAGAAAATTAGCATAACAAGTAGAAGGTAAACATTGTGTAAATAACTATTTTCTTTTTTCTTTTAAATAAAACACGAAAACAGTTAATATTTTAGATAATTGTTATGGCCTTTGCGTTATGTATCGAACCTGATCAGCCTGCACAGTCCGCGCAGGCTAATCCAGGCCAACACATTCCGTCTAAAGGGGATAGAGGTATTGAGTAATGATTCCTGAAACAGAAAATCTACAGGAGGTGAAACGTGTCAGTCTGGGTTAGCCTGCCAGGCATGATTAGGCTGATCCGGGTCGATACTTTACGCAGAGTCCACACTGTTGGTTTTCTCACGGGACGGCTTATATAGAGATGTATTAATAATAAAATAGGAATTTAAATTATTGACGCCGCGTGTAATAAAGGGACATTTGGCCTTCTTGTTCGAAATATTAACATCCAGTCTGCTTGCACAGGTTATTTAAATTTACTGAATTGCATCTGCTTCCTTTAAGTCATGCTTTGCATCAATATTCTGCTTGTTCATAATTGTATTTAGTTTCCCATGTACTAGTATATCTTCTCAATTGCTACATCTGCTACATACCGCAGCTTATTTTCATTTTGTCCGACTTGTGTAGAATTTTGAAAAAATAAAAAATATTATTTCAGCAATATTGGTAGTTGTTTGGCGAATGTTAAGACAATTGGAACTCTGCCATTGTTTTTTTTTTTTTTCTTTTTGTGTAAACTTTCCGCAGATTATTGTTTAACTCCATACGACGGTTGGAATAAACACTTTCATTTGAACAGATCTGCTTTAATCTTATCCAAGGCCATATGGGATTGATTTTTTTTCTATTTGTATAATTACTTCCCCTTGATAATTGAAATCTCAAACGAATTGTGTCGTTGAAATTGGTAAGTCATGTTTTAAATCCGTAATTGGTTTGTAACATATCAAAGAAACATATTTTACCACATAACAAAGAGGTTCTCCAAGCAGTTACGTATAATTTATTTTGAAATGCTTTTAACTAATATTGCCTAAGGAAGCAATACTGTGATATTGTTTTGGTCGAAAAAATAAAAACACAGAACAACAACCCTTATGAGTTATGCATGCATCCCCTTCCAATTCTATACTTGTAGTTTTTTCTTTTTTAGATAAAACTAGTAAATAATGTTTGATTGTTTTTAATCGCCTTACATTCTTGGTTGACATGCGGATTTTCACGGATAATACATAAAAGATGCGAGAGATATGGGGTAACGGATATAGAGACAGATATAATTGCTCAGTGCAGCACTAACCTATTAAGCACACTTGCCACTTCCTCACATGACTTCCTCTTACACACTGAAGTCTTAACTGCCCCACTATCTGGCATAGATCCAAACAGTGATATATCACGGTCAATCACTGCTGGAATCAACGTCAGCTTTGACGCCACCTTAACTTATAGCGAGAGGACTCCATTTCTGAAACGGACGATAATTCATGCATCCCGTCTCCACGAATCGATGCGGCCGCTTACGACATTTACAAACTGGACTAAATTGAGACGGTTTTAAAATGCATTGGTCAGTACGACTAAATCTTGATCTTAGAGAATCCAAAAAACGAACTTTGGATTTGGATTTAGTGTCAAGTCCAAAGTTGAAAGATTGGTGAATACGGACCCTGGTAAATTCATAGTGGCCCTTTATAACATATACCTTGTCTTGAAATAGAACTTGTTTGTCATTTCTAACATCTGTAAATATAATTACACTTCTACTTTTCAATTATAGCAGTGTTTGTTGTGTATTTTATTCAGATTTCAACAACTGTTCACTCATACACGTTTCCTTGGTACGTTATTAGTACTGCTGGTCCATTTAGACGCCAGCGAATGTAGATTTTCACAAAATTCTTCACACTAGAGCCATATTGTTCCGAAATATCATTTGTCATATCCTACCGAAAGAGGGTAGCGAAAGGGCATGTGTTCCTAATTGTAAATAAAATGACGTTGATCTTTGTGTTTCCCCAGATTGACCCTAATGTTGTTTTACCGATTTGAATTGTCATGTAAATAGGTCACCTTTCAGACAAAGGCGAACATGGATAGGTTTCTGATTACAACATTAACATATTGCGTGTATCAACGATGTATTTGATTTAACGCAAAAAATGCAGAAAATGATGTAACAACAGTAAAAAAATTAACATGGTCAATAAATACCAGTTTATTCTAGATTTTTTTTATTTTGTAGGTCAGTTTCGGCTGGTTCACTCTTATGACTACAATCATATTTTTATCCACAGGCATGCCCAAGTCACATGAATCTTCGAGGGGAGTTAACGGTGGTAAAATGTAATTCATACCGCCATCATTAAAGCCCGTTATTTCTTTCAGCACTGCATAACGAGATATGCAGTCCGTTTCGTGTTCTTTCAAACCGTCAAGGGCATCCTTAAGCGTTTTAAAATTCAAAGCCGCCATTTTTCAAAGGGTCAATTTAGTAATTTGGATCCAACCGCGTCTTGGAGTTTTGAAAAGAGCTACCGTTAAAATAATCACAATGAGTTGACATTTTGGTCTTAACGGTCTTAACGATTTTATAATTATACGCATCCTGTGTCTTTGATGTTTTCAGTTTGTATAAATGTATAAGCTCCCGCTTTCGCATCTAATGGCAGTTCAATTGCAAGTTCCAAGTCGTTCCCAATATCAGTATAATATTTTGATAAGTGCCTTCCCCTTGGGGCAGGAAATAATATTTTGTAAGCGTGTTTAATTCTTGAAAAATAGAAATAGTTGCATCAGTGTCAGTTCTGAAAGCCAGATAACGTTTTTAACTTGCATATCAATATATATATATACACATGAAATACAATCTATCTTTAAATTAAGTTGTCGATCCTCGGACCTACTACTTCTGAACACCATACATACCCAATGTGCTCTTATTTAATGTGGATTTCTTTTACTTCTTAATTTAAATGTTGACAGATATTAAGTCTAAATTGCATTCATTACCTTCACACGACTCTAGAAGTAATCTAGAAATCGATAAAAAACCTATATGATGGTTTCTGGACTCAGAAGTAAGGGTGAATCTCATTTTTTAGCCCAGTTTCTTCAGTATTGCTTTGGATACTGTGTATTTTGTATTCTTACATATTTGTAGTTATAATGTCACATTTAGTAGTATATATGTATATTTCCTAGCCCTGGTACTGATTTACGACAAAATGAAGTATTAGTTATTGAGGCATATTGACTAGCCTGGTACTGATTTATCACACCAAGAAGTGTTAATGATAAGGGCACATTTCCTAGCCCTGGTACTGATTTATGACAAAATGAAGAGTTAGTTATTGAGGCATATTGACTACCCTAGTACTGATTTATCACACCAGTCACCAGCAGACACCTTCCCTAAAGCAGTCACCTTCCCTAAGTCTGAGTCACCACCAGTCAGCTTAAGTCCCAGTCACCATCCCTAAGTCTGAGGCACCACCAGTCAGTCCCAGTCACCTTCCCTAAGTGTCAGTGACCAGCAGGCACATTCTCTAAGTCTGAGTCACCACCAGTCAGCTTAAGTCCCAGTCACCTTCCCTAAGTGTCAGTCACCAGCAGTCACCTTCCATAAAGCAGTCTCAGTCACTTTCCCTAAGTCTCCATCAGTCTCAGTCACCTTCGTCTCGGTCAACTTCCTTAAGTCTCAGTCACCATCAGTCACCATCAGTCACCATCACCTTCCCTAAGTATACAGCAGTCTCAATCAATTCCCCAAAGTCTCAGTCACCATCAGTCAGCTTAAGTCAGATTCTGTCTCAGTCTCAGTCAGCAGAAGTCACCTTCCCTAAGTAAACAGCAGTCTAAGTGAATTCCCCGAAGTCAAAGCCACCATCAGTCTCAGTCACCTTCCCTTAGTCTCCATCAGTCGCAGTCACCTTCCCTTAGTCTCCATCAGTCGCAGTCACCTTCCCTTAGTCTCAGTCACCAGCAGTCACCTTCCCTAAGTATACAGAAGTCTCAGTCACCTTCCCTAAGTCTCAGTAACCATCAGTCACCTCCCTAAGTCTCAATCACCATCAGTCACCATCAGTCACCTTCAGTACGAGTCACCTTCCTTAAGTCCCAGTCATCTGCAGTCACCTTCCCTAAGTATACAGCAGTCTCAGTAAATTCCCCAAAGTCTCAGTCATCATCAGTCACCTTCTGTAAGTCTTCATCAGTCTCAGTCACCTTCCTTTAGTCTCCATCAGTCGCAGTCACCTTCCCTTAGTCTCCATCAGTCGCAGTCACCTTCCCTTAGTCTCCATCAGTCACCTTCCGTAAGTCTCAGTCACCAGCAGTCACCTTCCCTAAGTATACAGCAGTCTCAGTCACCTTCCCTAAGTCTCAGTCACCATCAGTCACCTTCAGTACGAGTCACCTTCTTTAAGTCCCAGTCACCAGCAGTCACCAGCAGTCACCAGCAGTCACCTTCCCTAAGTATACAGCAGTCTCAGTCAATTCCCCAAAGTCTCAGTCATCATCAGTCACCTTCCGTAAGTCACAGTCACAATCACAATCACTAACCCCCCATAAGTATCAGTCACCATCAGTCTCAGTCACATACAGTGTCATCCCTGATATACGTTAGACAAATGTCAGAACCAATTTTGACCTAGCTGGGACTCGAACCCACGTCACATTGACGTTCATTGACAAACGGCTGCTCTACCAACTGAGTTGTATTCAAAGGTAATTACCAGGTCAATACTACGCAGTAAAATTTAAAGTATGTTTTATGTAATCATCGACATGAAGTGGTATCTTAGCATAATTATTCAAGCCTTCGTGTTGAAATTTTAAACATTTTAAATTGTTATTAAATACATATTAGTAAACAGGTTTACTCATCAATCTTCGCTTGCAACTTATTAATACGTAAACGCAAGTCTTTAAAACAACACCGTCGTCGTAGCCTAGTGGCTAAGCACGAAGCACTTCAAACCTAAAAGTTCACTTTTCATTGGTTCGATTTTTATGCTAGGCGTTCATTTTTGTCGGTCCGTTTTTTTTTCTAAATTAGATTTATATATAATACATATATACGACCATCTCATTTTCTTTTCAGACAATTATATTTAGTAGATCATAAGATTCCTTTTCATCTTTAAATGTTCTCAATTCTAGTGCAATGTGTAATCTTGCCCTAAATGTTACAACGTATCACACATGCACTTTTTAAAAAGATTAACTCGACTATATAAAAGACCATTGCATTTGCAGATGTGTGCCACGTACTTAGCTGATTGGACGTTGTATTTTACTGTTTCTCACGAAACTTTAATTTAGAATAAATCGTTACGAATATGTATGAGAGCGAGACAGTTAAACGAGAGCTAGACAGACATGTGGGGGAGAGAGAGACAGACCGAGACAGACGGAGACAGACAGAGACAGACCGAGACAGACAGATACAGACATAGACAGACACGGAAAGGGTTTAGCTATAATGGAAAAGAATTAACCCTTTCCCGCTTACAGACGCTTTTTGACGCATATGCAGCATTTGACATTTGAAAACATCGTGACAAAAGGAGAAATCGTTATCGTAGGCAATTTCTACCTTTGCTACAATATTTACAAATCCTTTCAATAATTATATTTTATTCACAGAGATTTTCATATGTATTTTAGGTCGTCTGTTGCAGACTTGTTGGTGTCACAGTACGGTCGCCGTTTACAAATAAAACTGACATTAAGGTCAAACATAGCTCAGAGTGTGTTTCCCTTGTCGGAACCCTTATGAGTCATTAATGCAAGCCGATGGATTTTGCGTTATTCGTTCATATCAGTGTGAAGCAGATGATGACCAATAAAAAATTAGACTTTCGCGGATTAAGACAATAGTTAAACACGGTTGCGGCCTTAAGTCGACTCTTCGAAACGCTTGCTAGGAATGGTAACTAAACTTGTTTTACTATTTAATCTATGAAGAGTTACCTAGTTTTTACCTACATGTTTTCAAAATCGTCTGCTGCCAGCTTGACGTATGTGGGAAATGGTTAAATAGCATGTGCACATCTTTAGATGTCTTCAATTTGTTTCAGTTTAAGCCTTTCCCAATAACAGAATACAGTTGTCGCATCTGCAGCAGACGACTCTTGTTAATGTGTTTTCAATTTACATTAATAATTACACTTTTATCAATAGAGGTTTTTTCCTAATATTTGCCTACATGTTTTATAAGTCATCTGCTGCAAGTTAGACGTATGTGCAAGGGTCCAGATAAGGAGGGGTTAACAGCTGTTTTCCACACAATATCCCTCTTATTATCCAACCAAACCCTATGTTGTAGATACTCAAAAGGATTTTAGAACAAGCAAAACGCTCCTTATTCACTGCGTTTAACCTAATTGATTCACTACTTCACTGTCTTTAACCTAATTGATTCACTACACTGTTTTTAACCTGATGGATTCATTACATTAGCACAATCAGGTCTAGTTCTACACTGTTCTTATTTGTTTTTTTTTAAAGTTTTCAAAAGCCTTCTTATAAGAAGTGTTTCGCTTAATACACAATAGTACGGAAATACAGCCGACTCTTTTCTACACTTGTCACACAGACCGGTAGACCAGGGATTCGATCCCAATTCAGGGAGTAGTTGCTCCCGTCCTTGGCGCTCAGGGTTACATGAATAGTAATACGACTTATTCACTGGTTCAAGGATAATAATAAGCAGTAGTAAATCTAGTAATTTACCTATGAAGGGCCGTGATATGACTGAAATACTGTTGTTATAGGAGAAGTGTTACCTGCACGAACAGTCGACACGTTTTATAGCTCTAGGTACAACTTGTGACAAAAACGTATAAGCATCCACCTTTGATTAAGTGGTGCAATATAAGAGAGACAAATCATATTCGTATTATTCATTATTCAAGGTTAAGGCCACATTGACTAAAACTTTTGATTTTCATGTGGTATTACGCCAATTTCACCACGCACTATTTCAGTTATATCACGGCGACAGTTCACATGTTCATGATCCCTTGGTAAACAAACCAATAATAGTCTTGGACATGTGCCTTGCCCAAAGGGTATTCCACCGTAACCGAGGCGACTGGGAATCAAACCCGGGACGGCCGGTTCCAAATGCCCGATGCTTACCACTCGGCCACCGCGTTGTCACAATTGGCCTTCAGTCCGGACAGACTGATCCGGGCCGACAAATTTCGTTTCAGGGGGATAGAGGTATAGAGTAATGATTCCTGAAACAGAAAATCCACAGGATTGAATGCTTAGATCTGAGTCGATACATTACGCAGAGGCCATAATGTTGGTTTTCTCGCGGGACGGCACATATTTATTAGTATAGGGTAGCATTACGACTGACTCGATGGTGTCAGGGTAAATGGACCGGTATTTCTAGCAACGTAACAGGGAAACGCCGTGATATAACTGATACATTGTTAAAAGCAGCATAAAACACTATTTTTTCTCGACTGCTTACCTTTATTAATATGAGTATAGGTGCTACCTATTTCGGGTAAACATTTATTATATGTTGTGATCGGTGAATAATTCCCCGCGAACTGCAGTTAGCCCCTTGCTTGCAGCACGATCAGTTATTTACGTCAATTACGAGTTCTACCGACCTAAGCAAAGAAAATAAAAATCATCATCAGGTTAAGCTTATATTTAACTTGAAAATATAGCCAAGATTTTACATCCATGAAAATATGATGACAGGTACAACAAATAATCAACTTGCCCTTCATAAAGTACTTCAAATAAAACAATTCCATAATTCACGGAACTACATTTGTGAAAAGCCAAACTAACGTTTCCTATAATTTCTGTCGTTTTCATTTTGGTTCATTTAGTTTAAACTTATTTATTTTACATCGATTGTGAAACAAAAACAAAAAAAATCCCAAAGTCAGGACCCACTCATCACGGGACTCGAACCAGGGACCTTTGATACAAGAGGCCGACGCTCTACCTCTGCACCACTAATAGAATGACGTCATATTATGACGTCATATTACAGGAATTTGGATTTATAACTTCCGAAAAGTTCAGAATGTCAAAGGTCAAAAAACCCTTATGAGTTTTATTTGAACTCGTTTTAGAAATAGACGACGAGTGTTATTAAACGGAAATGATCACACATAAAATTACTTGTGCTCGTTCCTTTATCGAGTACGTATTATCATATTTAATTATTTCCTCTAGAAGTTTTTTTTGTGTCGATATTTTCTTTTCATCCAATCAAAACGTAGCAGAATCGTAACTGCATCGAAAAATCAACTCTGGACACAATTTTTGGAAAGAGGGTATAGCAAAGTTGGGCAAAGTTCACACACATTACCTATTGACGGGAAACATCGCCGGCTTCGCCGTCGATTTGTTTACCCGTATAATAAGCCTTTATAATTAAAATGGCAACTCAGAACAATTATATAAAAGAATTAATAAATCAATGCAACAAATATATGTAGGAGTTCATTTCAATTAGGAAAATTAACTCATCATTAATCGTTGTATAGAATAAATTTCCGCTTCATTTAACCCTTTCCCACAAACAATAAATATGCAGCAGACAACCTTAAAAATATGGAAAAACTTCTACGAGATAAGTGAAAATTTAATCTTAAATTGAATTAATTGAATTAAAGACATTGTGGCAAAAGGGGAACTTGCTATTTAGGAGCAATTCTTCCCCTTTTCATTGTGTTTTCATAACTATCTACTGAGGTGGCCTCTACATTACGTCTCGATGTGGGAAAATGATAACTTAAAAGTTTTGAACCAAATTTCACCGAAGCCAATACACCAAAAAGCTTAATTCACCCATCAGAAATATAGCATTGCTTTGTTGTAGGATCACATGAAATGTGACTCATCGCAGGAAAGAAATGTATTTGGAAAGTTGCGACCATTGTTACTCCGGTTAAGTATACCTACTGGTACTCAGAGCATGACTGCTTTAATTGATTAAAGTTAAGAACAGTTTTTAACAATATTCAGTTATAAGATAACACGGCGGCCAGTATTTGCCTAACTTTCTCATTTATTTATTTATTATACCCCCAGATACGTAGTATATGGGGGTATATAGGAGTCACGATTGACGGTCGGTTTGTTTGTCGGTCGGTTTGTCGGTCGGTCCGTTGGTCTGGACATTTCTTGTGAACACTATTTCTCAGCAACCCTTGGTCAGAATTCAATATAACTTCACAAGAAGGATTGATACCAAGCCAAGTTGTGCATATTGTCGGCGTGTTGCACTCGAATTATTTTTTAAATGAGTTATGGCCCCTTGAATTTCTCATACATAGTTGGTCTATAGACATTTCTTGTGAACACTATTTCTCAGCAACCCTTGGTCAGAATTCAATATAACTTCACAAGAATGATTGATACCAAGGCTAGTTGTGCATATTGTAGGCGAGTTGCACTCGAATTAAATTTAAATGAGTTATGGCCCCTTGAATTTCTCATACATATGTATATTGTCAGGCACCAGCTAAGGGTATTCATCACCTTCAGTGATATTTCTAGTTTATTAGGGTTTTACGCCGCTTTCAACATTATTTCAGTTATATCACGTCGACAGTTCACTTATTCATGATCCCTGGGTAAACAAGCCAGTACTAGGCTAGAAAATGTGCCTTGCCCAAGGGCACTCCTAACTTTCTCAAATCATGGGGTTCTTTTATTTGCGTTTTACTATGAATGCAGCAATACTTTCAGTTATATCAAGGCATTTCTGAGAAAGTTGCCAGAACAACTGGTCCATTTATCCTGACACCAGCCAGTCAGTCGTATTTCTAACCCCACACTCCTGAGCGCAAAGCAGGGACAGCCATTACTACCATTTTTAAAGTCGTTTGTAATACATATGTTTTATTGTACGAACATGAAGAAATTTGAGCTTCGGTAAAAGGCAATGACATTCTTAATATGACCTTTATAGTGTTTTCTAGTCAGTTTCCATTATATTTTGATTTTCAAATCGAGTGGATAAACAATGATCTCCCGCAGCGAGGCTGACGCTCCAGCCATCACGCCACCGAGGCGGTCTGGGCATCGAACCCCGGCTGCCCGGTTCCAAATACAGGATGCTAACCACTCAGCCCGGCAGGTTCCTAATGGAAGGTAAGATTTGATTCAACTCACGACCACTTGAACGTCACACTGCGAATTAACTGACCCTGGTTTATAATAAATAAACAGGTATATACATATATACTAGGCGTCAAAAGAAACGTTACATGTTGGAAATATTTTAATTTTATTCAAAATAGTTTCTTCGGACTAATTTCATTCAAAGTATATTTCATTTGCAAATCATTCCGAAATCGGATTTCAGAATTTCATTGTCATCAGTTCAATAACGTCTACGCAACGATGCAGTGAACGTCGTAGTGGTCCTGCACAAAAACACACTATTTTCAGCATCTGGTATAACGGGCGCCTGGCGCGAAGACCAACAGAACGTAAACGTCTCCTGACGGTGGAAACTGATATCCTCCTACGTGTTGGAATCGCTGTCAACGTCTGGGTCGCCGGCATGAACCGATTGTGCAGCTGCACGCGACGTAAACGTCGGTTCTCACGCGGTGTGATTACACGTGGTCTACCTGTACGAGGACGATCAGCGACACTAGCATTCGCCCTGTAGCGTTGCCACAGTCTATTGATAGTGATACGGGCGACGCTAAATAACCCTGCGACACGTTCTTGCGTCAACCCACTCTCCAGCATCCCCACAGCACGTAAACGTTGATCATTACGAAGCCGTGGCATTCTTGTTTCTTTTTAAAGTTCCGTTTTTCGATGTTTTTTCAAGATTTGGCACACATGTACACAGCTTAAACGACTTTAACCGATTCAAATCACACAGATAACCGAAAATGTCAAAAAAACATGTTTTGCACGAAATTCAGCCTGGCGACCTTAATAATGGGTGCACGAGATTTTCCTTTAGCAGACAAACAAAAAGTGCCCGGCCATATCGATAAATTACCGTATTTTACTAACGTAATGATCAGAAACACAAAAAATATTTTTTTTAAATAATGTAACGTTTCTTTTGACGCCTAGTATATATATCAAAGAAAGTGTGCCAAGTGAGGTGAAAGGGAACTTGTAACATTTTCAAACAGCGAATACTCAGGTGAGCATTCATTGATGGTCTACAATATGAAGAATTATAGACAGATTTCTTCTGAGTATAACCAAGAGTTATGTAACGTCAAATAAAGTAGTCTATTTTGTTAATATGAAACTTATATGTTAAGTTTAGACTTTCTAATTTCAACGGAATTTAGATAACAGTATAGTTGGAAGCCGCCAGGAGGCGGCTTCCTGTAGGGATGCTTTTAATTATTTTCGGTCAAGGAGAATATTTAGACCTGCCAGCGTAACCACATATCTTGATTTCTCTTTGTCCTTTCTAAGTACATTAATTTAAGGTTATGACTTTTAAAACATCCCTTTTACACTCTATATACATGTGTGAGTTTTACCAATTAAAAACAAAAGACAAAGGCCAGTATATTAATTGAATGTATGTACATTTTTATTTAAGCGAAATTCATACTGTATCTACTCTAGACAGTAAAATAGAGAACCCTTCTATTGAATTTGTAAATGTAGTCTGGTTCCTTAAAATAACATGCTATGATATATTACGCAGTAATTAGACGAAGAAGCCTCCTCCCGTACTCACTAAACTTTTTAATTTAGATATTTGTCTAAATCTAAATCTTAATATTTAGTCCACGTTTTAGATTTAATCCGTATTCACCAACGCGTTTTAAACCGATCTCAATTTGGTTTAGTGTGTAAATGTCGTAAGCGGCCAAGCAGCGACTCTGGTTCCCGAATCAAGTTAAGAGCTAAAATAAAAGACAGTACCATTCATCTATAGTCTATTTATAGATTTTCATTTTTATCGCAATTTCACATACATTTTTCATTTGCTTTGCTTTTAATAATCTGACTTTCATGTTCAGTACAGTACATACTGGATTCAAAGTTAACTTTGAGTACAATTGTCATCGCAAAATGCAGACATGAAAAGATTTAAACCACAGAAATATCTGTTTCAAGTTGCAGTTGTACATTTCATGAATATCGCGGTAAACACGATATCGGTGTATTTTGCCTAGCCAACAACATGTTTTATCACGGATGCGATGTGAACATCCAGAATACTTAAATTAAATGAAATCTTCTGGTTATTACAAACAAAGTGTGATCGGATTAACTGAACTGTATTTAACTTATTACTGTAAATGTAGACAGCATTTCAACTCTTATATCAACTTGTAAATTTACAGTTTGAGAAATAAATTCAAGTAAATTTTCAAGCACTGGTTTAACGTTTTCAAAAAAAAAAAGCCTTTCCCTTATACGTAGCACATTAAGTAAAAATTGGAACATCTTGCTAAATGAAGGTATAATTTATGGACATAAAGTAGAAAACATTGTAGCACAACGATAAATTCCTCGTGATCAATTTCTCTTTTTGTCACAATGTTTTCAAAAGTAGCTGCAGCTATTGTCAGTCTTTCGGATTACGTGTACATAGAAATACGTTTACTTGATTTTCTGAATGCTAATCACGACACGAGTTCACATCAGTTTCGTCAACTCGAGATTGTGCGTTTGTAATCCGACAGCTTTGATTTTCAATTGCTCAATTTGCCACAATAATTTCAACTCTTTTCAATTATCTTACTATAATTTATAGAGATTTTCTATGTTTTGTACTTGATGATTTTAAAGTCTGTCAGAGTAAACATCATTGAAATCATTGTGGCAAAAGGAGAAATTGCTCATAATGAGCAATATCTGCATTTGCCACAATAATTCAACACTTTTCAATTATCATACGATCATTTATAGAGATATCTTTTTACTTGATAATTTCAAAGTCGTCTACTGCAGATTTGGTTTATGTGGGAAACCCTTATCCATTATCATGACTTACCGATACAAACGAAAGATAGATTTTCTGCCAGGTTAAATATCCTACATAAAACTTATATCTTCAATAATCAATATCAGCATTACTGACTACAGATTACATTGTTCTAATGTTTGTGGATTTAAATGATCTTTTTTCTTATTTCTTCATGTGAAACGAAATATTGCGGCTTCTCATATATTGTGTTTGCCTGAAGTGGCTCATTTAAAAAGCAAAGCGCCTGTGTAGCTGGATTATTGTATTGTCTAACGACCAGAATACAATAGGCATCTTTTCAATTTTCAAGGTTGTGTTGTCACGTTCCCTAAGTCTCCGTCAGCCTTGGTCACGTTAAATTAGTCTCAGTCAGCTTCAGTACCATTCCCTAAGTCTCCGTCAGACTCAGTCACCTTAACTAAGTCTCTGTCGACATCGGTCACCTTAAGTCTCCGTCAGCCTCAGTCACATTCCCTAAGTCTCCGTCAACCTCGGTCAGTCTCGGTCACCTTAAGTCTCCGTCAGCATCAGACACATTCCCTAAGTCACCTAAACTAAGTCTCCGTCAACCTCGGTCACCTTAAGTATCCGTCAACCTCGGTCACCTTAAGTCTCCGTCACATTTCCTAAGTCTCCGTCACATTTCCTAAGTCTCCGTCAGCCTCGGTCACCTTAAGTCTCCGTCAGCCTCAGTCACCTTAACTAAGTCTCCGTCAACCTCGGTCACCTTAAGTCTCCGTCAGCCTCAGTCACCTTAACTAAGTCTCCGTCAACCTCGGTCACCTTAAGTCTCCGTCAGCCACCGTCAGTCTCAGTCACATTCCCTAAGTCTCCGTCAGCCTCAGTAACCTTAACTAAGTCTCCGTCAACCTCGGTCACCTTAAGTCTCCGTCACATTCCCTAAGTCTCCGTCAGCCTCAGTCACCTTAAGTCTCCGTCATCCTCAGTCACACTACATTACTTAAGCCTCCGTCAGAATCAGTCACCTTAACTAAGTCTCCGTCAACCTCGGTCACCTTAAGTCTCCGTCAACCTCGGTCACCTTAAGTCTCCGTCACATTCCCTAAGTCTCCGTCACATTTCCTAAGTCTCCGTCAGCCTCGGTCACCTTAAGTCTCCGTCAGCCTCAGTCACCTTAACTAAGTCTCCGTCAACCTCGGTCACCTTAAGTCTCCGTCAGCCTCAGCCACCTTAACTAAGTCTCCGTCAACCTCGGTCACCTTAAGTCTCCGTCAGCCACCGTCAGTCTCAGTCACATTCCCTAAGTCTCCGTCAGCCTCAGTAACCTTAACTAAGTCTCCGTCAACATCGGTCACCTTAAGTCTCCGTCACATTCCCTAAGTCTCCGTCAGCCTCAGTCACATTAACTAAGTCTCTGTCAACCTCGGTCACCTTAAGTCTCCGTCAGCCTCAGTCACACTACATTACTTAAGCCTCCTTCAGAATCAGTCACCTGAACTAAGCCTCCGTCAGCCTCAGACACCTTTACTAAGTCTCCGTCTGTCTCAGTCACCATCAGTAAGCTTCCCTAAGTCTCAGTCGACATTAGTAACCTTCGCTAGGAATCAGCCACCATCAGTCTCCGTCACCTTCCACCAGGCTCAGTCACCATTAGTCACCATCAGTCACCATCAGTCACTTTCACTACGTCTCAGTCACCATCAGTCACATATACGTTTGACATATGTCAATTCTTTTTTTTTGACCTAGCTGGGACTCGAACCCACGACACTTGCATTGACTTGCATTGACAGATGGCTGCTCTACCAACAGAGCTACCGAGCTTCATACAAATCCATGCCATTACAAGATATATATGTATTCAAACTGTAATTACCAGGACAATACTACGCGGTAAAATTTAAAGTATGTTGTATGTAATCATCGACATGAAGTGGTATCTCATTATAATTATTCAAGCCTTCGTATTGTAATTTTAACCATTTTAAAATTTTACTAAATACATATTAGTAAACAGGTTTACACATCAATCTTCGCCTGCGACTGATTAATACGTAAACGCGGGTGTTCAAATCAACACCTCGTCGTAGCCTAGTGGCTAAGCACGAAGCACTTCAAACCTAAAAGTTCACTTTTCATTGGTTCGATTCTTATGCTAGGCGTTCATTTTTGTCTGTCCGTTTTTTTTTTCTGAATTTGAATTGAATATAATTGGGATTCGCTATGTATCCCTTTATTGTCAGGCTTTTCCGACTGTATGTGTGTGCAAAAGGAGCTCAGGACCAACCCGTTGTTATGCAGCCAGCAAAGAAACGCGTTTTAAGAACAAAAAACATTTTTCTATTATCTCTTACAGGTTTGAATGTGGAGAGCTCAAACTTCGGTTATAGATAAACACCTCGTTTTAAGAACCCAAACCAGTTTTCTATGTTCTCCTACTGTTTTTAATTAGAAGAGTTGAAACTTCTGATAAAGATACTTCGGGATATTAGGAAAAACGTATCAGTAACGAGTTTTGATTAAGGCCTTTGTTTTCAAATGGTAGCCTTTGAAAGATAGGGTATTTTTACAGTCGTTTTTTACTTTATCGCCCCTAGCGCTGCAGTGGTAGCATTTGATAGCGATGTTAGTGCACCATCTAATATAGCTATTCAATAGCTACAACAAGTTTTGGTTACGTGATTGACTTCCAACCGAATTTCAGAGCTTGAGCCGGAACTTTGCAAAATACGCAAAGGCGAATCCCACGTCGCCTACCGGTTTGTTGTCAGGATTTTCCAAACCGAAGGGCCGAATCCGGTGCCAAACGATTTAAGGGTGTCCGCGTTTAAGTTGCGTTGCTAAGGACCCAACCGTTGCTATGCAGCTAGCAAAATACCACGTTTTCTGTCCAAATGTTTGTAAAGCGACGCTCCACAGCACAAACCGACGATCCGATTCCAGTGAAACTTGGTGAACAGGTGCCATAGCGGCTCAGGATTTGCGCGTTTGAGTTTCGTTGCTAAGGACCCACTAGTTGCTAGGCAGATAGCAAAGAAACGCGTTTTAAGACCCCAAATCATTTTTCTATCTTCTCATACAGTTTTAAATGTGCAGAGCTGAAACTTCGGTTATAGATACTTCGATATATTTAGAAAAAACGTATCTGTTACGATTTTTGATTTAGCCTTTGTTCCCAAATGGTATCCTTTCAAAGATAACCGTTGCTATGCAGCTCGCAAAAAATGGGGTTTAAGAACCCAAACTATTTTTCCATCTTCTCCTACAGTTCTGAATGCGGAGAGCTGAAACTTCGTTTAGAGATACTTCGAGATATTTAGAAAAAACAAACCCGTTACGATTTTTTATTTAGGCCCATATTTCTAAATTCTAGCCTTTCAAAGATAGGGTATCTATTTACATTTTAACGTTTTGACTTCAATCGCCCCTAGCGCTGCAGTGGTAGTATTCGATAGCGATTTTATTGCACCATCTGATAGACCTATTCAAGAGCTACAAACCCAATTAGGTTAAAGACAGTGAAGTAGTGAATCAATTAGGTTAAATGCAGTGAATCAGTGATTCCATAAGGTTAACAACAGTGAAGTAGTGAATCAATTAGGTTAAGCGCAGTGAATAAGTGATTCCACAAGGTTAAAAACAGTGAAGTAGTGAATCAATTAGGTTAATCGCAGTGAATCAGTGATTCCACAAGGTTAAAAACAGTGAAGTAGTGAATCAATTAGGTTAAACGCAGTGAATCAGTGATTCCATAAGGTTAAAAACAGTGAAGTAGTGAATCAATTAGGTTAAACGCAGTGAATCAGTGATTCCATAATGTTAAAAACAGTGAAGTAGTGAATTAGTTAGGTTAAACGCAGTGAATCAGTGATTCCATAAGGTTAACAACAGTGAAGTAGTGAATCAATTAGGTTAAACGCAGTGAATCAGTGATTCCATAAGGTTAAAAACAGTGAAGTAGTGAATCAATTAGGTTAAACGCAGTGAATCAGTGATTCCATAAGGTTAAAAACAGTGAAGTAGTGAATCAATAAGGTTAAACGCAGTAAATCAGTGATTCCATAAGGTTAACAACAGTGAAGTAGTGAATCAATTAGGTTAAACGCAGTGAATCAGTGATTCCATAAGGTTAAAAACAGTGAAGTAGTGAATTAATTTCGTTAAACGCATTGAATAAGGAGCGTTTTGCTTATTCTAAAATCCTATGTTGTCGTACTCAAAAGAATGGTCTGAATAAGACGATCATTTTGAGTACCTACAACATAGGGTTTGGTTGGATAATAAGAGGGATATTGTGTGGAAAACAGCTGTTAACCCCTACTTATCTGGACCTTGCACATACGTCTAACTTGCAGCAGATGACTTATAAAACATGTAGGCAAATATTAGGAAAAAACCTCTATAGATAAAAGTGTAATTATTAATGTAAATTGAAAACACATTAACAAGAGTCGTCTGTCGCAGATGCGACAACTGTATTCTGTTATTGGGAAAGGCTTAAACTGAAACAAATTGAAGACATCTAAAGATGTGCACATGCTATTTAACCATTTCCCACATACGTCAAGCTGGCAGCAGACGATTTTGAAAACATGTAGGTAAAAACTAGGTAACTCTTAATAGATTAAATAGTAATACAAGTTTAGTTACCATTCGAAGAGTCGACTTAAGGCCGCAACCGTGTTCAACTATTGTCTTAATCCGCGAAAGTCTATTTTTGTATTGGTCATCATCTGCTTCACACTGATATGAACGAATAACGCAAAATTCATCGTCTTGCATTAATGACTCATAAGAGTTCCGACAAGGGAAATACACTTTGAGCTATGTTTGACCTTAATGTCAGTTTTATTTGTAAACGGCGAGCGTACTGTGACCCCAACAAGTCTGCAACAGACGACCTAAAATACATATGAAAATCGATGTGAATAAAATATAATTATTGAAAGGATTTGTAAATATTGTAGCAAAGGTAGAAATTGCCTACGATAACGATTTCTCCTTTTGTCACGATGTTTTCAAATGTCAAATACTGCATATGCGTCAAAAAGCGTCTGTAAGCGGGAAAGGTTTAATTATTTTCCATTATAGCTAAACCCTTTCCGTGTCTGTCTATGTCTGTATCTGTCTGTCTCTGTCTGTCTCTGTCTGTCTCTGTCTTTCTCTGTCTGTCTCTGTCTGTCTCTGTCTGTCTCTCTCTCCCCCACATGTCTGTCTAGCTCTCTTTTAACTGTCTCGCTCTCATACATATTCGTCCAATCAGCTAAGTACGTGGCACACATAGCTGCAAATGCAATGGTCTTTTATATAGTCGAGTTAATCTTCTAAAAAAAGTGCATGTGTGATACGTTGTAACATTTAGGGCAAGATTACACGTACATTGTCGTTGCACTAGAATTGAGAACATTTAAAGATGAAAAGAGGAATCTTATGATCTACTAAATATAATTGTCTGAAAAGAAAATGAGATGGTCGTATATATGTATTATATATAAATCTAATTTAGAAAAAAAAACGGACCGACAAAAATGAACGCCTAGCATAAAAATTGAACCAATGAAAAGTGAACTTTTAGGTTTGAAGTGCTTTGTGCTTAGCCACTAGGCTACGACGACGGTGTTGTTTTAAAGACTTGCGTTTACGTATTAATAAGTTTCAAGCGAAGATTGATGAGTAAACCTGTTTACTAATATGTATTTAGTTACAATTTAAAATGTTAAATTTCAACACGAAGACTTGAATAATTATGCTGAGATACCACTTTTTGTCGATGATTACATAAAACATACTTTAAATTTTACTGCGTAGTATTGACCTGGTAATTACCTTTGAATACATATATATCTTGTAATGACATGTATTTGTATGAAGCTCGGTAGCTCAGTTGGTAGAGCAGCCGTTTGTCAATGAACGTCAATGTGACGTGGGTTCGAGTCCCAGCTAGGTCAGACTTGTTTCTGACATTTGTCTAACGTATATCAGTGATGACACTGTATGTGACTGAGACTGATGGTGACTGATACTAAAGGAGGGTTACTGAGGGCTACTGAGGGTTACTGAGGGTCACAGATTGTGCTTGTGACTACGACTTAGCGAACGTGACTGATGGGGACTGAGACTTATGGAAGGTGACTCGTACTGAAGGTGACTGAGACTTAGGGAAGGTTTCTGATGTTGACTGAGACTAAGGGAAGGTGACTGAGACTGATGGAGACTTAGAGAAGGTGACTGATGGTGACTGAGACTTAGGGAAGGTGACTGAGAATGCTGTATCATTAGGGAAGGTGACTGCTGGTGACTGGGACTTAAGGAAGGTGCCTCGTACTGAAGGTGACTGATGTTGACTGAGACTTAGGGAAGGTGACTGCTGGTGACTGGGACTTAAGGAAGGTGCCTCGTACTGAAGGTGACTGATGTTGACTGAGACTTAGGGAAGGTGACTGCTGGTGACTGGGACTTAAGGAAGGTGACTCTTACTGAATGTGTCTGATGGTGACTGAGACTTAGGGAAGGTGACTGATGGTGACTGACACTTAGGGAAGGTGACTGAGACTGCTGTATACTTAGGGAAGGTGACTGAGACGAAGGCGACTGAGACGAAGGTGACTGCGACTGATGGAGACTAAGCGAAGGTGACTGAGACTTCGGGGAATTCACTTAGACTGCTGTTTGCTTAGGGAAGGTGACTACTGGTGACTGAGACTGAATCTGACATAACCTGACTGGTGACTGAGACTTTGGGGAATTGATTGATTGAGACTGCCGTATACTTAGGGAAGGTGAATTAGGGAAGGTGATGGTGACTGAGACTTAGGGAAGGTGACTGAGACGAAGGTGACCGAGAAGAAGGTGACTGAGACTGATGGAGACTTAGGGAAAGTGACTGAGACTGCTTTAGGGAAGGTGACTACTGGTGACTGACACTTAGGTGACTGGGACTTAAGCTGACTGGTGGTGACTCAGACTTAGGGATGGTGACTGCTTTAGGGAAGGTGACTGACACTTAGGGGAGTTGACTGTGACTGATGTAGACTTAAGAAAGGTGACTGATGGTGACTGAGACTTAGGGAAGGTGACTGCTTTAGGGAAGGTGACTGCTGGTCACTGAGACTTAGGGGAGTTGATTGAGACTGATGTAGACTTAGGAAAGGTGACTGATGGTGACTGAGACTTAGATAAGGTGACTGCGACTGATGGAGAATTAGGGAAGGTGACTGAGACTTAGGGGAGTTGACTGAGACTATAGTGGACTTAGGGCTGGTGACTTAGGGAATTTGACTGAGACTTACTGTGACGCAGCAATTGACATTGTGTCAATGTGTGATAAACCAGTACCAGGGTAGTCAATATGCCTCAATATCTAACACTTCATTTTGTCATGAATCAGTACCAGGGCTAAGAAATGTGCCCTTATCATTAACACTTCTTGGTGTGATAAATCAGTACTAGGGTAGTCAATATGCCTCAATATCTAACACTTCATTTTGTCATGAATCAGTACCAGGGCTAGGAAATGTGCCCTTATCATTAACACTTCTTGGTGTGATAAATCAGTACTAGGGTAGTCAATATGCCTCAATAACTAATACTTCATTTTGTCATAAATCAGTACCAGGCTAGGAAATGTGTCGCGACCGTTGACACTTCACTGTGTGATAATTCAGTACCAGGCTAGGAAATGTGTCGCGATAATTGACACTTCACTGTGTGATAATTCAGTACCAGGCTAGGAAATGTGCCGCGATAATTGACACTTCACTGTGTGATAAAGCAGTACCAGGCTAGGAAATGTGCGCCGATAATTGACACTTCACTGTGTGATAAATCAGTACCAGGCTAGGAAATGTGCCGCGACAATTGACACTTCACTGTGGGTTAAATCAGTACCAGGCTAGGAAATGTGCGCCGATAATTGACACTTCACTGTGTGATAAATCAGTACCAGGCTAGGAAATGTGCCGCGACAATTGACACTTCACTGTGTGATAAATCAGTACCAGGCTAGGAAATGTGCGCCGATAATTGACACTTCACTGTGTGATAAATCAGTACCAGGCTAGGAAATGTGCGCCGATAATTGACACTTCATTGTGTGATAAATCAGTACCAGGCTAGGAAATGTGCCGCGATAATTGACACTTTACTGTGTGTTAAATCAGTACCAGGCTTGGAAATTTGCCGCGATAATTGTCACTTCACTGTGTGATAAATCAGTACCGGGCTAGGAAATGTGCCGCGACCGTGGGCATTGCACTGTGTGATAAATCAGTACCAGGCTAGTAAATGTGCCGCGATAATTGACACTTCACTGTGTGTTAAATCAGTACCAGACTATGAAATGTGCCACGACAATTGACACTTCACTGTGTGTTAAATCAGTAGCAGGCTAGGAAATGTGCCGCGATAATTGACACTTCACTGTGTGATAAATTAATACCAGGCTAGGAAATGTGCCGCGACAATTGACACTTCATTGTGTGATAAATCAGTACCAGGCTAGGAAGAGTGCCGCGATAATTGACACTTCATTGTTTGATAAATCAGTACCAGGCTAGGAAATGTGCCGCGATAATTGACACTTCACTGTGTGTTAAATCAGTACCAGGCTAGGAAATGTGCCGCGATAATTGACACTTCATTGTGTGATAAATCAGTACCAGGCTAGGAAATGTGCCGCGATAATTGACACTTCATTGTGTGATAAATCAGTACCAGGCTAGGAAATGTGCCGCGATAATTGACACTTCATTGTGTGATAAATCAGTACCAGGCTAGGAAATGTGCCGCGATAATTGACACTTCATTGTGTGATAAATCAGTACCAGGCTAGGAAATGTGCCGCGATAATTGACACTTCATTGTGTGTTAAATCAGTACCAGGCTAGGAAATGTGCCGCGACAATTGACACTTCACTGTGTGATAAAGCAGTACCAGGCTAGGAAATGTGACGCGACCGTTAACACTTAACTGTGTAATAAATCAGTACCAGGGCTAGGAAATGTGACGCGACCGTTGACACTTCACTGTGTGATAAATCAGTACCTAGAGACATAACCAGTACACGCGTCGTTTGTCTGGAAACATCTCAAATGTAGAATTTGCTCATTACGGGATTAAAAACAGAAGAAATTGCTCAGTTTAGTTTAAACTTATTTAGTATACATCGACTACAAATTAAGCTTTCAGCTGATATTAATCACGCTTGATGTCTGCTTTCTGGATACATAACCAGTACACGCGTCGTTTGTGTAAAAAAATAAAATGCAGAATTTTCTGATCACGGGATTCAATCCCAGGGCCTTTAGTACGAGAGGTCGACGCTCTACCACTGCATAATTGCATTCAGCGTGAGCTATATCCATCATTGCAACAATTATTTCAACTATATATATTCAAGAATTATACTATCATTTAAAGAGGTTTTACTTAGTTTTGAGTCGGCGTTGCTGAAGATTTATTGAATGATATGAAAGCGTCCAGTAAGCCTCTGTCGTGTAATCTGTTGACACATTTCGTAATAATTGGAACAAATTTGTCATCTTCTGACCTTTCCAACATATAGACGCTTTATGATGCCTCCGTAGGCAGACGACTTTCAAACATATTGTGTGTGTCCATAGGAGAAATTGCTTATAATGAGCAATTTTATTATTTTGCCACAGTGTTATCGACTCTTTTCTAAATTTAAACTTTTCTATAACAATTTTCCATAATTATTCTCTCGTTGATTTCAAAGTCGTCTGCTGCAGACTTGTTGTATGTGGGAAAAGGTTAAATAAACACAACAACCAAAGTTGAATTTATCCTTTTAGCATGCTAAAGTAATAACTACACGTAATGAAAACGGCAACTTGATCCCTTTTTGATGTTTAGATCGAATTATTTCTCGATGATGTAGGCCGCTAACATCGAAATTAAAACCGTTATAACAAATCCTCGTGGGTTTAATTCTTTCACCCTTTCCCATATAAGGCACTGAAAATCTGCCACCGATGAAGTTGAACACCCCTAAGTAGAACAAAGTTCATATTTAAAATAGAGAAAATTAGCATAACAAGTAGAAGGTAAACATTGTGTAAATAACTATTTTCTTTTTTCTTTTAAATAAAACATGAAAACAGTTAATATTTTAGATAATTGTTATGGCCTTTTCGTTATGTATCGAACCTGATCAGCCTGCGCAGTCCGCGCAGGCTTATCCAGGCCAACACATTCCGTCTAAAGGGGATAGAGGTATTGAGTTAATGATTCCTGAAACAGAAAATCTACAGGAGGTGAAACGTGTCAGTCTGGGTTAGCCTGCCAGGCATGATTAGGCTGATCCGGGTCGATACTTTACGCAGAGTCTGTTGGTTTTCTCACGGGACGGCTTATATAGAGATGTATTAATAATAAAATATGAATTTAAATTATTGACGCCGCGTGTAATAAAGGGACATTTGGCCTTCTTGTTCGAAATATTAACATCCAGTCTGCTTGCACAGGTTATTTAAATTTACTGAATTGCATCTGCTTCCTTTAAGTCATGCTTTGCATCAATATTCTGCTTGTTCATAATTGTATTTAGTTTTCCATGTACTAGTATATCTTCTCAATTTCTACATCTGCTACATACCGAAACTTATTTTCATTTTGTCCGACTTGTGTAGAATTTTGAAAAAATAAAAATATTATTTCGGCAATATTGGTAGTTGTTTGGCGAATGTTAAGACAATTGGAACTCTGCCATTGTTTTTTTTTTTTTTCTTTTTGTGTAAACCCTTTTCCGCAGATTATTGTTTAACTCCATACGACGGTTGGAATAAACACTTTCATTTGAACAGATCTGCTTTAATCTTATCCAAGGCCATATGGGATTGATTTTTTTTCTATTTGTATAATTACTTCCCCTTGATAATTGAAATCTCAAACGAATTGTGTCGTTGAAATTGGTAAGTCATGTTTCAAATCCGTAATTGGTTTGTAACATATCAAAGAAACATATTTTACCACATAACAAAGAGGTTCTCCAAGCAGTTACGTATAATTTATTTTGAAATGCTTTTAACTAATATTGCCTAAGGAAGCAATACTGTGATATTGTTTTGGTCGAAAAAAAACCAACACAGAACAACAACCCTTATGAGTTATGCATGCATCCCCTTCCAATTCCATACTAGTAGTTTTTTCTTTTTTAGATAAAACTAGTAAATAATGTTTGATTGTTTTTAATCGCCTTACATTCTTGGTTGACATGCGGATTTTCACGGATAATACATAAAAGATGCGAGAGATATGGGGTAACGGATATAGAGACAGATATAATTGCGCAGTGCAGCACTAACCTATTAAGCACACTTGCCACTTCCTCACATGACTTCCTCTTACACACTGAAGTCTTAACTGCCCCACTATCTGGCATAGATCCAAACAGTGATATATCACGGTCAATCACTGCTGGAATCAACGTCAGCTTTGACGCCACCTTAACTTGTAGCGAGAGGACTCCATTTCTGAAACGGACGATAATTCATGCATCCCGTCTCCACGAATCGATGCGGCCGCTTACGACATTTACAAACTGGACTAAATTGAGACGGTTTTAAAACGCATTGGTCAGTACGACTAAATCTTCATCTTAGAGAAACCAAAAAACGAACTTTGGATTTGGATTTAGTGTCAAGTCCAAAGTTGAAAGTTTGGTGAATACGGACCCTGGTAAATTCATAGTGGCCCTTTATAACATATACCTTGTCTTGAAATAGAACTTGTTTGTCATTTCTAACATCTGTACATATAATTACACTTCTACTTTTCAATTATAGCAGTGATTGTTGTGTATTTTATTCAGATTTCAACAACTGTTCACTCATACACGTTTCCTTGCTACGTTATTAGTACTGCTGGTCCATTTAGACGCCAGCGAGTGTAGATTTTCACAAAATTCTTCACACTAGAGCCATATTGTTCCGAAATATCATTTGTCATATCCTACCGAAAAAGGGTAGCGAAAGGGCATGTGTTCCTAATTGTAAATAAAATGACGTTGATTTTTGTGTTTCCCCAGATTGACCCTAATGTTGTTTTACCGATTTGAATTGTCATGTAAATAGGTCACCTTTCAAACAAAGGCGAACATGGATAGGTTTCTGATTACAACATTAAAAGATTGCATGTATCAACGATGTGTTTGATTTAACGCAAAAAATGCAGAAAATGTTATAATACTTAAAAAAAATGATGTAACAACAGTCAACAAATTAACATGTCAATAAATACCAGTTTATTCTAGATTATTTTTATTTTTGTATGTCAGTTTCGGCTGGTTCACTCTTATGACTACAATCATATTTTTATTCCACAGTCATGCTCAAGTCACATGAATCTTCGAGGGGAGTTAACGGTGGTAACATGTAATTCATACCGCCATCATTAAAGCCCGTTATTTCTTTCAGCACTGCATAACGAGATATGCAGTCCGTTTCGTGTTCTTTCAAACCGTCAAGGGCATCCTTAAGCGTTTTAAAATTCAAAGCCGCCATTTTTCAAAGGGTCAATTTAGTAATTTGGATCCAACCGCGTCTTGGAGTTTTGAAAAGAGCTACCGTTCAAATAATCACAATGAGTTGACATTTTGGTCTTAACGGTCTTAACGATTTTATAATTATACGCATCCTGTGTCTTTGATGTTTTCAGTTTGTATATAAATGTATAAGCTCCCGCTTTCGCATCTAATGGCAGTTCAGTTGCAAGTTCCAAGTCGTTCCCAATATCAGTATAATTATTTGATAAGTGCCTTCCCCTTGGGGCAGGAAATAATATTTTGTAAGCGTATTTAATTCTTGAAAAATAGAAATAGTTGCATTAGTGTCAGTTCTGAAAGCCAGATAACGTTTTTAACTTGCATATCAATATATATATATATATATATATATACACATGAAATACAATCTATCTTTAAATTAAGTTGTCGATCCCCGGACCTACTACTTCTGAACACCATACATACCCAATGTGCTCTTATTTAATGTGGATTTCTTTTACTTCTTAATTTAAATGTTGACAGATATTAAGTCTAAATTGCATTAATTACCTTCACACGACTCTAGAAGTAATCTAGAAATCGATAAAAACCTATATGACGGTTTCTGGACTCAGAAGTAAGGGTGAATCTCATTTTTTAGCCCAGTTTCTTCAGTACTGCTTTGGATACTGTGTATTTTGTATTCTTACATATTTGTAGTTAAAATGTCACATTTAGTAGTATATATGTATATACATAAACATATATGACATGGTAAAAATTGATATATATCGTGCTTTCAGTGATGGTCGATTTTTTATTTGAAATAATTCACATCTTTCGAGTTCACAACATACTTTGGAACTAATTTCCAATCGTTAATTATCCTCTGTGAAAACTGATGTTGGCGAAATGGTGTTATACAATGTGGTTTTGCCAGTTTAAAATCATGTCCACGAGTCTTCGAAAGGTTAATATTAAAAGAAAACATGTCCAATGGAAGGTCTTCCATAACTCGAAAAATCTTTAACGTCTGGATCTAATCCCCTCTTCTTCTCCTATGTGCTAATGTTGGTAGTTTAAGTAAATAAATAATGAGTTAAACGGAACCCCTACAAGGAAATAATCAATCTTTTATATTCAGCAGCTGTCTGGATATGTTTTTAATCCATTATGAGATTTCACGAACTAAACTAGGCCATAAGTTGATTTGATTTTTATCCTGCTGACACCTTACTTGATTTTGCGTAAAACAATAGTATGTCATAACTGTTTGTTTATGTTCTAGAAATGACGTTATCACCCGTCGGAGCTCTTTTCTGTGCCCATATTATTTACTTCAACAATCTACTTGGTCAACAGTATTGGCCTAATAGAAAACAACTATGCACGAGGAGGACAGCCATTATTACCATTTTGAAAGTCTTTGATCTCAAAAGTGACTTGTTAACTTATGCATTTCAATTTGCCTCGTGTATTCCTACATTCGATACAATTTGAAAATATTTCAGCAAAAATATGGAAAATCATAACCGAAAACACAATGTCTTCAAATGTTGTCTATTGCAGATGCATCAACTTTCCTCTATATGTTATTTGAACATGTATTATTCCGAATTCTGTTTAGGGGAATTATCCGTTTTACTGTTTTAGGAAAAAGTTTTGCCAAATTGCATAGTCAATTGTTTAAAATATTTAAACAAACTACTTTACAACATATTCTGTCTATAAATGATTTCATATACGCTTTCAGAGATTTCGTTAGCTTCGAGTCCCGAATCCTTTACTCATAATGTTTATCAGGGACTCATAATTACAACTGCTTCGAGTCCAAGTCAAGGACTCCTTCGATAGGAAGTTTACTAGTCCTGGGGAAACTTGTAAATATAGCATTGCGCGCTATACATGATCACTTTCCCTCGTGCATAACGAGCAATTCTTCTTATTTGAACAATGCTTTCAACTTATTTCAATAATAATTTTTACACTTATTGAGATTTTCCATATATCTGCTCAACCTTTTCAATACTGATTTTTTTAAAAAAGACTTGACCAGCTTTGCATTCGAAAATGTCCAAACATTCCTTAATAAACACCAATCTTTATGAATATCAAGATAAAAATGTTAAAGTTGAGCAGCCAATAGTATAGAGCATGGTAAAGCGACACTTCATTATATTAAAGATGGAAATAACTGATAAGTAAACGTCAACACTGCATGAATGACTCTGTAACATAACATCATTATTAATATTCTTTTAATAATCCATTAATTATTTATGATTCACTATTGTTAGAATTAATAGGGTTGAAAGATGCTCTTATAGATAATAGGGGTATCACTTAAGTGATTTTGTGTGTGAAACATAACTGATATATTGTACTTGCTCATGCTGACTATTGGTTTACTTTATGGGGGAAAATGGTTGGGGTAATTTGCTATGGAAACTGAATTTGACCTTCATGAATTCACTTTTCATATTTAAGCTATTTATATGGAATTGAAATTTTATCGAGGCTGAAGAAGGTATGATAAAAAAGGAAATAAATGTATGCTTTTATATGTGTAATATAAACATAGTTATAAAACGAGACAACTAATTTGGGTCTATGTGAAATGTTATATTTTCATAGACCAATTAAAAGATGTACACGTATTTAAAAGTGGATGACATTTACACCAAATAACGTCGAGAGCGGCAGTGACAGACCTGTCTTAAGCTTAACTTATAAGACAGCAACCGCTGTCCTATCACTCCTAGTCCTAGTTGTACAACTCGTTAATATTGCAATTAACGGCACAAACTGTGCTATAGTTATACCCGTTTGTCTGATAAAGTCCTCGTCGGACATTGCCTGTTTATTATCAACAGTGCGATGAATGACCTGGTGCTTAGCTATCTTGCGAATTTTCATTTAAAAATAAGTTAGTTCACTATTTCTCTCTGAAGATGACAAATATTCTTGTAATAATTGATCATTGCAAAAGTGCGCGATACATGCCCGTACTTTATCCGAAAAGTATATACCCGTTTCAACAACTATGTTGGCTTTAGATGCAATTGAGATTTGTTTTAAATAAGTTCTTGATGTTTAACGCCTGTCTTTATGACAAGGCAGACATCATCGACATCTGGATTTTGTAGAAAATGGTAAAGGTCTATCATCGATGGAACGGGGTAATATATTGCAGTACACCATACGAGCTAAAATGATTCATATATTGGCTGACATTGCCTTATGAAAATGTATTTAAAGTACATCAGGCCTTCTGGATTTTATATCCTGGCTATCGTACTGGAATCGGGTTTGTTTACGATTCAACGAAAATGATCATATTTAGACAAATAAATTACTTTCAATGAAATAAAAATATATATATAGTTACTGGCTAGAGAATAGAATCCTTGCTTAATCGCCCATGTGTCCCTTTAAACAACTACAAATCTTTTAATGATGCGAGTTGCAGTTAAAAACTAGATGACCCTCCACACATTCGGCTTATTGTAGATGTCGAAACATCTAGGCTGTCGGCGCATATCTGTTGGATGCTAGGCACCGCAACGTTACGCAAATTTGCAGGAGCGCATAGAGTGGTCAAATCCTCTCAGTCTCGAGATGTCCCACGGACAATTCAATTAACAAACACACTGTCTGCTGACGGAAACGATGACGAGCGAAAAAATCAACATCTGTATATTCCTCGTCCAGTACTGGACGGAAAAATAACTATTCTGTCTGGCTTTCGACGATAACGGCGTCTCATTCGACCAGCCATTTTGTTACCCTAAGTATTTAAGTATGTGGTTAAGTTTTTAAGTATTTTACTAAGCGAAAAACAGTTTAAAGAAAACTAAGCTTTAAGTAATGTTGGTGGAATTAAGGCCAGGCCCTCTGGATTAGATACTGAAGGTATCATCCTCTGGGTTTGGTGTCAAGGGTACATGTACATAACTTTCTCTCGATTTGATATAAAGATTACATCTTTGCATATGGAGTTGGTATTAAAGATACATTACCGCATCTAAATTTGGTATATAAGGTATATTAACTTATAAGTGTTTTGTATTAAAGGTACATTACCGCGTCTGGACTTGGTATTAAATGTACATCACCGCATCCGAGTTTCGTATAAAAGGTACATCGCCATATCAGAGTTTCGTATAAAAGGTACATCATCGCCTCTGGATTTGATATTAAGAATACATATCTGTTTTTGGTATTAAAGGTACATCACCACATCTAAATTTTGTTTAAAAGGTACACTTATCAGTGTTTGTTAGTAAAGGTACATCACTGCATATACATTTTGTTTAAACAGTATATTGAAATTGAACGTAGACAATTTCAGTTGCGTCTCTTCTTATGATCCGGGTAGGATCTTCCTAATACAGAGTTCGTTGTTAACAGGGCTGGGGTTTTCTTTATCGTTGTTTTTCTGTTTTCTCTTTCTTTTTGTGGTTGGTCGTGATGTTATCCATAGTGTCTCTGACACTTGAAATGTTGTTTGCATGGAACGATTCATACATCAAATGTTGAGTGGTTGATGAGATCGAATTATACTGGATGAGGTTGTTGAGCCTGGTGATGTCTGACCTAAAGGTTGAGGTTATCTGTTTTCGACCCTCTCGTCTACTAACTTTTGTTGTTGTGGTGTTGACATGACGGCAGTGATGGATCATAGCGTAAATTTGCTGAAGAAGAGGACTGCTCAGGAGAAGCTGTTGTTGTTGTTGAAGGACAGAAGGTGTGTGAAAGTCCAGGTAGTTTCTGTCGGCGTAACATAGCTCGTATTCTGAATCAAAGAGGAATGGATGTCGAATGGCACAGATATGTACGTTGATGAAGAATGGCTTGTATCTGACTGGATGAAGGTGCTACTAGTGGTCGGCTGTGGTTGATTTGTCTTTTGCTGGTGGTAAAAAAAAAAGAATATATGAGTATATATTCATTCATCCGTTAGACATTGTGAAAGTGGACTCATTCAGAGATTGTGTTTCAGGGGAGAGTTCTGGTGCGTTTGGATTCTTTTTGAGAGAGATGTTCAATGTCTGTTTGTTTGCATTGGTGAGGATTAGGATTACATATTAGGAATTTTCCAGAGCTTATGATATTTTTTTCTGCCACTAGAGTATGATGCCTCTTATAGTTTTCAACATGGGCTGTCAGTTGGTGTTCTTCCGGACACTTGAACATGCACAAGGTGCAGTAGTAAGGAACCTCGTCCAGAGATAAGTGGTATTTCAAAATGTGGTCCACGACCCTATACTTCACGTAAACAACCTGGCTACCCCTGGAATGGTATCGTACACACCGATATGCTCTGCCTTTTCTGGACACTTTCTCCTCCACAGACCTCATTGTAACTGCAATATTTCTAAATTGAAAGAAATGTTTACTGAAAGATTCATGACTTTCTTGTTTGAGTCAATCATTTGCTCCTTTTCCTTACTGTCCTTTTAATGGTGAAAGAAAACCAGCCATCTGTTTTCAAAACGTGATATGCTAGAAGCTATACCCTCTTGTGTAAATTTGTAAATCTTTTGTCCTGCCCTCTGTTTTTTCAAAATGGACAATTTTTCTTAATTGTCCAGGGATCAGTTAAATACGTTTCACAACAAGCTAAACAGTATGCACATTATAAAAAGTAAACGTACACAATGTTTTAATCCATGAAGTTGTATACATAATTTAGAAATTTAAGTTAGACATAAGGATCTTAAATGTTTCTTTTAAATATATAGAAAACGAGTAGCTTGAAAGCGGGTATCTCAAAAACCTTTTGAGAAAAACCCTGCAATGAAAAATACGGAAATACGGCTGTCGTGCATCGTCAACATTTTCCCTTGTTAACACTCTACAGGCTACATTGTGCATAGGATCCTCATGAAAGTTTATCAGAACGATCATCTCCATCAAATCTTGGACGAGTTCGAAAATGGGCCATTTGAGGTCAAACCCTAGGTCACTAGGTCAAATTGAAGGAAAATATTGTTAACACTAGAGTGTAAGAGTGGGCAGTGTAGGTACAGATCAGCCTGTATACTGTCTGTGTGAAAATGTAAGAGTGAACAGTGAAGGTACAGACCAGCCAGTATACTGTCTGTGTGAAAATGTAAGAGTGAACAGTGAAGGTACATATCAGCCTGTATACAGTCTGTGTGAAAATGTAAGAGTGAACAGTGTAGGTACAGACCAGCCGGTATACTGTATGTGTGAAAATGTAAGAGTGAACAGTGTAGGTACAGATCAGCCTGTATACTGTCTGTGTGAAAATGTAAGAGTGAACAGTGAAGGTACAGACCAGCCTGTATACAGTCTGTGTGAAAATGTAAGAGTGAACAGTGAAGGTACAGATCAGCCTGTATACTGTCTGTGTGAAAATGTAAGAGTGAACAGTGAAGGTACAGACCAGCATGTATACAATCTGTGTGAAAATGTAAGAGTGAACAGTGTAGGTTCGGATCAGCCTGTATACAGTCTGTGTGAAAATGTAAGAGTGAACAGTGAAGGTACAGACCAGCCTGTATACAGTCTGTGTGAAAATGTAAGAGTGAACAGTGAAGGTACAGACCAGCCTGTATACAGTCTGTGTCAAAATGTAAGAGTGAACAGTGAAGGTACAGATCAGCCTGTATACTGTCTGTGTGCAAATGTTAGAGTGGACAGTGTAGGTACAGATCAGCCTGTATACAGTCAGTGTGGAGATGTTAGAGTGGACAGTGAAGGTACAGACCAGCATGTATGCTGTCTGTGTGAAAATGTAAAAGTGAACAGTGTAGGTACAGACCAGCATGTATACTGTATGTGTGAAAATGTAAGAGTGAACAGTGTAGGTACATATCAGCCTGTATACTGTATGTGTGAACATGTAAGAGTGAAGGTACAGATCAGCCTATATTATGTATGTGTGAAAATGTAAGAATGAACAGTGTAGGTACAGATCAGCCTGTATACAGTCTGTGTTAAAATGTTAGAGTGGACAGTGAAGGTACAGACTAGCATGTATACAGTCTGTGTTAAAATGTTAGAGTGGTCAGCGAAGGTACAGATCAACCTGTATACTGTCTGTGAGAAAATGTAAGAGTGAACAGTGAAGGTACAGATCAGCCTGTATACTGTCTGTGTGAAAATGTTAGAGTGAGCAGTGTAGGTACAGATCAGCTTGTATACAGTCTGTGTGAAAATGTTAGAGTGGACAGTGAAGGTACAGATCAACCTGTATACTGTCTGTGTGAAAATGTAAGAGTGGACAGTGAAGGTACAGACCTGCATGTATACAGTCTGTGTGAAAATGTTAGAGTGGACAGTGTAGGTACAGATCAGCATGTATCTGTTCAGTCATAGCAGAACTTTCTAACAAACGTAAACAAGTAATATGTGTATACTGTATAGCTGGATCAGACTACATATGCACATTCTCATCTAGATCTACACTGATCTACACTGATCTACACTGATATACACTGATATACACTGATCTATATTGATATACACTGATCTACACTGATCTACACTGATCTACACTGATCTACACTGATATACACTGATCTACACTGATATACACTGATCTACACTGATATACACTGATCTACACTGATATATACTGATCTACACTGATATACACTGATCTACACTGATCTACACTGATATACACAGATCTACACTGATATACACTGATCTACACTGATATACACTGATCTACACTGATATACACTGATCTACACTGATATATACTGATCTACACTGATATACACAGATCTACACTGATCTACACTGATATACACTGATCTACACTGATATACACAGATCTACACTGATATACACTGATCTACACTGATATACACTGATCTACACTGATCTACACTGATAACAAGAGCCAATGTGTACATTTTCCAATAAACAGCTCTTATTTAACCCTTTCCCTAATGCGACAAAAATCTCTATGATTGAATGGATAACCTATGATTGATTTATTGGGGTTTAACGCCGTTTTTAACAATTTCTGAGTTATATCACGGCGGCCAGTTCACCTACTCATGCATTTCCTGGTTTTCTCACACCAGTACTCCACACAACAATCTTCCCAAGCAACTGGCTGCTTTTCCACATAGACTTAGCCCGTTGGTGGAAGACGAATGACGCATGTTGCATTGACTTTCGTCAATCGTCGGAAAGAAAGTTGGCCGAGCCGGGATTCGAACTCACAACCCCTGGATTGACAGCCCGTGTCGCTACCGACTGAGCTACCGGGACTCGGCCTATGCCTAAAAGTGGAAAACATTGTTGCAAAAGAAGAAATTGCTCGTTTTGATCAATTTCTTCTTTTGTCACTATGTTTTCAAAACAAATATCTGCTGCAGAGGCGTCAGAAAGCGTCTTTATGAGAGAAAGGGTTAAGAAATGTCTGTATCAAACATATTTTGATGGGTTCTTGATGAAAAGTTTTGTAACAAGATGTAAAAAGACCATTTTGCATGCAATTCAGGGGAACAATGGTTGATCTGGACAAATATAAGCCTGACTATGAGAAACAGCATTTGTCTAATGCAAAGACATTAAAAGTGTTCTGTATCAGGAAATGGGTTAATCCAAAACCTATTTACAGGCTATTATATATGTTAAACCCTTTCAGTTTCCCACATACAATAATTTGTTCTGCAGTACAGGACTTGAAAATATCTAGGCAAGAGTAGGAAATATCTATATAAACAAAGGTAAATTTATTGAATTGAGTTAAATACATTGTGGCATAAGGAGAAATTGCTCATTACCAGCTATTTCTCCTTTTGCGCAGATGTTTTAAAATATCGTCTACTACAGATGCATTAGAATGACTTTTTTTTTGTGAAAACAAGTTATTGTTATCACTTAATCCCTGTAAACTTTACTTTAAAACTTGTTTTAAGCTCCATTGTCTGAAAGCCAGTCGAGCTTATGTCATGGCAATTGTCTGTAAAGTAGGAAATATCTGTAATATAAACAAAGGTAAATATTTCATTGAATTTAATACATTGTGGCAAAAGGAGAATTGCTCATAACCAGCTATTTCTCCTTTTGCGCAGATGTTTTAAATGACTCCATTGTCTGAAAGCCAGTCGAGCTTATGTCATGGCGAATTGTCCGTAGTGTGTGTGTGTGTGTGTGTGTGTGTGTGTGTGTCCGTAAACTTTTTGCTTTAAACGACTTCTCCTCCCTAACCACTTGGCCAATTTGGATGAAACTTCATAGCAAGCATCCTCTTAATGTCCTCTCCTAAATTCCTTCATTTTTTTTTATCCTTGCAAAATTCTGGTTTCCATGGCAACCGACAAAAATAAATAGTGAAAGCTTTAAAAAAATCTTCCCCTCCGCAAGTGTCGGGCAGATTTTCAAATAATTGTGCAGACCCTTTATTAGATTCCTTGAAGAAATGTTGATTGGTCGGAAAACATGGCCGCCAGGGGGCGGGGCTTGTTTGATAGAGTTATAACCCTTGCTTAGGCAATGGTACAAACTATCTGAACAGTGTAGGTTCAGATCAGCCTGTACATCTTCACCATCTTATCAGAAAAAACACAAGTTGACAGAAGATTCTAACAATCTTATGCAAGAAGTATGTGGACAGTCACTCACATTAAAGAGTTGAAAACATTATGGCAAAGGGAGAAATTGCATGTTTTGAGCTATTTCTCATTTTGACTCATTGTTTTCAGTAGAGGCGTCAGAAAGCATCTGTATTTAGGAAAGGGTTAATTCCTCCAAGATGAAAAAATATATATGAAAATGATAACCCTTTCCTAAAAGTCATTTGACAATTTGGATGACTTTTGAAAAAAAAAATCCCTTATTGAGCAATATCTCCATTACCCACAATATTTTCAAATGTTCATTAAAATCATAAATCCAGTTTCCAGATAAAGCTTTTTCTCCAAGCATCCTTCACTAAACCCTTCCTCGAATCAGTTTTTAACTGCAGCATACCACTTTGAAAACATCTTTGAAACAAGATGTGTTTGTGAAACACTGATGCCCCCGAATGGCAACATCTAGGTCAAAGGTCAAGGTCGCAAGGTCAAAAATGTTGGTACTGACAGAAAGGTCATGTCACAGGAAATACACATGTGAAATATGGTAGCCGTACCTGTTATGGTTCAAAAGTAGTGGTCAAGGTTAAAGTTTTTTTCGACAGACAGACAGGCCAAAAACTAGATGCCCACCGAATCGGTGATTCCGGGGGCATAAAAATATAAAAATATTACAATAATTTTAAAGACAAGATTGAATAGAATTAAAAAGATTGTGACAAGAGGGGACATTGTTTATGATGAGCAATTTTTTATTAGCTCACCTATGTGAGCTATTGTGATCACATTTTGTTCGGCGTCCGTCCGTCGTGCGTCGTCTGTCGTCAACATGTGCCATTGTTAACACTCTACAGGCTACATTTTGTAACCGATCTTCATGAAAGTTTATCAAAACATTTATCTCAATCAAATCTTGGACAAGTTCGAAACTGGGTCATATGAGGTACAAAACTAGGTCACTAGGTCAAATTGAAGGGAAATCTTGTGTTTTCTCTTTAACCCGTTTTTATCCTTCAAATTAAGGTTCATCTGCAGCAATAACCTTTTAAGTATTATTCACAGAACCTATATGTTCACCTTTTCTTTTAGTGTTTTCAACGTTTTATTTAAAAGTGACTTCTTCACGCAAACTCACCCTTTCCCGCATAGGTACATAAATATGCCTGTATCAGGGAACGAGTTAAATAGAAAGAGTTTATTAATTCAAGGGTTGAGCCATAATGACAGTATATATCGAGTTGTGTTTTAGTGATTGTGTGCGCTTGGAGAGGTACGGAATACACCAGGCTGTTTGTTTATGTTCGGATAATAATTGTTGTAAGTCAAGAACTTTGTAGTGGTTATTTATTGTTTATTTTTGTGTATTAATTTAAAAAGACTGCAGACACACTAATATGTTTTTTAATAAGTTGTGATTTAATTAGTATGATCACTAGCAATAATTTGATTAGCAGAATTGCTAGCTGTAAATTGATTAACAGAATTGCTAGCTGTAATTATATAAACAGAATTGCTACCTGTAATTTGATAAGCGGTTTCTACCTGTAAATTTGTAACCATAATTATCGGCTGTAATTTGATTAGCAAAATCGCTAGCTGTAATAAGCATAATTACTAGCTCTAATTTGAAAAGCATAATTGCTAGCTGTAATCTTAAAACCAGAATTACTAGCTGTAACTTTTTAAAATAGAATTGCTAGCTGTTATTTGAATAGAAGAATTTCTACCGGTAATTTTAAAACCAGAATTACAAGCTATTTACTTTTTTTAAACAGAACCGCTAGCTGTTATATGATTTGTAAATTGGCTGCCGTTTGCAATTGTTACAGTACACAGAATGCACGATAGTATAACCTTTCGTAAATTGTTTTTGTGGCGATTGGTTTGACAATCGCCACAATGCTAACAGAAACAACAACAACGGAAAATATTTACATAGTCGGTTTTGAACAATCGGTTGATATTTTTTTTCCTTACTGCAAACTAATTTACTCACATCCGTTATAGTTCCATCATTGATGCAGAGACGTGATTAATAATAATTATGTCAGTGCTACTTTGGTACCGGATTGTTACTAATATTTGAGTTTTATCGAGACATTATCTACATAGAGTTAAAATATGCAAATATTATCTTCGTCATGATTTGGCAGATAATAAATATCATTGCGCGTTCTGCCTTGCAAATAACGGCAACTCTGATGATACTCAAATCTGGAAATTCCAAAAGGTTCTATAAATAGCTCGCGAGAGCTTGTAAATCTCAATATTATAAACGCTTTATTTTGTAGTTGTTTAAATATATGAAAGCGTCTAGATGATAAGAAGGTTTAAAGGACACACGATGTAGTGTGTACACACGTTATGTATACACGTCTGCACGTTCTAGAGTCAATTAGCAATCAATGCTGACAGTGTAGCCTAATTTAGTTTGGAGATCGAGCATATATGCCTATATTTTTATAAATTGAACAGTTTGGCAAATAGTGAAATTGTGCTTTTGGAGCATGTTTTGTGTTTGTTTTTGCACTCACATTATTCGAAGCAGTTTAACAACCTCAGAGACATATAAATACACTGTGTTTATATGTCTCTGACAACCCTCAATCATGCAATGTGAAGGGACTAAATTGAACAGACCTATTTAATATCGGACATCATTGAAACAAACACCAAACTAATGGATACTGTTTTCTCTCCTTTCTTGATAATTTAGTCATTTCTAAAGTGTAAAATATATTTTATCTTAATATGGCCTAACGACCTGGTGATAAACATGTGATTACCCGAACAATTTAGATTACAAATAGCCATTCTAATGAGCTAAAACGGTAGTCTATCGAATACCAACTAGATTTTTCATAACTTTGGAATGGCCTAATTTTGAACACATCATGACCAATTTCAGAACGTAACTAAATAATCACCAAGACAACATTCTGGCAAACTAACATTATTCTACTGTCAAAAGATGCAGGGTTGATACATTCTCAAATATACCCGCACCAGAGTCATCGCAAGCCCTACACCGATATACTGCTTGTTACTTTGCAGGATTTTCCATACGATCGCCACTACAGTGCCATTGGCGCTTTGATTTTCCCGAAGGCATGTGAACTTTAAATAACGACGGTATAGTAGCCTATCGACCTGTTTGCGAATGCAGAGGTCAGAATTATATAGTCAAGCGTCTGCGGTCAATTAACTCTTTGCTTCATACAACACATCTGCAGCAGAGGACTATGAAAACATGAGTCTACGGAAACTCTATGACGAAAAGAACAGAGTCAATAAAGTTGAAAACATTGTGCCGCACTATGAGTAATTTATTCTTTTGCCACAATTGTTTTAAAAGTGTTCTGCTGCATATGCTTCAGATGGGCAATTGAGGGAATCTAGATCCGCGTTTTCAGGTCTGCAGCTACACTGCTTGCATCACAGAAACACTCTACAGACATTCAATGACTTGAGCAACGCAATACGAACATCGGGGTTTGTGTGTCTTTAAAGTAACGGTAATAACAAGCACACAGGCTACTTATGTAGTTGAATAGTTGGTCTTAATCATTCACTAAAGACTGCCAGTATGTGCGTACACCTAGATTTTTTCGGACAGGGAAGACCCTGTTCAGACTGCACGGAGTCGCAGGCTGATTTGGGTCGTTTCTGGTCGTGATTCAAGAAATCGACTTTGCGTAAAATGCTCTATTGTACACCAGTTGATTAGAAAGCATGGCTATGCACACGGATCTTTGTCTACACTTGTTACTATTACCCAAAGGTTGGTTTCTTGAGCACAGCGAATATATTTATAAATAGGTTTTTGCCAATATATTTAGTGGTTTAACCAGTTGTCTATACATATATAGATATTAATACTTCAGTTACGCATATTTACATACATGTATTTGAAGGTGAATGAATAAGCCGGTTTTTTTTTATTTACGAGGAATGATCCAACGGTTCGTAAATTTACATTGATATAGTTTGTATATGTTTAGTATTTCTATATTGTAATTGATGTTTCAATTTACATCTTCTAAAACTAAGTTCTAGATTCCAAACGTCTTTAACTTAATCATGGAGTAAAAGATAACCATATCTAGTTCAAAACTCGATAATGTATGCATATGCTACCGTGCAAATACCATTAAATTCCAGTAAGAATCGCTGAATTGTGGCAATATGAATTAAGATGTGCAATGTATCTCGAAGAGATAAAGCATACCCAACACGTATGTGTTTAAAACAACTGGATTACGCGAAATCGAGGACAATTGGCACCTGAATATCCTTGGTGACGTTTTCTAGATTGTTAAAATTGTTCGTTTGATGATTGTAGAGCAGACGACTTTTGAAATGTGTGCGGATTTTGCTTTAATGAGCATCACCACTAGATCTTGTCTAGATGACGTCAACTGAAAATGATTGTAGCGTCGTCACCTAAAATACAGTGAAACAACTACATGACTGTCAATTTTCAATAATCAGAGAAACAAAGACATGTACAATTTAGATACATAAACAACTATTTATCATCTACATCAATGACGATGGAGTTACAGAGGGCTGGTTGCTGAGGCTATTTAAACAACTACAAACATGTACTCTTCACGTATGTTACGGCCTCTAAACGCATTCTTGAATAAAACACGAATATTCGTAAGGAATTTTAGAAGAAGTGGG